>JAJAGP010001369.1:97500-200609 GCA_025084515.1 Ancistrus triradiatus
CTCTCTTTCTGTAGCATGGGTGGGGGCGTTGGCTATGGGGATGATCTTTTTCTGCTCCCCGGTGGTCAGCATGTTCACCGATCACTTCGGCTGCAGGAAGACAGCAGTAGGTGGAGCTTTCGTCGCCTTCCTCGGGCTCCTCAGCAGCTCTTTTGCCACGTAAGGCGTCATCGATGTATTTCTCATCACGGTCCTCATCTTCATTACCATCATCATGTATCCCCTTCATCAGTTCTTTCAGTGTTAGAGTCGGCTCTCTCTCTGTCTCTGTTGCAGGACTTTAGGTCTTCGTTATTTCACCTATGGAGTGCTTTTCGGCTGCGGATCCTCTTTCGCCTTCCAGCCCTCGCTGGTGATTTTGGGCCATTATTTCCGCCGGCGTCTGGGTTTGGCTAACGGCGTGGTCACGGCCTCCAGCAGCATCTTCACCATGGTGCTGCCTGTGCTGCTGAAGAAGGTGGTAGGACCGCTGGGCCTCTCTAGAACCTTCCAGATCCTTAGTATCTTCATGCTGGTCCAGTCGCTCCTGGCACTGTCCTTTCGCCCGCTGATGCCCTCGGGTTCTCCGAAGGCCACCGGAGGTCAGGGATCTACAGCAGGGAGCCGGTGGAGGAACGGCGTGGTGAAAGTGAGGAAGTATTTCAACGCGCGGGTGTTCAGAGTGGCCACATACCGGGTGTGGGCATTCGGAGTGGCGACGGCCGTGCTGGGGTATATGGTGCCCTACGTTCACCTGGTGAGGATCTTCTTCGGTTTGAATTAATTCATGATATTTGATACGTCCAAGGAATCTAAGTTCATCTGTGTTTCCAAAGTGGCCTTAGTGTGTGTGTGTGTGTGTGTGTGTGTTTGTGTCCAATATGCATCCAATATTGTATCCAATACAATAACTATTTATAACACAATATGCATCGTATCGTGACCACTGTAAGTCCTGTGCAATACCCACCCCTATTTTAGACGGTACACTCTGCAGTACACACTGCATGGTATGATGTGTGTGTGTGTGTGTGTGTGTGTGTGTGTGTGTGTGTGTGTGTGTGTGTGTGTGTGTGCATGCGCGCAAGTGCATGCTCATGCGAATGCGCGCATTGTTTTATGTTGACTTTGGGTGTGCGTATGTTCAGGATGTGTGTTCATTGAAGATTTGTGTGTCTGGGGTGTATGCTTATTCCGGGTGTGTGTGTGTGTGTGTGTGTGTGTGTGTGTTGTATATGTGCAGGGGCCCCGTCTCTCTCCCCATTTTCATGTTTTTAGAGACTTTGGATCAAAATGTAAACATATCCCCCGGTCTTTGTCGTTGTGGTTGTGTGTGTGTGTGTGTGTGTGTGTGTGTGTGTGTGTGTGTGTGTCCATGCTTTGTATGTAAATGGTAATGTGAGTGTTTGTGTCTGTAAATGAGAATGCATGTTTCTGCAAGAAGGATTTTGTGTGTGTGCGTGTGCGTGTGCGTGTGTGTGTAAAATAGTGTGTGTAAACAATCGCCTATAAAGAATGAGAATGCATGAGAATGGACGCTAAATGGCACATACTTGTAGTTTTTAAGGACCTAAAACTACATTACCCACAATTCACAGCTAGCTTAAGGCTATGTGCATGACTGACGCTGGTTTCAAGAACTGCCAAGTACTGTCATAGGTTTGCAGTACAACTCCATTCATGTCTATAATGCCTTATAAAATGTGGCTTTTCTGGGGATCTGGGACGGATTCATTCAGCTTACATTATTCCTTATGGAAAACATTCTCTCTGTCCTTGTTGATTCCTGCTGGGACACAGTAACGACGGGCATATATCTGAGATTGGCACAATAACACGGAGAGTGTTGGGGATTTGGTTGGGCAGGTGGAAGCGCCCCCTCGGCAGTACACTTCGGGGGTCCATTGCTTACTGCTTGTGCCTTTTACTACCTCATGTGTTCTTTCTGTTATTTCTGTTGTTTGTGTTACAGATGAACTTTGTGAAGGAGCAGTTTCGGGAGACGCAGAAGGAGTGGGTGTTGCTGGTGTGTATCGGAGCATCTTCAGGAGCCGGACGTCTGGTCTTCGGCAAAGTGGGAGACCTCATCGCTGGAGTCAAAAAAATATACCTACAGGTACGCTGTGCTGCAATGACAATTTGATATCTCCCGCCGCCGTGCCCTGGGGTTGAGTCCTGGTGGTGTGTTCCGACTGGGTCGAGGGCCAATCGGTTAATTATTGGGCAGGTCTGAGGGAAAGGAGGCTGGACCGGGGAAGGGGCTTCCGGTGCTCCAACAGCGAACACGTCCGAGCCCAGAATAATGGCAGGGGTCCGGGGTATGCATTCACCTATGTCCTATTAATTCCAGGATAGGCGCCGGACCCCTTGCGACCTGACCAGGATAAAATGGAAATACATTAACAATTTTAGTTTATTTTTAAATGAAGTGCATTTTAACTGCTTCAGACCAAAACTGGGGAAGTTTATTAATATCAGACAATGGAGATCTTTGATACACCTCAGTGTGTGTGTGTGTGTGTGTGTGTGTGTGTGTGTGCGCGCAGGTGGCCTCGTTCATGGTCCTGGGCCTGATGTCGATGATGATCCCTCAGTGCCAGGTTTTCGAGGGCCTGGTGGTGGTGTGTGTGTTCATGGGCTTGTGTGACGGCTGCTTTATCACCATCATGGCCCCCATCGCCTTCGAGTTGGTCGGACACATGCAGGCCTCGCAGGCTATTGGCTACCTCCTGGGCCTCATGGCCATTCCCATGACAGCGGGCCCACCAATCGCAGGTGAGCAGTGCGCGTCACATGACGCTGAAGTGCTTATTAAGAAATCCATAACACAACACTTTAAAAAACTCTGTAACGTCGTGTCCTGTGATGGTTTCTGTTTATTTATTCTTTAGGTGGCATTATGTCCTACATTAAGGTTAACACAGAGAAAGTTCGTGCTTTGTAAGGCTGAGATGAGACTAAATTAAATGTTAGTCAGGCTGTGTCCCAAACGACACGTTGTACCTTTACATACTACACTCCTAAAGCGCTTCTGACACGGGGCACTATGTTTATGAGGCCAGAAACGTTACTTGACCTCTGGTCCCATTGGGCTCTCAGTGTAACTGTGCTCTCATTTGTCTCGAGCCTTAATCAGAAACTCCCACAGGCCTCACTGCATCTGAATACTGCTGAGTGCATCACTGAACTAAACTAAGGTGCAAAAACATTAGCAGTGTGAAGCTACTTTAAGCACACGGTGCACACTGAATGAGACAAATGATCGGCTCAGTAAAACTGCCAGCATGTTAATATATGATTAAAATAAATGATTAAATATTAAATAAAATATACTTCCTTCATTTTGAATCCTCGGTGTGTCTAACGCATTCTCAGGATGCTCAAGCACCCCTTAAAAGTCCCACCATCCCTAAAAATAAGTTGTTGTTGCTTTTTTAATGGAATTTTATCTCTGATAAGCTGAAGAAATATTAAAATAATAGAAATATATGCTTTAGATATGATATTAACAATGAAAATACAGCAGTCCCCCCTTGCCTCGCAATGGTATGATCCACTTTCTCTCTCCTTCGCAAGATGGTCGTATATTATGTTAAAATGTTCAGTTTTTTGTTGATGAACATGAGGTTCTGTTCTGATCACCCCTAAAGCTCTGCTTCTAGAATCGCCCGTTTTTAACATTATATTAAGTGTAATGTAGCTTTTAAGCCGCTGTTTATGAAAGTTGGTAATACATAATGCCTGTGAAATAATAAAACTAACAAAATGCATGACTAAAATTAGGCTAAATGTCTTCGTTGAGTTTAACTCTAGTTTTCTTCAGGTAAAACTAACAATAATAAAATGTCTAAAATGTGACTAAAATGCATTTTAGCCCAAAGCCTAAGACTAAAACTAAATCAAAATCTGATTTACTGCCAAAACGTAACTTCGGCATCTGGCTTTCAAAATAAAAGTGACAGCTTTTCTCCCCTGTGCTGTAATTTTTGGCCGGGACCTACGCAGCTGTTTCCAATCCCAGAATCCGGTTCTTACACCAATACTGATGGTAGTCGTTGTAGCCACTTTCTTTTTTTTTGGCACATCTGAGGTACCGGTGCTGCCGTGCAGCGCTCAGGGTAAGAAATACTGGCTCACGCTGACCAGTGAATCCATCATTCCTTCATCGCTTTTCCTCTCGACCGCAGAGCCACGACTTTCCCTCACAAGAGGTTCAAACCCAATAGCCGAGCCTTTCTCCCTCGCTCTAACTGCTGTGTTGCGTCAGCTGTAAGCCCCAATTTCTATTCCAGATGTGGTTGCTCAGAGAACTAAAGGGTGTGAGTTTAAATCCCAGCTCACCCTCCATCTGCTCAGCACTATTGTGTGTAAGGACTTCTGTTAAATGTAATTAAATGCCATATTTGCAGGTTTGATGTCTTATAGACGCTGTGTTGCAGTAAATGTGAGCTCATGCAGTCCCACACCGCCGTCTCGTCCTCTTTAGTCTCATGAGAAGCAGCTTAAGTGAATGTTTATGATGTGTCGTATAACTTATAACTCGTGTTAGTGTGTGTTGGACCAACGCCAGCCAGCTGAACATTAACAGCTTTTATTGGCCGTGTGTAAACCTTTCATTCTCACTTACGGACTGTGGGGTTGGCATTGGATCTGTACCTGTGTTTAGTCAGTCATACGTTAGTAACAGAGAGGTGTTAGATGAACGAATGTGTAACCAGAAAGCTTCTTCTGGAACGTGAGGCTGATTTTTGACCACCTTAGCCTTGCAGCCATATCATTTTTCTCATCTACACGAGGGTTTTGGGGATCCTGGAAAACAAAATCTTAGGAAGTGAAATGATCTTGTATCAAGGCAATAAATCTTATTTTTTCTCTAATAAGAATGTTTGTTGCACAAGGCACCGAAATTGTACGATTATTCAGCTTATTTTTTAGAAGAATTACCTTGATGACCCTCATTTTACCTTATTTTAAGTTATTTAGGGCACAAACTAAGCACAAAAGTCACTGGTCAAGTTCTGATTCTTCTTTCTGAATATAAGATATAAAATATGGGCTTTTTACTTGATTTAAGAATTAGTGTTAGTGTTGCTTATTTTAAGGACTCTTACTAAGTAAAATTTGCTGTTTTTTTATTTATTTATTTATTTTTGCTTAATGTAAGCATTATCATTTCATTTGTAATATATTTTAATATCTTTTTTCTTTCTTTGGGACGTATAAAGATGGGGCGAGAGTCTTGTTCCCCCTAAGTTTTCTTCCTTATAAAATCTCTCTCACACACACACACACACACACACACACACACACACACACACACACAAATCCTACCCTCAGTAACCATAAGCAAATCTTTCGGTTTCCAAAGAAAATTACAGTTTTTGTTTAAAAAACGAGGGAACCCGCAAAATGTCGTGACAAGGTAAAAAAATGTCAGATATTTCTATCCTTGTGGGGACATTTGGTGTATGAACACGACATGATGTATAAACATTGCCCATACACACAAAAACCTTTTCTCTGGCTTCAGTAAACAGATTAATGTTTGAGGCTAAATTCCAGGCGCAGTGTGGCGGTGTCCTCGCTGACCTCAGGGTGCCGGGTCTACACACACTGGCACAAACACACACTTTGTGAGTAGTGCACACACTTTTGGCGGCGTGTTGGAACATCAGGCCTCGCTTGTGCTCGGTTTAAGACCATTAGGATAAGCTGCAGAGCGTCGAGGCTCTTCTGAGAATGCTTTAAAGCTCTGCCTTTCCCAGAAACACACTGGCTTTCTGTTGAGCTTGGCTCTCAGTTGGTTTGATTCTTCTTGGGCCTTGGTAAATCCACCAGATGGATGGATGGATGGATGGATGATTAGATAGATGGTTGTGTCGGTGTTTGGATATGTAGATGGATGGATGAATTAATGGGTGGATAGAATAATAGATGGATGCATGGATAAATAGGCAAACCAGGCCACCCTTTGCTTTCTGAACAGCTTTAATCCTTCTCGGAATGCTCTCATACAAGTCCTGAATAGTTTGCCTTGGGATTTTCTTCGAGAAAATAATCAGTTCTCTGAGGACTGGAGGAGGTGGAGATACTCTGTAACTTCAGATTAAGGTGTGTGATGTGATGTGATGTCTGCAACTGCTGGTTGTGGAGATGGTTGTTAAATTAAATATGAAAATATTCTTGAATACTTTTTTGTCAGCATAATTTTGAGAGGTCTCATCCTTCTGGTCCTGTAAAAATGCCTCATTGGTTGGCTGGTACATTCGTTGGACCCTGTGGTTTTCATGAGATGCCGCCTGTGACCTTGTGGATCCTCCACCGTATGAGATGATTGGCAGCAGACATTATGTATGATGTAGTGATTTTTCATTTAATTATTGCTAGCAGAGTAGGCTTTCTGGTGAATATGCATGTATGTTTATTATGGGGTTCCCATTGTAAAGTCGAACCGAACCACACCAGTAGGTAGATGAATGGATGTTTAGATGGATGGATTAATAGATATATAGATAAGTGGTTGGTTGGATACTTGGATTGGAAGAAACATAAAGAAAGATCAGGTGGCCAGTTGGATGGAGAGGTTGAACGATGGGTAGTAGGTGGATGATGGTGGAATGGAGTAACAGCTGAATAGATACGTAGATGGATGGGTAGGTTGGGTGCCAGTGATATAAAAAGACAGATTAATATCTGGGTAGACGGATGGATGATGGTTATATGGACTTGTGTAATAAGGAAGATGAGTGGATGGGTGGGTAGATAGATGGATTGGTTGGATATATTAGTAAAAATGTTGACGAAGATGAGAGATTGTTCAGTGGACAGACAGACAGGTGCCAGATAGATGAAACAGCAAATCTTAGTTGGACAGAGAGACAGGAAAGCGTACAGAACGTCGGCTGAATAAATGGGATGGATAGATTACTGGGTAGACAGACAGATGGCCAGAAAGATCGAGACTGTATGCACAGAACCCTAAAGGGATGATGGACAGATGGATGATGTTTGGATAGGTGGCCGGCTGAATAAATGGACAAACAGATCCACGGAGGCTTGAGGACTCCAAGCGTCCCTCAAAGCGCTGGCTTTCTGAGAACCGTTTGCTTTTCTTTAGTTTGGCTCTGGTCTGCTTTTTGTTTGGAATACTTGGCAACCCTGCTGAACCCCCGCCGTGAGTTCAGCTCTCCCCTGCTTTGGCGCTCCCCCTCCTCACCAAGCCATACAGTACAGAACAGAGTGTGCTCGCTCGGAAAGTGCAAACATAAGCGGTTTATTCATCCTGACTAATCATTAGCATCGCTCCACTTCCCAGCATTGTCTCATTGCACTAAGGAGAGCTCATTCACTCCCTCCAGCACTAGGTGTGTGGTTTGGGACGCTCTCGGTGTACGTGATTGAAAACACATTTTATGGACTGATTGGGCCGAGACAAGTGCCCAGGAAACATCGGGATCGACTTGTGACTGTTCCCAGAGTGTGTGTGTGTGTGTGTGTGTGTGTGTGTGTGTGTGTGTGTGTGTGTGTGTGTGTGTGTGTTTGGGGGGAAAAAAGGTCTCTGACTTGAGCAATTTGTCTAAAACCCATTTCAGTATTTCCATTGCTCTCCTTTTCCTTACATTTCGCCCCGTTGCTTTCTGGTCCATTTCTCCCTCTCACTTGTCTCAGGTTTTATCCAGAGTGGCAGCTTCAAGTGAAATCACTGAAAGTTTGTACCTACAGTGGTGCTTGAAAGTTTGTGAACCCTTTAGAATTTTCTATATTTCTGCATAAATATGACCTAAAACATCATCAGATTTTCACACAAGTCCTAAAAGTAGATAAAGAGAACCCAGTTACACAACTGAGACAAAAATATTATACTCGGTCATTTATTTATTGAGGAAAATGATCCAATATTACATATTAGTGAGTGGCAAAAGTATGTGAACCTCTAGGATTAGCAGTTCAATTGAAGGTGAAATTAGAGGCAGGTGTTTCAATCAATGGGATGCCAATCAGGTGTGAGGGGGCACCCTGTTTTATTTAAAGTACAGGGATCTATCAAAGTCTGCTCTTCATAAGACGTTTGTGGAAGTGTATCATGGCACGAACACAGGAGATTTCTGAGGAGCTCAGAGAAAGAGTTGTTGATGCTCATCAGGCTGGAAACGGTTACAAAACCATCTCTAAAGAGTTTGGACTCCACCAATCCACAATCAGACAGATTGTGTACAAGTGGAGGAAATCCAAGACCATTGTTACCCTCCCCAGGAGTGGCCGACCAACAAAGATCACTCCGTAATAGTGTAATAATAACCTCTTAACAACTGAAGGCCTCTCTCACATTGGCTAATGTTAATGTTCATGAGTCCACCATCAGAAGAACACTGAACAACAATGGTGTGCATGGCAGGGCTGAAAGGAGAAAGCCACTGCTCTCCAAAAAGAACATTGCTGCTTGTCTGCAGCTAAAGATCACGTGGACGAGCCAGAAGGCTATTGGAAGAATGTTTTGTGGATGGATGAGACCAAAATGGAACTTTTTGGTTTAAAAAAAAAGCGTTATGTTTGGAGAAAGGAAAACACTGCATTCCAGCATAAGAACCTTATCCCATCTGTGAAACATGGTGGTGGTAGTATCATGGTTTGGGCCTGTTTTGCTGCATCTGGGCAGGACGGCTTGCCATCATGGAAACTAATCTCAATGGCAATGTCTCTAAGAAAAAAAAAGAGAATCTGGCAACCATAAACCTGATAACTGAGGTAAAATCCAGCTCTCTTTATCGGATTTCTTAATCTGATTTCTAAATTGGAGTATGCTGTGTACGTGATCACTTGAGTAATCAGAGAGCTGCAGAAATCTGATTGTGATCGGATTATTAAGGGCATATAAGCACTCTACATTCATGAGCAGAATATGAGGTGGGAATAAAGCCCGAACCTTAACATACCATAATAAATGGTGTGTTTGTTATATCACCGATAAAGGGGAGCAGAGACTTTCCATGATAATCAGTTGGTTAATCTTTAAAGAGTTAAACGTACCGATTAGATTTGATAAACACTGGAAAAGAGTTTTGGGAAGTTTTGGGCAAGTGTTTGGTTTCCTTCTATTTGGAAAGAGTTTTTATTAAACTAGATTTGAATAACATCTATTAGAGTGTCTTTCCCCCCAAAAAATGGCTCCATCTCTGAAGACGTATAAACATAAATTAGAGAGTTTATGTTCTGCTCCCTGCTGTTAGAAATCCATTCTAAGAAAATGGCTGAATGCAACCTAATGCACAAAACAGCAGAGTTACATCACCGTCATGATCACTCAGGCTGCAGAGACGTTCGGCCTTTGTTTTCCTACATTAAGCTGCCAGAATAAAAAGCTTTTAGAGGAAGAATGTAAAGCTCTCTGCAGTGCTTCTGACGAGGAGTATCTCAGGGTAACAGTTTTCTTTCTCAGCCCTGAATACTGAATGTAACATTTCGGTAGCTCTTCATCACGGGGCACATCACCCTGCTCTGAATTCTCCTCCTCTATTAATGGCTTCGATCCGTCTCCAGCCACTGCTTTCTCTCCCGCATTGTTCCTTTTCATCTCTCATCCCCTGGCTTAAAAACTCTCTTTCAGATTTATGTTCTTCATCCCATCGCTCCTGCTCTCTCCTTTTGTTTTGCTCTATAAAGACCTTCAGTGAATCCGTGAACTTTGCTTGTGTTGCGTTATTGCAGAATGCGTTATTGCGATATCTTGTTTACAACCTTAAAACATGTTAAAGCACTCCCTCTAGTGGATTGTTGCTTCATTATGATTCTTAAAACCTCCGACATTAAAGCGAACGGATGTTGATGGATATTAAAGAGCGCAAACCTGTCTTACTATAAACTATAAACTATAATTAATTAACTAAATCCCACATAGATCATCTCGGCTGTTCAGAGAGGTCGGGTCCCTTGTTGAGTCTTGGTCCTTGGAGTGTTTCCTTGCCACTGTTGCCCTAGGCTTGCTCACTTAGATCAGTGTGAAGCTGCTCTGAGATGATGCTCCACTATAGAAACCCTACAGAAGTCAGTTGGACTTGACTCGAATCTGGTCTCTCTCCCCTCCTCAGGTCTGCTTCACGATTATTTTGGGAACTATCACGTGGCGTTCTACCTGGCTGGTGTTCCTCCTCTGGTCGGGGGCATGGTTCTGTTCTTCGTACCGTTGGTCTTCAGGCGTGTTCAGAGGAAACAGGACATGGAGTCGTGTGACCCCAGCACCCAGAGCATGCTGAAGAACTGCTCCAACGGAGACATGCTGCCCGGATACACACACGCCGACACACACACGTGAGGCCGCCGAGGTAACGCTGCCGCGGGTCTGGGGCTTAGCCGAGACTCGTAGCCGCCCCTTACGTACGATGTGTAAATCCGTAGAGCAGTCAGTCATCAGTAACCAGTTTAGCTGAGGAAGTTCTTCTGAACTCGGTCCTTCATCCTGAGTCTGAACCTGTTGCTGTTATCTGTAGCCTCACAGTCCTTCTGCTGGTCCTTTGTGCTTTTTCTCTTCTTGTTTCTCATTCTTACTGGTTTTTTCTTTTTAATTCTTTCATTCCTTTTGTTCTTGATTTGTCTCTTTTTCATTTTTTATCTTTGGGCTTTATGTTCTTGTTTTTTTATTTGTTCTTTTATTCTTTCTTATAGTCTTGCTTTTATTCTTTCTATTAATTAATTCTTTCGATTTATTTACTTTTCCTACTTTTATTCTTTTCATTTTTTATATTTTTGTTCTTTATTTCTTCAGTACCTACTTTCATTCTTTTGCTTTTTTCAGCTTTCTTACTTCTGTTTGTTCTTGCTTTTTTCTTTGTTCTAATATTTTTTCATTATTCTTGTCTGTTTTTTCATTCTTTAATTCTTTCTCTTTTTCAACCTAGGGGTTTCTTTCTTGAAAGAAAGCATTCTTTCTTGATTTCTTTCTTTCTTTTCTTGACTTCTTTCTTTTCTTCATTTCTTTCCCTCTTTTCCTTGTTTTTTTTTTTCTTTCTTTCTTTCTTTTCATGATTTTTTTTCTTTTTTTCTTGACTGCTTCCTTTTCTTAATTTCTTTCTTTCTTTTTTATGTTCTTTTTTTCATTTTTTTTCTTTTCTTGATTTCTTTTTTCTTTCTTTTTCTTCTCTTGATTTCTTTCTCTCTTTTTGTTGATTTTTTTTCTTTCTTTTTCTTGATTTTTTTCTTTCTTTTTCTTGATTTCTTTTTTCTTTCTTTCTTTTTTGATTTTGTTCTCCCATTTCTTTCTTTTGTTAATATCTTTCTTTTTTTTCTTAATTTCTTTTTTCTCTCTTTTCTTGATTTTTTTTTCTTTCCTTTTCTTGATTTCTTTCTTTCTTTTTTTATGTTCTTTTTTTTTTACATTTTTTTCCTTTTCTTGATTTCTTTTTTCTTTCTTTTTCTTCTCTTGATTTCTTTCTCTCTTCTTGATTTCTTTTTCTTTCTTTCTTTTTTGATTTCTTTCTCCCTTTTCTCTCTTTTGTTAATATCTTTCTTTTTTTTCTTAATTTCGTTTTCTTTCTTTCTTTTCTTGATTTTTTCTTTTTTTCTTGACTTCTTCCTTTTCTTGATTTCTTTTTCTTTTTTTACGTTCTTTTTTTTACATTTTTTTTCTTTTCTTGATTTCTTTTTTTTCTTTTTCTTCTCTTGATTTCTTTCTCTCTTTTCTTGATTTTTTTTCTTTTTTTCTTGATTTTTTTCTTGATTTTTCTTGATTTTTTTTTTCTTTCTTTCTTTTTTTATTTTGTTCTCCCATTTCTTTCTTTTGTTAATATCTTTCTTTTTTCTTAATTTCTTTTTCTTTCTTTCTTTTCTTGATTTCTTTCTTTCTTTTTTACGTTCTTTTTTTTACATTTTTTTTCTTTTCTTGATTTCTTTTTTTTCTTTTTCTTCTCTTGATTTTTTTCTCTCGTCTTGATTTTTTTTCTTTTCTTGATTTCTTTTTTTTCTTTTTCTTCTCTTGATTTTTTTCTCTCGTCTTGATTTTTTTTCTTTTTCTTGATTTCTTTTTTCTTTCTTTCTTTTTTGATTTTGTTCTCCCTTTTCTTTCTTTTGTTAATATCTTTCTTTTTTTTCTTAATTTCTTTTTCTTTCTTTTCTTAATTCCTCTTTCTTTAATAATGTAATGTGTCAGTATGTGTAACGTTTTTTTTGTGTAACTTTTTTTTTCCATGTCTTAGGGATTGACGATTCACTACACCAGCATTGTCTATCATGGGGTGTGTGTGTGTGTGTGTGTGTGTGTGTGTGTGTGTGTGTGTGTTTGGGATCAAATCATTCTGGATTCCTCGTCTTCTTTCTGCTTGTGATGAAGCTTATCAGAGCTGCAGCTTCATCACTCTATCACCTCCTCGTCCCTCGTTCCACCCTCACTGAGGAATTCTGGGAATTTGGGTCCATTCCTGGTAGCGGTGGATCGCCTCTGTCTCTGTGGAAGAACGCTGGGTGACAAACACGTGCAGAGGTTCAGGCGCCCAGAGGAAGAGGCTATAACACCTGAGAGCTGGTCAGTAAGAGCCGGTTGGAGCCGAGCTGTAAGAACTGCTAAGATCCTTTTTATTATGGACGGACTAAACGTTGGAGTTTTTAGCAGGACAGATTTCATCTCCCAAGTTCTGTTCTGTTTTTTGTGATTTTTGTCCAAGCCTTTCGGGTTCTCTCCTCCATACACAGGGCTTTTAAATCAGACCTGGTCTGAGGATTAAGCCGTTACAAAACCCACCATGCTGAAGCATTGCTGTACAAACCGACTGCTCCTGTTGTGCAGGTGTTACTATGCAGGAACCCGACGTACACAGAACCGTGCCGATGTTTCACTCGTCAGCCAGTCTGATCCTAACGGAGCCTTAATCCATTCTTACATGTGCTACAGATGTGCTGCAGATGTGCTACAGAAGTAGTACTGCTCATGTGGAGAAACCTTTTCTTTTTAGATAAGTGTTCATTTAGATTATGTAGTTATTTTTAATTACATTTTTTAATTAATATTTTAAGGTGGTTTTTTTTGCTGTTCTCACGTTCTTTCTTTTGTTCATTTTCTTACTTGTTATCTTTCATTCTTTCTTTGTTTTTGTTCTCTTTCCTTCTTTCAGTTCTGTCTGCCTGCGTTTTGTCTCCTCTGTATTATTTTTTATCACTTTTTGTTTTTTATCTCTTTATTTCTTATAATCTATTTGTTTTCTTTCTTGCTGCTTCTTAATGTTTTCTTTCAGTTGTTTCTCAATTCTCAATCTCAATTCCTTCATTTTTTTGTTTTCTTTAAAATTTTTCTTTTTGTCCGTATTTCTAACATGTTCTTAAATCGCTGCATTGCTGTAATTGTTTTAATAGTTTTTGATTTTATTTAATTTTCATTTAGTGCATTCTTTTTTGTCTCAATGAAGTATCTGATTTGTTTTTTTTAATATATATTATTATTATTATTATTAGCTTATTTATTCAATTCTTTACACTGCAAGAAAATCTTAGTAAGTGAAATAATCTTGAATAGAGGCAGATTTTTTCAGTGATCATTTTTCTAACTCGTTTTACGTGATTACATGAAAACCAACAGGTTATTTATTTTTAAAAGTAACATGATCGAGGCAAACTGTCCCAGATTTCTCATTGTTTTATAAAAACAAATGATATAATACAAGCTTGTTTACTACATTATCTGATTCATGCGTTACTGCCAGTGTTGCAAGATGTTTGGTTAAGAAAAATAATCACAACATTATTTCTTATACTAAAATAAATGCGTAATATACGTGTTTTTTAGTGTGAATTAAAACAGCTCAGTGTGCAGTAATCAGTGTTCAGCTGCTGTGTAGATCATTTCCTGAGGGCCCCGGACAGGGCAGCATGAAGGGTACCTCTGCCTGTGCCCAGTGAGCCATGGGGTAGGTTCCCGAGGGTTACAACAGCTTTGCTTTGCTTTATGTTATTGTGTAGGAATCGTTTGCATGGTGTTGGACCCTGTGGAACCTGTGTACTCACTATTTCTCTGTTGATATTACAGGATACAGGATTTTATTTGCCATGGATTTCACTTTAATCTGAAATCCTCATCCGTGATCAAAGCTGTGATTGTGATTTTTTTATTTTTTTTACCTAAACTATGAATAACACGTTCCCAAAATTATTTAGCGTTTTAAGTATGAAATAATACAGCATTCATTCATATAGTTAATTCCATTATAAATGGTTACTCTTACTAATATTATTATTATTATTAGGATATGATATTGCTAAAAATTTGTCATATGATTAGGACCAGCTTATGTTATATTTTTGCTTGTTTATATATAAAATTCTAGTGCTAGAAGCTTTTGTTGCGATTCATATATAGGCTGCGTCCCCTAATCGCTATTGTATTCCTAGCAGAAGTGGTTAGAAAATTACCCAAACTTTTGCACAAGACTAACTAAATGATGGAGTTTAGAGTGACTCTGTGTGTTCTGTACTTTGGAGCCACTTTAGACAACTAAGTCATATTGAAATTGGACTTGGGTTGGTATTTAATATGGGCATTCACCTGCTTTTGTTTTGAACAACATGAGTTCCACCTAACAAGATGAAGGTTTTCTCTCCAAAGCTTGAGCAAGAAAGATAATGGATCTATAACATGGCTACTACTCCATAAGGAAGACCCGAATATGTTGGATCTTTCAAATTGTGTTGTGGTGTTGCTTGGATCACGGACTCTCTGATTAAGGCTCTGGACTAGTAATCAGAAGGTTGTGAGTTTGAATCCCGGCTCTGCCACTGACTGGCCCTTAACCTTCAGCTGCTGAGTTCACATGTAGGTCGTTCTGAATGAGGGACTGATTAAATGCTGTACAGTATATGGACTCAGACGGATGCGTGTGCTGTAATGCTCATGTTGCTGTTTATCACATTAGTCTGACTAAAGCTAGTGCCTCTCAACCTTTTATCGACTAGGCTTTAATGAAAAAACTGGGCAGAAATCAAGTTACACTGGCTGCACGCAGTCTGAGAAGCTCTGGTTTACTGTTTTACCTTTAGACTGCTTTTGCCTTAACCCAGACCAATTCAAACCCTTAATCATCATCACGTTTTTGCCTTATCACGGTTATACCTCAAAAAGCACCCATTCAACCTCAAACCGCTCACTTCCTGCCGTCTGGTTTAGAAAGTTGGCGCTTGCTTCTGAGCTTCGAGCTTCGGGACGGTTTAACATTGGAGACAGCGACCTCTGCTGGGCTCTTATTGGTTACAACGTAGCAGAATTTGTGCTTGGAAGACTTAATGAGTTTCTAAACGAGAGCCCGATAAAACCTTTTCAAAGTAATAAACAAAAACAGAAGCAAAGTAATAATCGACTACTTAGTTGTTCTGTGCTTTAAAAAGACTAAAACCACTACTATTTTGTTGCTCCGTGTTTCATTGTGTCGTATTATAGGATGTCCGGATCAGATACAGGTAAATCCAGGTGTATCCACGTCCACTCTTCCACATACTATTAATCCAAAGCCTAGGTGAATCCCAAGCCATATAGTGAACCCTGCTAAGCCTTAACCACACCTCAAAACAAAGCAATCAAACTAAATGTAAGTCCATCGAATCATGGCATTGTGCTTTAAGTGTTTAACTGTTTCCCTTGTTCTTCTTTTGCCTGTTTTCCATGTACCATTATGGATTAAAAGGACTAAAGTTATGCTGCTAGCTGTGTCCGTCCCTTAGGATTCCTGTGAATCGTATTTTTGAGCATCTGTAGTAAATGTAATTGTTTTGTTCATTATTACACCACAAGTATATAAATGCCACGTTGTGCTGTTTTTATTTCTGTGAATGATTTGTTAATTAATTGTACTTCATATTTCAATAAACAGTGCAGTTCTTACCAACATGTGTCTGTACTGTGAAGAATGAGACGCTAGAGGGCGCCCGAGCGCTGTTTTATACACAGAAGCAAAACCGCTTTCTCTGTTAGCGATTTGATTGTTAGCCATTGCGCTGACTGGGCGCCATTTGCTTGTTGTAACTTTACGTTTTCAACACTGAATGTAACAACACACACATTTAACTATTCATAATGACTATTGGTCAATCTCAGGCAACTTTATTTTATTTTTACATGGTCTCTCCTGTTACCTTTAGGCTACTCAGTCCTGTGTCTCTATATACAGTGAGTGCAAATACATCGAATTTATTTTTACAATAAACAAACAACATCTAAAATGTAATTTTGGTAACAGAATAGTAAGTTGAGATTTATTATCTCAGTCATTATTACAATATGAAGAAATACAGGGCAAAAATACATTGTTTTGCGTTTGGTCGTTTAGTATTTTTCCCTTAAAATACTCAATCGAACAGTTAAACATGGAATTTTTTATTACTGCCTTTTAGTAAAATGGAATTAAAGTCATTGTTGCACACATGGTAACACTATGCGGTAGAGGGTTGTGTTCGGGCCCTAAAGCAGAGGGTTGTTTGAGGTTTTTTGAAGAACATTTGCATGTTTATCTTCAATATAATTCAATACAACCAAAACAATGTTTGTAAAAGGTGATGTACACCAATGTGTACAAACGATGTGCAACGAAAATTAAATGTATGTTTATCCAATTAGGAAAAAATATCCATAAATTTAGAGACGTTACACAGGGGGTCAAAGTAATCACTAAACTAATAGGAGTGTATTTTTTGTTTAGGAGTCATTTAAGATGTCATTTGAACTGGGGTGCCTAAACCTTTGTCAAACACTGTAGACAGTTAGATTTCTGTGTGTGTGTGTGTGTGTGTGTGTGTGTGTGTGTGTGTGTGTGTGTGTTCCTTCAACATTGAAATAGCACATGGTGAAAACATTCAGTGATGTCACTGAGCGTCCACTCAGATGCTAAAAAATCTGCACACACACACAGAGTCTCAGCCTCAGGTAAGTCCATATGGAAACGATTTTGAATACCTGAAGTCTTTCGATGTTTTCCTGAGTCAGTGTGTGTGTGATTCAGAAGCATTAACACTCATGGTGACTCGCCCTTTCAGTTCTTTTAACTCCTTCTTTTAATAGACTTTACATAAATCTGCGGTTTAGCTTCATGCTCTCAGATGTCAGGAACTTATTGGCTGAATGCTAGGAACCCGAACTGCGCTCTCAGTAATGACTAGACTGTACCATGTGTTACTCATTACAACCGCAGAATTCATGTGAAAAGTATTTCAACCTTTAAGAAAAAGTGATGTTACAAATATAGCCTGAAGTTATTTCCACGAGCCGATAAAAGCTTGTGCGGTAGTGTAGCTCGTCACTTTTGCTACTTTTCTATTAGTCTTATTTGTTCCACAGTGTAACCCTGTTTGTTCTGGTGAGGGTCGTGGGGCCCGGCGCCTATCCCCAGAGAACAGAGTGTGTATGTGCACTCACACGTTAGACCTGACCCGGTGCATCATGGGGCTGATAGGAGCCGATACTGCAGCACCAGGACAGGCCTCCTCTTCCTTCCCCTCTAGCCGTGTCTGCTAGTGACGCCCGACCCAGCTGGATAAGGCACCAATGTGACTCGAATCCGTGTCCCTATGGTGGTGGGTTATGGTATTAGACCACTGCGCCACCCAAGCTCCTATAGCTGATATTGTTTGTAAGATTTACTTTGCATTTTCAATACTTAATCCCATTCAGGGTCACACATTATATCTGACAGCACAGGGCCCGACCAATCCATGGAGATGCCAATTGACCTTACGTATGTCTTCGGAATGTGGAAGGAGTCCCACACAGACACATGCATGGAGAACATGCAAACTCCATACAGGACTCTAACTCGAGTCTCTGGAGCTGTGAGGCAACAGAGCTACCCACTGTGCCCTCGTGCACCCTGCTTGTTAAAATGTTGAATGAATAAAACCATTATTCTCATTCAAATAAGTTATTACAATGTTATTATAATGTTATTATAGGTTATAAATATTGTTATAGATTATAATACTGTTATAAATTATAGTTCTAGGTTATAATACTGTTATAGGTTATAATATTGCTAAATTTTATAATATTGGTATAGTTTGTAATACTGTTAAATGTTATAATGCTGTTATATGTTACAAAATTGTTCTAAGTTATAATATTTTTAATAATATTGTTATATATAGTTTTATGACAGTGTGCCCCACTGCAGCTGAGATTTTCTCCGGAGACAGCTGTTATTAAAAGTAAATTCATATTTAAGGAAATTGGGTAAGTCACTAACGTCTGAAATGAACACACAGTCACCCGTTTCATAAATGTTTCTTTTCCCAGATTTATAAATCAGGATCACTTTCGATCATAAATATCACTTGTTTGTATCAGACTGGAGAAATCCAGATCTGAGTCAACACTATTGTCAGGACGTGATGTAAGACATGTTGCTGATAATGGAGGGAAAGAACAGATTTACTCTGACATTCCCCACTTATCTGGCAACGTAACACCTTCCTGTGAGGGTTTCAGATGTTTTCTTGCAATGTGTTGGTCTTTCTGTGAAGTCCATAAAACAGAGCCAGAGCCTGATCATGACTCATAAGTCGCCTCGATTCATTTGCTGACGGCCTGTAGAAACAGTGCACACTGAACAATGGGGGTAAGATGTTTGCCTCTATGGTTTTGGAATGCTGATGTTACTGACTGTAAGTAAGGTATAAGGTACAGTGCTGCTTGAAAGTTTGTGAACCCTTTAGAATGTTCTATATTTCTGCATCAATATGACCTAAAACATCATCAGATTTTCAAACAAGTCCTAAAAGTAGATAAAGAGAACCCAGTTACACAAATGAGACAAAAATATTATCCTTGGTCATTTATTTATTGAGAAAAATGACCCAATATTAATATTAGTGAGTCTCAAAAGTATGTGAACCTCTAGGATTAGCAGTTCATTTGAAGATGAAATTAGAGTCAAGTGTTTACAATCAATGGGATGCCAATCAGGTGTGAGTGGGCACCCTGTTTTATTTAAAGAACACTTGTGGAAGCGTATCATGGCACGAACAAAGGAGATTTCTGAGGACCTCAAAAAGAGTTGTTGATGCTCATCAGGCTGGAAAAGGCTACAAAACCATCTCTAAAGAGTTTGGACTCCACCAATCCACAGTCAGACAGACTGTGTACAAATGGAGGAAATTCAAGACCATTGTTAGCCATGGTTTCTGTCAGAACCCACAATGAAGGAACACACATTTCTTGAGAATGTAATATTGAATCTGCATATGTGGTAAAAGGAAAGTGTGTGTTCACCCAAACACTCATACCCTTACACATCCCCTTCAACTCATGACTAACCTCATAACTATCATGTTAAAGGTTTGTCTAAAGTCTGAAACGTGTGTCAGAATCACCTAAAGCATCAAATAGGATATTAGAAATACAGTTCTAATATATTTTTTGTCAGCCATCTAATACTAAAGGTTTTCCCTCAGTCCTATTACCCTAACATATTCTCATTTCTGACAATGACACCACAAGGCACATGTTCAATAGGAAGTTGTATCATCTGGATCTTCTGAAGACCATGATGAGACCAAAAGTAAGTTCTCTCTCATTTTTTCCTGGTGATATTGTATGGATGCCATGTAGTTATGTTTGATGTATTTGCTAATTCTGTGCTAAAAACCCAGTCCTGTTACTCATATAAAAACAGGACTGAGTAACAGTCACAGGAGAAACCATGTTAAAATAAAATAAAGGTGCCTGGGATTGACCATTACTCATTATGAATAGTTAAACAGCTCCGAGATGCCCGGTTCGATCCCGACCCTGGGCTCTGCCTGGGCTCTCCGAATTCCTCCCATATTCCAAAGACAAGTATGTTAGATTAATTGGTGTTTCCAAAGTGCCCTTAGAGTGTGAATGTGTGTATGAGTGTGTATGTGTGTGTGTGTGTGTGTGTGTGTGTGCCCTATGATGGATTGGGGCCCTGTCTAGGGTTCTTCCTGTCTTGTTTAATTGAATTTTCATGTCATTTCTCTCTCTGATAATAAGGTGTAAATCGCATGGCCTGATTTCAGCAGAAATAACAGTAAACATTATAAATTAACCCACGTCTCTTTGTGCTTTCACAGACCTGTTTGTGTTATGTTTAGGCCATACAGAACTAAAAATATTAACTTGATCTGTATGTTCATTATTACTAGAACACAACCTTTTCCATCGATCAGATTCTAAATATTAACACACCCGCTTTAAGAGCTCGAATAAATCTGCTTTTGTAACGAAGTTGAGTTGTAGATGTTTTGGTTCAGATACCACGAGGTGAAAATCTTTTCCCACGAGCGCCGGCTGAGACAGGATCACTCCAAACTAAACACCCCGAACAGAGCACTTCCTGTCACACAGGAACAGAGAGTACTGCTCAGTTTTATCACTGTCACTGCATGGATTGATTAGCATATTCTTTACCCTCCTCAGTCTCTCTCTCACACACACACACACACACACACACACACACACACATAGACCGAAGCC
This sequence comes from Ancistrus triradiatus, assembly GCA_025084515.1. Lineage (NCBI taxonomy): Eukaryota > Metazoa > Chordata > Actinopteri > Siluriformes > Loricariidae > Ancistrus > Ancistrus triradiatus. The sequence continues at coordinate 117,932 of JAJAGP010001369.1, forward strand.
CAAATTAGTTTGCGATTTCTTCAATTTGTTAATTGCTATTGGGTGTCATGTTGCAGGTTCTCTATAAACTCTATAAAATGTATTATTAATAAATTACATGTGGTATCCCATAGGTTGCTCACTCCTGTTTGAGTCCCGGTGCTGTGTCTGAGGGAGGAGAGCCCAGGCAGGGAAACTATCCCTTTTGCTGCACAAGTGTCCCCTATCCAGCCCTGCACCGGCCTGTCAAGGTACATACTTCCCTTCACAATGGGACAGGCATGACAAAATGACATGTGTAGGATTACAGACTGTGGTGGTACAGAGTTTAGGGTGCTGGCACTGCCCAGCTGTCACTGGTGAGCCCTTGTGCAAAGGTCGGGCTTGTCTGCATGAGGGGAGGACAGTTGGGGATCACCCCTGTTCTCCGAACATATGAATTTTGTTTTAAAATGGTTTGAGGTTTGATTCAGTCCATGGCATTTCATTTGTTTTGCAGGTGATGAGTTTTTATTGGTAACTTTTGTAGGCTAATGTTGATGAGAACATAAATATGAGTTACTGTATCACATCCTGATTGAGTCATTTACAGTTTACGGTTTGTGAGCTGGTTCCCATACCTCCTGGCTGGGAGGTTATTCTGAGTACTGTTTACTTGTAGCTCCTTGCAGTGAATCTTGTGTTTGCGAATGTAAACCAATCTGGCCACATCCCTGTTACTTAACATCTCTGTAGCAATGTGGTGTTTAGCAACAAGAAACTGCCTGTACTTTAAAGACGCCCCCATGTTTCCTCTATTTGGACAGTCTAGTATTTACACCTCATTTAGCATTTAGGTTATTTGAAGCGACTTACAAATGATGCAACCTTGCAGTGTACAATCAAGCAATTAAGGGCACTTCTTACACAACAGCCCAACACTGGCAGCTTGGCAGCCTGGGACCTTCTGGCTAAGTATTTCAGTAAATTATCCTCTGCACCACCACATTCCCATATGCCAGTGTGCCATCAGTAACATGGGGGCATCTGCATCACATGATGCACTCAGACCCAGAGGAGTGCTGATTCTAGGGAGCATATGGTGAGGTAGAACATGCCCTCAGAAGGTCAGTACGTTTGCTTAACAAGAGCCTTTGCACACATCAGACCTCACCTCACCAGAGATGATACATGACCCAGAGTGGCGCTGGTACGTGGTGCCAAGAATACCCTAGTTCATAGAGGTTTGAGCTGCGTTTGGAATTGCGAGGGGTCTCGCCATCACCCTGGTCAGACCCTCGTGATTACCATCAGATGACTCAATTTTGGGCAAAATACTGCAGCTACATGTACTGTATGTTGTAGATTTGGTTCCTCCTGTCTGCAAAGGTTTTTATTCTAAATATAGCTAAAGATGAAAAGGTCATTGGTATGATTTTTGCCCATGATTCATGTAGCTGTAGTAGAAACCATTACCCTCAATAAAAGGCATCCTGCTTCAAAAACTGGGTTAGGAAGGCTTTTTAAAGGAATATGTTTACTTTTTTACTTCAAGTACATTCAGTAGCATGTACTTTTATACTTCTGCTTGAGCGACTTCAATTTTTGCTTGAGTATTATTTTTTTTATCAGATTAGTAGTCTTAAATGCAATTCTCAAAAAAAACTTAGGATGGTCTCAAATATTATCTTAAGACAATCTGAATTTGTTTTCTTATGTAGGCCAAGTTGCATTGTACAGCTTACAATATAGTGTGTGTGAGACATATTTTGGATTTGTATTTACACCTATTTCTCTTATTTAGTTTTTCCCACTCAGAGGACAGCAAAATGGATGAAAACCATCAAACCAAGCCTTCAAAAAAATATCGCAAGCAAATAGAGGTAATGATAGAAGAAACGTGCGGTGCCTTTCCCGATAACTAAGCTGTTTAAAGTTTGTTAAATTCATTCCTAAGTAGTCAGTGGAAGAATAATCATTTGTTGTTACATTTTTCTTAAGAATGAAGTTAAGGAAAAACACACATTTAAGAAGACTTGCTTTCCTAAGGCACCTTCATCCATCCGGCCCCAGATTCAGAATCGGCATCAGTAGATTAGGTTTCGAGAAATGTCTTTGCAAATGAACGACTCTGCAGGTACAGGTTTGGAGCTTTATACGAAATACTTTATTTAAATACCAACAACACAGTGATTTCATTCATTTTTCCATACAGAGCAAACACTCAACACTACAGTAAGTATAAAACATCAGTAGTCTCAGACATGTCTTCATGATGTGCAGGTTGTGATAATAATAAAGAAACTGATACATAACCATATACTGGGAATGAAACCTTTAAACTGCATAGCTCATAAATGATGAATTTGTAAGGCAGCATCAGCACACACACACACACACACACCGCTGTGGAAAAATATATTACATACGTATATATAGTCATATTCAAAATATTACCTCTGTCTCTAAAAATATATTTGAGCTGTCAAAATCATCAGCAGCTGATTTCATTTCCCGGGATGTGACGGACCCCTGGACTGCTTGCATGCCCACTAGACCCAAAGATAACTCATTACATCACATTTACAACATTTAGCAGACAAATTTATCAACCATGACAACTTTATTGTGGCTTCTTGCTCAGGGACCCAACAGTGGCATCTTGCCAGAGGTGGGCTTTGAACCCTGGACCTACTGGTCCATAGTCCCATATCTTAACCACTATGCCATCCTGTCCCATAAATTGAACTTTGTGTGTATCTGGCAGAATCTGTTCTCACACAGCACTGAGCAAAGCCATATAAGCAGGTGTGTCCATTTGTTTACAGTTCTGTTCCTTATAGGCTAATAGCGCCCCATGTGGTTTGTAGAATGTAGGGAATAGGGATTAGGGGACCTTTTTGAGCACAGCCTCACATGGTCGGGTGTAGATTTTGAGGTGTTACTAATGATACGTTGACAGCCCTAATATATAATGAAAATAAATACAGATAAATAGATCAAATATAAACAGTGATAAAGATTTTTTACTGCTGTGTTGTAAAAAGCGCTATATAAATAAATTTGACTTGACCTGTTGTTCCCCCCACACTGCATTTCTGTCACAATCTCACGCTTAAATTTCAGTCCACACACACAAACAAGGTATTGATTCTGTTAGTGTAGCTAATGAAAGGCCTTTTCACACCGAGTGATTTTTACGGATGAAGCAATGCACGTCATGAAAAAGAAAAATAACGTACGTATATTAAGGACGTCCTGCACACCAATTCCGAAACTGACGGACTGAGAAACGCTGTGTAAAATATTTAATCGGAGTCTGTTCTAATGTCTGCGTTAAAATCAGGCTGACCAATCAGAGCTCGGTTGCCGGGCAGAACAGATCTGGTGGAATAGAACTGAAAAGCTGGAGAATGATGGAGATAAAGCTCACAGGGACTGGATGGAAGCGTCTGATTATTTATCTAAGTGCATTCTAATCTATTCATGATCACAAAAAACACAAACTAGAGCTTCCTGCACTCATCTCCACTCGTGACTTTGTTTTTTTAAGTTGAACGGTCTGAAAAAGATATGCCGAAATTTCCGTGACACATTAAGAGACAGGAAATTAAAGAACGCAAAATGGATGGGGTTTAGATAAAAGACAGTTGGTGTGAAGATACCCCTACGTTAAAAATGGCATCCGCTGTGAATAGGCCTTTATGCTACACTAAAACTCAACTTCAGTAACCCAACGCAAATCTATAGCCCAACCCTAAACCCTAAACCCTAAACCCTAAACCCTGGTTCTGTTGCTTTTAGCTTTTTGCAAATAATTAAAAAACAAATCAGTATTCCATATGGTGACCAGCAAAATGTCCTCACAAGATAAGCAACATCCAGTCTTTCTCTCCTTGTTTGCACACTTGGTGCTCTCAATGAGACTCACTTTGTCCACACACACACACACACACACACACACACACACACACACGTTCACACTGCAGGTGAAACTGACAGCAAGGATCTTTTATGGTACTGAAATCTGGTACAGACTTTCCGTGCTACTTTAAATCAACGCAGCTTCCATAATTTCTAATGAGTGATTACTACTCCAATTATTATTCATTATTTCTTATATTTAACTAAGAGGTTGATATAATTGAAACTAAAGTAGGTAAACGCATAAACCAGGGGAATACATTAAGCCTGCTTGTAATCCCCTGTATTTAAATTAAACGCTTTCCTCATTTGCAGTTGTGACAGAGATTTGTTCTTCTTTTCGTAGGATGTGTTAAGTAACACAGATATTCACACCGTCCTGGCCCCGCAGAGTCACTTTGTCAACTAACCCAGATTTCACAATACAACCTGCAGTGTGAACGCAGCCTGTTTTTCTTTTGGCACACTCACACACTCTTCAGTTTGGGTCTCAGAGTCTCTGTTGCGTATCACAGCCCAGGAACTCCACCCTCAGAGCGATGTCGTTGAGCCAGCCTTTCGGATGGATGCGGATGTAGCGGGTGAAGAGCGGAGGCTCCAAAATGTTCAGCTTCTCCTCATCGTATGCACTGTTTCCCTCGAAGAACTGCAGGTGAATCATGAGCAGTTACCTCCTAACAGAACTGCTCTAACAGACTGCTTCTGTGCAATCTACAGCCCTGTGCGAAAGTCTTAGGTCACCATAAGATTAGATATAACATTGTTTTAGCAATGGTATAATGGCCAAATAATAATTATTTCTCACTCTCTTTATTAGAATACAGCCAGAAAATACTTGAAATTCGTACGCAGTGTTAAGAAACTGAAGAAAAATCAGAAAGTATTAAGTTCTACAGCCTGAAGAAGCTTGATCGGAAATGCTTTTTGGAAGGGTAGCAGCCAAAAAAACACTTTTTCAGAAGGGGAACAGGGTGAAAAGGCACACAAAGACTGGAATGACGATCAGTGGAAAAGAGGATTAGGGAGTGACGAATCCATGTTGTAAATCTTTAGTTCCCTTTTCACACCCAGTTTTTTCCACGAAAGGCTCTAGACCCACCACGGCTTTGAAAAGATGATTTTTAAATTATATATATCTATATACAGTACTGTTCAAAAGTCTTAGGCCACCATTAGACTTGTTGTTTTATGGTACATGGTACAACGACCACATATAACATAATGCCAATGATTGGACCTAAAAATTTCATACTTGGATTCGTCACTCCATAATCCTCCTTCCAATCTTCATTCCAATCTTTGGGAGCCTTAGCATATCTTGGCCTTCTCACCTTGTTCCCCTTCCTTTCTTGGCTGCTACCCTTCCAAAACACCATTCCTGCTCAAGCTTATTTGGACTGGAGAAGTGTCAACTTGGCATCATAATGAAGCTGAGAAATAATTACATCCGGTCATTATACCACTGCAAAAACACAGGTATATCTAATCTAATGGTGGCCTAAGACTTTTGCACAGTACTCTATATATGTGTGTATATATTAAATATATATATATACCTTCTCTTGCTGCGTTCCCTGCTCAGTGACGGTGGTCCAGGTTCGTCCATCGTCACTGGCAGAGACCGTGAACTCTGTCACCATCATGTGTTTGAAGACGGATTTGGCTCCCTGAGTGACGATACCTGTGATTCGCTTCACCAGCCCAAAGTCCACCTGTATCCACTCGTGAGGGTTATTACTCTGAGAGAGAGAGAGAGAGAGAGAGAGAGAGAGAGACAGAGACAGAGACAGAGACAGAGACAGAGAGTATTATCACGTGTAGGCCTTGCCTAAGGACATTTAAAACCAAAAACACCGCTAAGATTGCAAATAAAATCCTGTCAAGCAAATCTTTCAGCTCAGTGTGCTCAATGTTTAATTCGGTGCATCAGTGATTTCCTTAGATTTACGTTTATGATCATCATTTAATCTGATGCTGGCCTTATGGGACATTCTGTAAACCTTCTTGTCACATATTACTACCAAAAAGAATAACTTCAAACAAAAGAGACTGTCATTGCTGTGGAGCTTTTATCCAACTCAACCTGCACTTGATATGGAAACGGCCCATAAATTTGGGTGTGTGTCTATTTTAAGAAAGGAAGCAAAGAGGGTGATAACGCGGGGCTGTGCAGCTCACTCAAACGCAGACAGCATGAGGAAACGTAACAATGGTGTTTAAATAATGAGCAGAAGCCAAACTACGGCAGATCCCTGATAACCGATGTCCACTGGCAGCTTTTCAGGAGCAAAGACAAATTCTTTCAATTCTTTTGCTCCTGCTTTGGCGTACAGGTCTGTTATGGAGTATTAATAAAGGGGACAGATGAATAGATGGGTTATAGGTACAACTAATATTAATATTGATAGACTGATTCACTGGGTGGGTAGGTTGGTGTTGGGTGATTTTCTTAGAGTGATAAATCATAATGCTCAGAAAGAAAGCAGGATCGGTATGTCTAGATACCAGGGGTCTCCATGCGTTGGCGCGTCCCTCCTGATTGAGTCTGGCAAGGTCTGGGCTCCACGAGAGTCCCCATTTCTGCAGGAAGGAAGACGCTCTGATCCAACTGTCAGGAATAAACTGGCGTTGCATTCCTAATGGCAGAAAGCAGCCTGCAAAAGACACGATTCTGATCAACACTGTGACTTTGAATCTCTCTGTACAGAAGATGCTTTAAGACAACGCAGGAATTTCACTATCGTTCAGCAGTGCAGTGTTTACCAAAGTGCCTGCATTAATCATTAATATTTAATTTGAAATCAAATGATCATATACTGTACCTCACTGCAATATCACTCTATAGCGCAGCAGAGTCCCCCTTAAGGCCCCGACACTGGGATAATACATTCTCAGTGAAGCCTGTATACCATTTTGGCTTTCCATATCTCAAGAGATACCAGCTGCCATTGCCATGTAGGTAGCATAAGATTCAGCATGCTTTAAGGTTTGCATGTGTGTGTGTGTGTGTGTGTGTGTGTGTGTGTGTGTGTGTGTGTGTGTGTGTGTGTGAATACTCACTGTTGAGGTCGCAGCCCAGCAGTTCGAACCTGAGTGCGGGCCGGTTGCCATAGGTGACCGGTTGAATGCGTATGTAGCGGCCAATTATGGGAGGAGAAAAGAGATTCTCCTTAATCCTGTAGCCATCCATTTGTCCGTTAAATTTCTAATGAACAAACAATGAGGATTAGAAACCCCTAGGGCAGGAGATAAAACCTTACTTTTGTCTATTAACTGTACAAACTGTTAGACAACTGATTTATTAAAGGTCTTAATACTGGCTTTGGTGGTTAGCTCTAATTTGGGATTGGGCTTTGACACTAACGTATACGCTCTCGCTGCTGTTTCCTCGGTACTTCTTCCATGTTTTCTGGTCCAGGCTGTAGCTGATGGTGAAGATCACTGTGAACATCTCTTTTAGACCCGCTGAAGTTTTCGCCCCCTGGGTCTGGATCCCGTGGAGCACCATGGGCCGCAGCAAATCCACCTAACACACACACACACACACGAGCACACAAGCACAGGGAACAAACACAGAAGAGAAAACTGAAAGGACTTCTTTTGTACAAGAAAAACAGCAGCTGAAAAGGGAAACTAAAGAAATCCACTTCAATCCTTCTCAGGCTACTTTATTAGGAACACTAGGAACACCCTCGCTGTTGTAGCCCATCCCCTCAAGGTTGGATTTTATGCCGTTCTGTCAGTTCAAACCAGTCTAGCCATTCTAATCTGGGCATTTTCGTCTTTAGAACTGCTGCTCACTAGACGTTGTTCCTTTCCTTTTTCCTTTTCCAATCTGATTAAGCGCTACAGGCAGCTGTGTGTGAAAATCTCAGGAGATCGCCAGTTTACACAATTATACACGTGCTACTTCCATAACTATGTCAACAATGGCCATTCTGGACCAGTGGGTATCTTTTCTAAGGAACAGAGCCGTGTTTTATCCTAAATGTTAATACTCTTGAGAGTACACACAAAACACAATGTCTGAGGAACATGCTCATTACTGCTGTCGTCTCTTCAAACATGCAGGTTGTTGTACCTGGATCCAGGACTTGTCATCTTGACGCCCCCAATGCATTAACTGATCCGGATATTGGAGTCGGGCTAATCTCGCCTCCCAGTTACCTGTCCGAGAAAGAGAAGAGACAGAACATCAGAAAGGAGGTGATTTTAATGCAAGTCTGAATTATTATTATTGTTGTTGTCCTTAAAAATATAGTAGGGTCCAAAAGTCTGTGGGTCTCTAGAGCTCCGAGGTGCTGCCCTGTTTATTTCATCAGTCATAACAATGACTTGCTAAGTGTTAAATATTTACTCGGTTTGTTTACTTTTTTGTAACCAAATCAAGAATACATTCACCGAGCATTACGTTCTGTGAAGCAGGTCGATGACCAACATGGACGTTGACCGGAAATGACCAAAGTCACATAGCCTTTAATCTTCTCAACTGTGGGCTAAGGTACATTAGTTATTAGTCTACTGTAGTTTAGACACTTTGCACATAGTGCTTTGTTTGAAAGAATAATGTTAAAACACTGTATGCAGACATTGACTCCAGTACTGTATGGTACAAATACTGTACAGCAATTCTTATCTTTGCATCTTTTATTAAACATGAAACACTATCTTGCGTAACACTTATCATGCATAGTACAGCACAGTACCTGACCGCAAACACGTAGTGCATAGTAATCAAGCGCTTTTTGTGCATAGCAGCAGTCTGGATTCATTTTGTATAACGCATAGCTACAGATAATGCATATAAAGAATAGAATACGTACATATAAATGATTTCCCCAGGCCTAAACTTCAATACACAAGCTAAACCTTCAGAATAATTATAGAAAATACAGTCGTGTACATAAATAAGAGGAATCAGCATAGGAATGTTATAATGATTGAGTAAAATATTGTAATTCGTGTTCAGTCCTGTCTGTTGACCCTATTTCTCACACAGCTCTCTAAAAATATATCTTTAAGTATCATTACCTGTTATAGCATTAAAACGAGTATTCTCTGTTAGTCTTACCATAATGATCGGATTCAGTGATTTGGTCATCGCCTATCCATCTGGACTGCATCCCCAAAGGCTGAATGCATTCTGCAAAACCGACCAATCCAAACAGTGGTCTGTCGGCATGGGCAGTCTAAAACACGACAAAACCATGTCAGAACAATTAGAAGATCGGGTGAAAGGTATACCAAGGTCTTTTTCTGCCCTTTTATTTCTTTCTATGAGTGCTGTTATTCCTGGTTCATGATCTTACGTGAGTTATAAACGAGCAGTTTGGCCCTCAGGCCAGAACGTTGGTGCTCTCCAATGGTTCCTCCACCAGCCAGGTGCCCACGGTATTGTCTCATCTCGATACTTCCAAACTCACCTGGGGCAAGAAGAGAGGAGCATCAGAACACTGACAGATCAGGACTAGTTTGATCCAGGCGTACACTGGACGTCAGTCACCAGGAACCACACATCCACACAAATTGTTCCTAGTAAAACACTCTATAAAGCACCATACACACCGCAGATGAATGCATAATGCGACAGGTAATAAAGAAGCCTTAGAAACCCGAGGGTGTTTACCTGGATAAAGGTTGAAGATGCCCATGCGGTGTTCCTGGTCGTACCCGACGCTGAAGGGTATTCCATGGAAGTGGACAGCGTGAAACTCTCCTCTGCTGCCCACGTTCAGAAGGTGCCAGCGTGACGTTCGGTGCTGTGGCACCGCCAGGCCGGGTAGAGACTCTGCCACGTACCCATTTATTGCTACATGAACAGAGAGAGGGTAAGGAGGGACTGTACTTCAGATAATGCTGCAAAAGTTTGGAAAGCTCCTTCAGATGCACTAACCCTTTGGTCTTTAAAATCTCAAAATTGACGTAATACGGGGGCACCCCAGTCTAATCACTGACATGCTGTAACTGGAATGCATTCATTCATTTTCCAATTCTCAATCCATGTCAGGGTTGCAGAGAGTTGGGGCCTATTTGGCAGCACAGGGTGCAAGGTGAGAACCAACCCTGCCCAGTACAGAGGAACTTCACTTCAGGAGGAAACCCACATAGACCCAGGGAGAACATGCAAACTACATATAAGGCTGGGACTCTGGGACGGTGCACACCACCTGAAGTTAGTTGAAATAATAAAAAGTGAGCGTACCAGCAAACCTGTTGTTGGTTTCGAACCATGGATCGTCCAGTTTGGCCTGGCAGGGTGACGTACAGTACGTTCTGATGTTGTAGTCCAGGTACCAGCTCTTCTTCTCGTCAAAGATGGTGAAGAGGAGAAAGAGATCCTGGACTCCAGGCTGCAGGAGGTAGCGGGGCTGAAGGGTGCCGGGGCGACAGATCAGCAACGGGCCAATCAGACCTGAGTTTATGTCTTTTTCCTGCAACCCACAAACACACCTTTGATTTTTAGACTCTTTGCAATACACATTAGACTTTTAGTGTGGTTTTCTTTTTTTGGTTTACCTGCCATTTTGGTTTCTTTTTTAATTGAATTTACAGACTTTTCATTTGAAAACATTGTAGTCGACCCTCACATGGATACACACTGTACTGCACTCATCACGCTAAGTTTTCTATACTATGTGTCTTATATTTATTCTGCACCATCTGTGGGGGCACCCCATGGTTGAGGGCCACTCCAAGTGGTGTCGAGGTGCAACACACAAACCGCAGCCCAACGTTTTGAAGCCAGGAAACCAAACCTCTGACTCATAGCACTCACCTGGAGGCATATCTGGACTTACACCAGCTGGAAACCCAACTTTGAAACGCAATGAAATCTTCTCTTGCCAGAGGCATGGTACGCACCAGAGTTTCTCATTGACATACTTGGTTCATACCTTGCCTCTTTTCAGCACACAAGCAAAGTTCAGGCTGTGGGCCGCCATTCTAGTTTTCTTAGCTGTAATTGAATTGCTTAGGGTACCTCAATAGGAAGTTTGTTGTTGTCCATTTATTTAATGAACAACAACTCAGCTTTGAACTGATGGCACTAAACAGTAGATTAAAATAAAACCAAGAACATGAGGGGCAGTATCTTCTGAGCTTTGCAGTATTTCTGAGAAAAAAAGAACTGAACTCTTCTGAAGTCTTATCGGTGTCAAGTGACAGGAACTTGCTGAGAAAGAAGCGTCAACTAAAATAATCTCTCTACCGAGGTTATTGGAAACCTCACATCTCTGATCTGATCATGTACAGTGTTTCTTCTGCTCACCATGTTAACTGTAGAGTAATAAGCTCCAGCCTTGCAGTCAAAGTCTTTGGATGAAGGCCCTTGACGTTTCGTGATTCTCCAGTTGTAAACTCTTTCTTCTCCAGGAGGCACTGGGTCACCGGGTCCATCCTCCTCCGGTGGCTCGTTCCCCAGTGGCACAGACGTGCCCGTGGTCTTATCATATACACCATGCAGGTACAACGAGTATGGCCTGGACGCAAGGTTCTTAAAAACAACCTGAGGGAAAATCCTGAAGGTTAAGCTCATGAAAGCCAGCAGTTTGCAGACATTTTTTGGTGGTTCCTGGTGTTTACTGCATACAGGTCTAATATATCAAAGAGTTAAATGTGTGCTGTTATAATCAGCGTCAGTGTTATTCCTTTTGTGCGTGGTTTTCAAGTTATGACTGATTTTGTATGTTGATTGTAGGCTGTAGTGTTTAAGGGACCAGTTTAGACACAGCCATATACAAGCACTTCACAATGTAAGATGTGTAAATGCTATATACCCTTCAACAAGCAGAGTTAAAGTGTGACAGCAGCCTGGAATATGCCAGATTATCTAAAGAGTTACGCCCGTCGAAACTTCCTAAATCAAAAAAGAATGAATTCAAGTACTTACAGTGAGCAACACAGTCGTTGACCTCAGCTTTGAGCACAGGACCCATAATCCCGAGGTGTTCATCAAGCTCGCCACGTTTCACCGGATTCTGGAAGTCCCTGTCATGGTACGCCCGGTACACCACTTTCTTGTAGGCTGGGAAATACTTCCTTTTTCCTCTCTTCATCTCCCTGTGATGAGATGTTTTAATTAACATTCAGGTCATGTTTATGTTGAGGGTTTTATTCAGCCAGACCTACCTGGGACTGATGAGTTGTGGCGGTTTATCGATGCCATAATCCCACATGATTTCCTCCGCTGCAATGTAATAGCTATGGAATTTGGATTCGGATGACCTCATGTTCAGATCGTCCGAGCGCTTGAAGTTCTGTTTGGTTTCATTTCCATCATTTTCATAATCGTCGTAGTCCGTGGACCTAGTTTTCTGGGAGGACGTCTGGTTATGTGAGGGCAATGACTCTTTGTATTTGTAAGGATCTAAGCTTTCCTGCTTGTCCACATTTTGAACGGAGTCTTTTACAACATTACTGTCACCCAAACTCTTTGGTTTTGGCTCCTCTTTTGCATCCTTCATAGCACCCCAGGTCTCCATTCGATTCTTCGGCGGCAAATTAGGATCGGGCAGCTCGTCGGCGTAGTCAGATTCCATCTTGGCATGTGGAGGAATTTTTTCAACGGGTCATCAGAGGAACTGTGCTTCAGCTCTGATGTCTGGCCTTCTGCGTCCTTGAGCATCGTCGTTTGATCAGGGGTTATTGATACCAGAGTTTGGTTGTCTTCTACTAAAATGACTTCGTTTGCTTCCACCCCTGTCTCACTTGTCCATTCTGAGAGCAGATCAGTCGGTGCTGGTGTACCCTTTTCTGCATGTCTCTTCTGGCGGGTCGAGGTGCTTTGGCTCAAGTCCGTGTCCAGTTCGTTGAGGATGTCCTGCGGGATTCCTTCCTGTGAGAAAATATTGAGGTGCTTCGCCTCCTCCATGGGAACGTGTTTTCTCTTACATTTCATTTTCCCCCTCCCGTCTTGCTCCTCAAGCTGTTGGGTGATGTTCTGTTGCCCAACAGTCTGGGTGATGTTGCTTGTCAGTTTCTTGCAAACCCGGATAGCCACGGTTTGATTCTTCTCCCTGAAGCCTCGTGGGATCAGGACGTTTCTTTTCGACGTAGTCCTCTAAGTCATACGCGAATCCTCGCTGTCCACCTCGGGGAGCACCCGGTCGCAGTTAAACACGGAATAGCGTACGCTCATTCCTTGCGATTTCAAAGTGGGGTCAAAAGCGCCGATCTCCCACTCACCTGAAAGAGCGATTCAAATTTGGTTTCATTAGAGTAACCTTATGAGTCTCAGGAGAGCGGAGAAGTTATGAGTTATGAGACTGCACTGGACGCTTACCCACAGTCTCCATCTCGGTGGTGACGGTGTCTCCGGTCATTGGGAAGAGTGTGAGGACAGTGCTGTAGGTTTTGTCCTTTTCGAATGGGTTTCCAGTGAAATACACTGACAGGAAGTCATTCTGCATGCCCACGTTGGCCACATGCCAGAGCATGACGTCACCAACACACATCTTAAACTGTAGACTGTTATGCGTAAAACCATTTACACCTACAGGAGAGATACAATTAGACCAAACGTCTGGCCATGTTCGAACATACACTCGATCTTGCTCAACATGAAGCACAGAAGCAGGTCTGTGTCCCGGAAGCTGCAGTGGTGCTTGAAAGTTTGTGAAATTTGTAGAATTTTTTATATTTCTGCATAAATATGACCTAAAACATCATCAGATTTTCACACAAGTCCTAAAAGTAGATAAAAAAATCCCAGTTAAACAAATGAGTGAAAAATATTACACTTGAGGAAAATGATCCAATATGACATATTAGTGAGTGGCAAAAGTATGTGAGCCTTTGCTTTCAGTATCTGGTGTGACCCCCCTGTGCAGCAATAACTGCAGCTAAACGTTTCCTGTAGCTGTTGATCAGTCCTGCACACCGGCTTGGAGGAGTTTTAGCCCATTCCTCCGTACAGATCAGCTTCAAGCTCTGGGATGTTGGGGGGTTTCCTCACATTAGAGCTGCTCGCTTCAGGTCCGTCCCACAACATTTCCATTGGATTAAGTCAGGACTTTGACTTGGCCATTCCAAAACTGGAACTTTATTCTTCGTACCCTTCTTTGGTGGAACGGCTTGTGGTGCTTAGGGTCCGTTGCCGTGCTGCATTACCGCACCTTCTGTTTGAGATTCAGTTCATGGACAGATTCCTGCCTGACATTTTCCTTATAATTCCTCTGATAACTTCGAGAATTCATTGTTCCATCAATGAGGGCAAGCCGTCCTGCCCAGATCAGCAAAACAGGCCCAAACCATGGTATACCACCGACCATGTTTCACAGATGGGATAAGTTTCTTATGCTGGGCAGTGTTTTCCTTTCGTCCGCACATGACCCTTTTCTTTTTAAACCTAAAGTTCTATTGGTCTCATCACGTCCACAAAACATTCTTCTTTCCAATAGCTTCTGGCTCGTCACTGATCTTTAGCAAACTGCAGACGAGCAGCATGTTCTGTTGAGAGCAGTGGGCTTCCTCCTTGCACGCCCTGTCATATCACCCATTGTTTTTCAAGTGTTTTCTACTACTGATGGTGGCCCAATGAACATTAACTTACCAATGTAGAGGGGCCTTCAGAGCTTAGCAAGTTTACCCTGGGGTCCTTTGTGACATCACCACTATTACAATTACATTCAATCAACAAACAACGCCTTGCTCTTGATTGACTTTTGTTGGTCGACCACTCCTGGGGAGGGTAACATGGGCTTGAATTTCCTCCATTTGTACACAATCTGTCTGACTGTGAATTGGTGGAGTAAAAACTCTTTAGAGATGGTTTTGTAACCGTTTCCAGCCTGATGAGCATCAACAACTCTCTTTCTGAGGTCCTCACAAATCTCCTTTGTTGTATCATGATACACTTCCACAAACATGTGTTGTGAAGAGCAGACTTTGATAGATCCCTTTTCTTTAAATAAAACACTCACACCTGATTGTCATCCCATTGATTGAAACACCTGACTAATTTCATCTTCAAATTAGCTGCTAATCCTAGAGGTTCACATACTTTTGCCACTCACTAATATGTAGTATTGGATCATTTTCCTCAATAAATAAATGACCAAGTATAATATTTTTGTCTCATTTGTTTAACTTGGTTCTCTTTATCTACTTTTATGACTCTTCTTGAAAATCTGATATGATGTTTGTTAGGTCTATTTGTGCAAAATACACCCACTGTACCTGGGTGTGAGAAAGTTGATTATGATACTTACTGTACATGATATTGGAGGCATAAAAACGAGGATCGCTGCGAATCTTGACAGGATCTTCACTAAGCTTCTTAATGTTCTCTTCAACATACCAGCTTTTGTTTTCATCAAACACTGAGAACAGGAGGTGCTTTTCTCTGTCTGACGTTACCTGAAAACAAAACGAGCTCCATGAGATCCTGGTCAAACCCATCCACTCTTCAAACGTAACTTCTACCATCTATTAATGAATTCCCCAAATCCATCCATTCCTCGGTCATAATTTCATTTTGAAAACCATTTGTCCCTTAATTGATCTATCATCCACTCACTCGATCCTTCAAGAACAACCAGTCCCTGATCATCTACGTCTCTATTGCAGCGTTATGGTGCTTCAGATTTTTTTATCAATATTAATTTCCATTTTAATTCAGGATTTTACTTAGTTTCTAACATTTGTTTTGCTACTTTCTGGACCTTTTAGCTAGGTTTTACCAGTGCTGGATAATTATAGAGTATAGATACAGATACTGATAATAAATCATAGCGAGTAACAGTACATGTACTGTGCAAAGTCTTAGCCACCGTTAGATTAGATATGCCATGGTTTTAGCAATGGGGGGGGGGGGGGGGGGTATAAAGACCATATAAAATAATTTCTTTCTCGTGTCTATTTATTAGAATACATCCAGAAAATACGTTTAACCTGTAGCAGTAATTAAAAGCAGCTTTCAGTGTCACCAAAAAGGAATGAATATCATGTGGAAAAAGGATTATGAATGATAAATCCCAGTTTGAAATTTTTTACAATATATACCCATTAATAGCATTAATAAAACAACAAATCTAATAGTGCTTGTTTCTTCTTTCTATTTTCTATCAGTTTTTAATACTGCATAAATGTCCCTGTATTCTCTGTTGTATTCAGTAAGAGACTGAGAAACTAATTACATATGGTCTTTATAGCGTTCTAAATCACTGATATATCTAATGGCCTAATACATTTTGCAGCACTGGAATGTAATAGGTTGTATCTGAGAGAGTCAGACTCCCACTTTTGGGGGCCCTCTCTTGTCCAATCTGTGCCTTTGCCAATGATAAGTGGTCCAATCAAGGCCCGATGCCACGTCCCCGGTCGGATTCAGGGTGCCTGTGGTACAGGCGGTTCAACGCGCGGGTCTGCATCATTGGGACCGTCGGCCTCCTGTCACCTTCCAACAGATACAATAATAATCTCACCCTCTCAACACCCGTGGGACAGCGATATACTTCAGGTCCAACTGCTTCCCTCACGGCCACAGGGATGAAACAATAAACAAGATTTATTTCCGACTTTTTATTTCACTTTTTATCTTCCCATGCCGAACAATTCCCTCGTAATCAGGGAACTGTTGTTTAAGTTTTAGCATTTATATAGATCACATGTCCTAGGTTACACTGTGGCTGTGTTTAGTTCCATTACCTGTGTTCTTCACCGTCTGCACACTGGCTAGTAGTTCGTCGTATATATGTTGAAGGGTCGACTAGCCATATTTTTGAAAGTGATCTGGAAAAGATGATCATGATAAAGGGACTCAGGGTCACCCAAATCTGTCTATGAATAACTCAAATCAAGCTTTGTTTTACCTGAACTTGGTCGTTCACCACCTCTCCCCTGAGCTCTGGACCCCAACAGTGAGCTGCTCTTTTCTCTTCTTTTCACCTTGAAAGTCCCGGTCCTGGTGTAACTCGACATACACCACTTTCTTATAGATTTTTACCCACTGATGGGTTCCTGACAGACAACATAAATGGACGCATTCAGTCTAAACTGTTGGGTTGATTTTATAGAATGTCCAGAAAAAGCTATGATTACCACCTTACACCTACAGATTTAAAATAGACTCGATTCTATAAAGACTCTCTTTGGTTCTCAAAGTGTAATGTGGCCGAGGTTTGAGTTATTTTATTTAAAGCCTCTCTTCAACCTATGTAAGAAACCTTTGAGCTTCTGCTCCAAACAACCAAACGCTGGAGCATATAGTTACCAATGAGAAATCTTTACCGATCAATCCTGGGGGTTTATAGTCCCCATGTGAATTCCTTCCTCGCGCTGATTAATTACCCAGGTTTTGGGTCTTGCCCTCGTACCACTGGACCCTCAAACATATGGGGGCCCACCAGTCCGGCACAATAGAAAAAAAGTTAAATCCATCGGTAACTCGTCCTTCGTGCCATCCTTTCGGGTTTTCCTTCCAACTTTCCAGAGGCAGTTCGTTGGTTTTTCAGGGCCGTTTCTCACGGTGAAGAATGCACTCATCCAGCTGATTAACCAACACCAGGTATGTTAGATATCAAAACCCAATAAATAGCTGGGGCTGTTTGTGACAGATTACAATGAAGAGTTTGAAGAATACGTTGAAGAATACACTTTGGGGTGTATTTTAAAAATACAAAAATCATGTTCTCTTTTGGAGATTTTTTTTGTGATTTTCCCATCATATTTTAAGTCTAATAGTATATTGCCCACCAGGCCATGAGCCCAGTGCCACATGATCACAGTTTGCCAGTATGGAAGCCATGGAGCCTAGATGAGGCAGATGAAGATACCACAAACATTAAAAAAACCTTCATTCCTGTCCATCTCATAAAACAGTCAGAATTCAAAGACCTGTCAAAAGCTAAAGCAGAACTTTTTGGCTCAAGATTAACGTCCTTCAATTCAATAAATCTATTTTAATGCTTCTATGGGATACACAAACATTTTGTCAGGAAGCAAAACCTGCTGTCCAGTGGTACTACAGAAGGAAACAGGACGACAAAAGAGAGCCAAGTAACGAGGTGTGCTTGGGAAACTCCAGACGAAACCTCTGAGCCCTAGGAAGAGTCTTAAAGATGTGTGGGAGTGTCTGACTGGTAGCGGAAGGGAGTGCCAGGGTTAAGATGCTACCAGAAAGGAAGGATGGTGAGATAAGCAGGACCTAAAAGGGTGGCCAGGTTGATAGGAAATGTCAGAAAGATAAGAGGGAGCAATGTCATTGTAAATTAGGGCAGAGAATGTTGAAGTTAAGCTCTGTTAGGGTGAGTCAGCAAAGACTTTTGGCAAAAGGGGTAATACAGAGACAGGGACGAGGGTTTACAGGGGGATCTTATGATGACTGATCAGGACATGAGAAGACTCTGGGCTGTTAGAGACAAAGGTATGGGTCAGGGGATTTGACACCAGAACAGAAGACACAAGACCTGAGTTTATTATAAATGGAGAGCCAGTCCAAGAAAAGTCTGCAGTCTCTGGACTGTGAGTCTGAGTCGAGTCTCCGGCCTGCAAGCCCGAGCTGAGTCGCTGGCGTATGAGTCAAGTCTCCGGCGTGGGAGTCTAAGTCGAGTCTCTGGTGTCCAAATTGGGTCGCAAGTCTCTGGTGTGTGAGTCTGAGTCGAGTCTCTGGTGTGTGAGTCAGAGTCGAGTCTCTGGTGTGTGAGTCTGAGTCGAGTCTCTGGTGTGTGAGTCTGAGTCGAGTCTCTGGTGTGTGAGTCTGAGTCAAGTCTCAAGTCTCAGTAAGTCTGTTATCGTTGATCATCTGCATGACCTTTAAAGCAGGAGAAGTCTTTATTTAGGTGTTCGAAGGGACAGTGCACGTCCTCTGACCTTGCTGATGCGAGTGGATCCTGCAGGAAATCAGAAACTTCCCCTCAGTGTAGGGCTTCATCAGGGCCGTGGTGAAGGTCATCGGTGTGATCTCGACAGTGACCCGCCTGTGGTCCAAGACCTTCAGAGTGTGTTCCTGGAACTGAATAGTGTGGATGTCTGGACTGGAGCCCAGGCCAATGAGGTGCCAGGAAACTTCAGGGCTTTTCTGACATAACTTGAGACCTGTAGAGAGAGCAGACATTCAGGTCTTTACTTCTGTTCTTACCAAATATGTTTACTCGTTTTACCCACTGCACCGCTGTGGCGGCCGCCAGATGCTGGGAGTCCAGATTGTAAAATGTTACTAATAAGGGAGGTAAAGTGTAGATATTAATCTGGTGCTAAATAAGCTTCTAACACCTCCCCCTGTAGAATTAATTCTGATGAAATAGTACTTAAACATGCATTTCTACATTCAAATCCATTATTTGAATGCATGTCATTAATGAATATTAACATTAATGAATATTCACATAATGTGAGTCCAATATCCATTTTGTCTTATGGGAAAATTAAAATATCTCATAGGACATCGGATGCCATGGGTTTGGATACCTGTACGTACTTATATCTCTATTTTGAGGTTCTGCTTCTTGATGGAAACCAGATGGTTTTAAACACTAGCCATGAACTGCTCAGATCAGATTTTCCCTGATATGTAGTAAGCTTTGAAAAAGCATCTCACACAAGAAGATTCAGCATAAATACACGTCATTAGGTACAGCTCTTCAGCTGTCATGTATGGATGTTTATCCTTTAACTAGGGTGTATCTCAGACCTGGCAGGGTGGAGTTGATGAATCCATTGATGGTGTGAAACTGCTGCAGGTCAGACGATCTCCTGGGTTTATCTGCTCTGCCCATCTCTTTGTACCAGCTCTTGCTCTCATCAAACACAGCAAACAGGAGAATAAACTCAGGCACCTTCCTCTGACGATCCTCAGTCAGAACACCTGGACATTCAAGAACGCTAGGGTAAGACCTTCTCCATATCAAGAGCATTTCAGTGTCAGTAGTGAGCAGTGTTGGATTAGACTTGTGTCAACTGGATTCTCCAAATATAGTACAATCTGTATGTGTCACTTGGAAGTCAAGATGTTCTACCTTGTTTTTTTTTCAAATAGACTAAGTCTTTAACAGAAATATATTAGCGTATCTAATGTGATACAGAGTGTATACAAGCAGAGGTTCTAGTGATATTAAGCTTTAATATGATCCATGATGTTATCACGATTATTTATCATGTTGGTTCTTAAGACTTTTGCAAATTAACACAGCAATCCAATCACACTCGTTTCTCTGCTAATAAAAGACTAGCTCCACAATATTAACAGAGGTTTTTATTCAGACATGGGTTAGTAAAACCTCAGTAAGCTGCAGCCACCATCAGATTTGATGTTTTCGCAATGCTATATTAATCTTTAACATACTGTCTACTCTTGGACCCAAAGATTTCAAACTTGACTTTGTCACTCCATAATCCTCTTTTCCACTGATTCCACTCTTTGTGAGCTTTAGCATATCTTAGCCTTCTCACCCTGTTCCAATTATGAGACCATGCATTCTTGGCTGCTACTCTTCCAAAAAGACCATTCCTGATCAAGCTTGACTGTAGAAGGGCCAACTTGGTAACCTGATGAAGCTCCAAGATGCTGCAATTGCTCAGGTCTAAGTCATTTAGCTCCACTGTAGCCTATAGAAGCTGGGATTTCTGTGTTTTTAGTACTGCATACACATTTCCTGTATTTTCTGGTTGTATTCTAATAAAGGGACAGAAATAATTATATGTGGTCATTATAATGCTAAAACAATGGTATATCTAATGGAATAGTGGCCTAAGACTTATGGGCAGTACTGTAGATTGATTTTATATACAATATTCTCTTATATTCTCTAGATTTTAATAATATATATATACTATAATACTCTTCATAATATTGTATTCTCCTTAATGTATTATAGTCCTATAAATTATTGTATTTATTTGCTTTAAATCTTATATTTTCTTTAAATATGTTCTCTCTTTCATTTTTTGTATTTAGCTTCTGTGTAATTAATAACTGTATGCATATAAAGATATTATTTAGGTAAATTAGTTCTAACATATAATATCTAGGCTGCTCAAGGAGGTCAGGTCCCTTTTTGAGTTTTGGTCCTCCCAAGGTTTCTTCCTTATAACTTTTAGGGAGTTTTTCCTTGCCACTGTCGCCTAGGCTTGCTCAGTTAGCTGCTTTGAGACAATGCTTTGTTGTAAAAAGTGCTACAGGAATAATTTGGCGTGACTTGTCTAACAATCAGTGCTAACAATGTATGACATCCCATCAGACCTGACTTGCAGATGAGCAGAGCGCCGATGAGACCGGAATTGAAGTCTCGCACAATGTCCACCTGGGACGAATAGGAGTAGGTGAGGCATTCGGGGTCGGTGAGGGTGGGGCCACTGTTAGGATGAACGTCCCATACGTATTTATAATAAGCTCCAGGCAGCACTGCATCATCCTCTCGCTCCTGCACTGAAGTGGAGTCCTCATAACCAGCGCCTGGAGAAAAGGAAGAACATCTCTGGCTTCGAAGAACACATAATAAAAAAAAAATTGTTTTTGATGGCTCCCACATATTAGGCTTGGCACAGGTTGTACACCAGATGCCCTTCCTGACACACCCCTCCCTGTTTATCAGGGTTTGGGACCGGCACTAGGAGCACCCAATGGGTCTCCAGGGCCATCATCAGAACCACTTTACTGGGGTCACGCAAATTCACACAAATTGCCATCCGCAAAATTTTATAGAAAGTCAGCCATGCTGCAGACATAATAATAGCCCATAGTTGTATGTGTTGGCCACTTATAACCATATAACCTACCAAAAGTACATATTAAAAGGACATAATAAAGCAAAGGCATGGTTAAACAAGCAAAGGTATCGGTTACGTTACATAAACAAAATTAATGCAGTTATTTAAGAAAAATTATTGCAATTGTGATCCTATGACTGAATGGCAAGCAAAGGGGTACAGCTGTGCCCTTCTTAGTATTGTTCTCTTCTACTTTTCGTAAACTTTAATAGAAGTTTATAAAGACAACACAGAGAGACAAATGAGGGAGAATTCACCTTCAGATTGTTTCCAGTAAGGGACGCCGACTGGGGAAATGCTGAGAGGCTGAGATGCAAAGTTCTTAAAGTGGATCACCACTCGGGTCGTTTCACCACCGCTCTTATCGTAGGACCCTGAATGCCTACAAAAACCAAGAGCACAGGCAGTACAGTAAGAAGCTCATCCGTTCATCTTCATCGGCATCACACCAAGCGCAAGTGGTGCAGTAACACACGTCCTCAGAGACATTTATTAAACCCAGGACTCCGGAGCTATGTGACACCAACATTATCTTGTGGGCCACCAGACTGCCTAGTAAGAAACCAACCATAAAATTAAGTTTAGTATACAAAGGCTATAACCCTTCTATTATCACTGGGGTCATTTTGACCGCCAATTTGACAAAATTACACACACACATGCGTATTAGTATTGAGTTTGCCCCACACCTTTGCTGCTACTCCAGCCTTTGTTCTTCTTAAAGGGCTTTCCAATTAAATTTTGGAACAGGACTGTGAGGTCAGCTTCTGATGTTAGACAATATGGTCTGACTCATTTGCATGGCGTCTGATGGAATTCTTAATATAATTGGAAAACCAGTTCTCTATGGACTTTGTTTAAGGACAGCAAAGCAGAAATTGACTCGTTACCAATAAATGTGTTGTTTATAGAGAATCCAGAAATGTATAATTTATATTACGAATGTGTTACAAGTGAGTAAATAGTTAGCTCAATAATCAGAATGGGTGTCCACAAACTTTTGTTTCTATAGAATATCGACTCCTGACTCCTGGCTGTTTTAGCTGAATAAAACAGAAGAAATATCTACACTTTACACACATTCTTTTGGTTGTTTTGGATGATATTAATCTAAAACCATACCTGTAGTAATGCGAGAGCAAAGAAACATAGTCAGCTAAGCATTTTAATTATATTCATGGATTCTGGAGGGTTAAATTGTTGGGTCAAACTGAGAATAATGTCAGAATATTTGAATATAGCAGGAGGGTTAAAAGAATAAAACAAGGCAGCACTGACCTGCCCATGGAGGCTTGGTTTTCTGAGTGGTGAATGTGGAGTCGGTATATTCGGTGTACACGGCCTTGAGGAATTTCTGGACCCCAGATACCAATTTTCTAAGAATCAACAAAAAAATTTATTTTGTCATTTTATCACTGACATACAAACAAATAAAAGTCATACACAAATCATGCACTGTACTCTATTCTATTCATTCATGTCCATAGAGGTTGAGTCTAATGAAATCATTTGTGTTTTTCCTGAGACTCTGCTCCACTTTTGCCCCTGCTTATCCTTATCAGGATAAAGCACACAGCCAAATTTGTACCCCGAACGGAAAGCCAGTCCATCACAGGGCAGGGATCGGGTCACTCTGGCATTTGACCCAAGTCACTGCGGTCATGGGCTACAATTTCTTGTACAAATTTCTTCCTATATTTCCTTTAATGCTTTAACCCTGCTTTTTATCGGTGAAGGTCACAGAGGCACCTATCCCCTGAAAGAGGAGATGCCAGACCATCAAACTCAGGTCCCTCCGGTGGTCGGCTAGTGTGGTAGATCACCGCACCACCTGAATGAAATATTACATTTTACATTATTTAGGGTACAGCTTTAAAATAATGGAGCAGAATTTGGGGGCACAATATTTCATCCTCAGGGGATCATGAACCTTAAGGTTTTATATGTATATTAATATATAAGCAGAATAATAGTATGTCTGATTAAATAATAAAGAAGATACAAAAATAGCATGGTATGAACATGCTATAAAGATAAAAATAAATTCAAAATATAAATATAAATGTGAGGTGTGTGTGTGTTTCAGTACCCCTCAGTAGCAGCTGATTCCATGTTCAGATAGTCCCAGTTCATCTCCACTGCGGCGATGAAGAGCTCCTGTGTCTTCGCCATGACACCTGAATCCAACGAACATCTGATGAGGAAGAGGATGAACAGAAGAGCCTTCATCCCTCCAGTCTCACTTAGTAGACAACACACACTGTGTTCGGATGCTGTGAAGTTACTGTTACTAATGAGATCAGGGGAGGTGAAGATATTTAAATAGAACACAGGGGGTGTGTCATCCATTGGGGTGGGGGGGGTTGAGGGAGAGAGAGAGAGAGAGAGAGAGAGAGAGAGAGAGAGACCCACTACTGAGAGACACCCACTAACCTGTAATAAAACAATCTAATGACACTGCCATTAGCACAATATTATCTACTCATGCCCTGTTTGTTTGTTTGTTAACGTTCCTACCTACTTATCTTTTATATATTTTATTATTGACTATTTTGTTTCATCGTATGTTAGCTATATACGTATATATCCTATATACATGTTTTATCTAGTTACTTTCTATCTGTTTTGTTTAATATTGTTTATTTTATATATTGCTTAATACTGTTAATACTTAATCTGCTTTGGCAATAGCAACTGCTTGATCTTGAGAGAGATAAATTTGTCTGTTTTTGTTTAGTGGTGTTTATTTTATTTTATACATTGTTTAAAGCTGTTGGGTAACTGATTTCGCAATAGCAACTGCTTGAATTTGAGAGAGACAGAGAAAGATAGGGGGTAGATGGTTTTGATGATGGTTCCTAATGAGATAAGAAAGTTATGGAAAAATAAATTAAAACAATTCTGTGTACATTGTTAATTCAGAAACTGGTTTACCTTTCAAAAATGTCTGAATTAATTACCAGAATGCCTGAATTATCACCAAAATAAAAGAAAAATAAATACGATTATTTATTATCTATATTAATAGTTAATCTCCTGCTTTGTGTTTTTATTTAAGGACGTTCAAAGAACACATTTATGCTTAATGATTTCTCTGTACGGTGACCAAGCGTTAGCCTACAGTATAAGGATCAGTAACTGAACATTTAACTCAAGTCTTCTCTCTACTGGCCAACTGATGCAGGTGCCGTTTTCTTTAGGATTTTAAGGATTAGAAATTCTTCTCTAGCCTCACTGAGGTATAAAGTACATTTGGCAAATCAAGGAAAATAAAGAAACTCCGAGTTCACAGTCATTAGCAGCCATTTTGGTGGTTCAGTGGTTATAGCGTGATCACCTCACAGCTCCAAAGACACGAGTTCATAAGACAGTACAGTACAAACGAGGTTGTAAAATGGTAATGACGCTGAATGAACCTCCTCTATCATCAGGAGGAATACCTGTTTAAATTATTCACATTATCAGACATCAAAATGTCGCTTTTCTCTCATGGCTGATATGTGATATGTCTCTGTTTTCATGGTTACGGAATAAACAAGTGTTATCTTTCAAATATTTGCTAGAAACCTTAGGTAATGATGGTAATGTCTTTATATTTAAAATACACATTGTGCTTTTAAAAAAGTGCTCAATTATTTATCATTTTGTTAGTAACAAGGCCAGAGTGGCAAAGCGCTGGTGTTTAAAACATTTCAAATATGGAACTCATAATAGGTTTGGTGATACCATAAATTATATTTATAATACCTAAGCTACTTATTTTGTAATAAAGTATTTCTAACATGAATTTATAACCCGGGTATGTAAAAGTTCCCCATATATTGAAGAATCACCCACATATTGCTAACTAGCTAAAGTATCACCGCAGCCTCGATTTGGCCAGATGAGAACTTTTATTTTGACTCCCTCCAGTGCGCATGCGCAGCTCTCCCTGCTGTTGCTCCGGCTGGAGTGTGTATCGGAAGTATTGTCTGTTTGTGTATAACTGAAGGCGGTACGGAATAATCTCCGGGTTTGGACGCTGAGTGCTGTAGAGGTACACAGATACACTCATGTCTCTGCAGGGGGACTGTGAGTTTTTGGTGAAACGGGCTCGTGAGCTCGTGACTTCAGACCCGTGGGCCGCCAAATCCTGGCTGATCACCGCGCGCACACTGTATCCGACCGACTTCAATATACAGGTATGATGATGATGATCCAGGTGCGGATTAGAGGTCTGCAAATCTGTTTAGTACTGTGCACAGTAACTCTCAGGAGACCGCGGAAAGAATGAGAAAGCGGTTTAACCAAAGCATAGGTGCAGTCCTTTATACTCTGCACTCATCAGGTAGCACACACCTGTCATACAGGTGCACTTGCAGCCACACGGTTACTGGCTGTGCCTCTGTTACTCTACAAAATGTTTTGATCAGAACCATGAGCTCATCAGCCAGTTACTCTTTCTGTGTCTTCCAGTACGAGATGTACATGATCGAGCGAAATGCTGAGCGGACCACATCTGCCGGAAGACTGCTCTACGACATGTGGGTGAACTGGAATCCTGCACAGATACAAATGGAGCTTGTGTGCATTTCAGGAAGGGTGTCCAGGCCTAGCTCAGAAATTATGCGTAAAGCCTTGAACTTGTCCTGTCTAATCAATAAGTACATGATGCCATAGACACCCAGAGAGACACAGGCTTCAGTGAGAGTCAGGTAGCTCTTTGTGATATAGACATTTGGTATTTTGACTCTTTAGTACGTGTTGCATAACTGCAGTTGAAGGAAATTGAAGTGACAGCCGGGCTTCTGTCCTAAAGCAAGCACCTGTGCTAATACTGAACACAAAAAAGATGTGAACGTGCTCTTACAGGGAGTTTGGAAGGGACTGTGCTGTTAGAAAACACATTGAACACATTGTGTATGTTCTCTGGACTCTGGGATTCTGAGTTATAATTGGCGATCAAAATATTTACTCTGTTTTGAATTGCTGTAAACAGATTCATCAATTTTCCGGATCAGCCGATGGTTTGGCGTGAGATCACCGTCATCACGGCCGCGCTGAGGAACGACAGCCAGGACAAACATGCTCTGTTCCTCAAAGGTGAGTGGTGTGTGTGTTGCTGAATACACAGTCGTGTTAAAGCCCAGTTATTATTGTACTCACGAAGCTAATTGAGAAACTGCATAAGCTTTTCTAGTTTGTTCATACAACAAAAAAATGGCAAAAAGAAAAGAGCTGTGACCAATCAATTTGAACGTCTTTTCTCTGTCAACGATTCAAACGGCAGTACTTTGGAAAGAAGCTGGCCATGTCACTTAGAATGACCACATCACTGAAGACAAACACACGACTCAAACCTGGAAAGGCTAAACCAGGCTTTCATAGTACTCCACAGAGACGCTTGGATATTTGAACTGCATGTGTGTTTGTGTTTGTACAGGTGTGTTTGAGACCCTGCCCGGCCCAGTGCAGTGTCAGATGCTGCTGAAAGCCACGGAGCAGTGTTTTAACACACTGGAGAAGGCCGAGATGCACCTGCTGCTGCTGAGGAGATTCCCTGACTCTGTAGTGCAGCACGGGGTGAGTGTGGGATAATAAACACTGACATCTGGTGCTGTGAAGGCCAAGGGGCGTCCCAGCTCGCCTGAATTTTGACAGCTGAAATTTATACATTGAACAAGTACTTAGTGCAGAAGTCTGTGGGTACTCGAACCTCTCTTTGCACTCCTCAGGTGAGTTTGGGCGAGTCGCTGCTGGAGGCGGAGAACGTGCAGGACTTGGAAACGCCGGTCAACTGTTACAGGAAGCTGTTTGGTGTGTAGATCTTTATCAGTGATCTTTACCGCTCGGTGTCGAGTCCATTTCTATTGTTTACACCGCTTTGGCTCAGTGTTTAGCATAAAGTACTAGTTCTAATGAGGCAGTGTGTATATATAGTACATCCTGTATATGGATTTAGTGCATCGCTGTAACCCCGTCCCTTTCTCAGTGTGCGACGTCTTGCCATTGATCATCAGTAACATGGAGATGCGGCTTCCTGCCAGCCTGTTGCACAAGTACATGCACAAAACAGCTGAATTTTACATCGGCTACGTCACACGGGCTCCCGGAGCGGATACACAGTTACAGGGTGAGTAGCAGATCCTTTTCTTGTGAGCGGATGATTGGCTGATTTAGATCGTTGCATGGAGGAGCAGGTGTACAGGTGTTCCAGATGAAGTGCCGATTTGACTGCAGGGTAACGCGATCAGCCGCTGTCTTTCATTTGCAGGATCGCAGGAGGTGGCAGGACTCAAGTCTCCTGGAAAGGGGCGGGGTCAGCGAGGTGTGATTGATGGTCTGTCTGAGAAGTCGTCGCTGGTGTCCGAACCGTGGGAGAGGCTGCTGGAGATCGTGGGGGCTGTGGGGGCGAGGTGCGAGTGGCAGGGAGAGAAAGGCACCAGGTAACCTGTGTGTGTGTGTGTGTGTGTGTGTGTGTGTGTGGATATAAGTCATGGCATAATCATTCCTGTGGGTGTGTCGATCAGGACGTACTCTGAGTTGCTGCAGAGGATGAAGGAGTTGTGCCGGTACCTTCCTGGTCTGGAGGGTGAGACGTTCTTGCGCTGCTGTGCTCAGATCGTCACCTGCTCCACACTGGTGCTCTTCAGGAGTGCACACTTCTACGTCTCCACTGTACAGCCCTCGCTGTTTCAGGGTCAGTCTGTGTGCGGTGCTGTCGGTTATGGAGTTTTATACAGCATCGCTTTATGCAGATAAAGATATAATGTATGCAAATAACCCTAATAACTAAATAGTGTCTAATTCTTAATAAGATTTTAGTTTTAGTAATAAAACGAATGAAAGAACTCATTTTGTTGTGAAAAACTTGCATGAAAGCAACAGAACCCACGAGGTCGCGTGTTATTGAGAACACCATCTCGGCTGTGATTATCTATGGCACTCTCCTTCGGCAGAATATCTTTGAGCTATTGTTGCATTTAATTGCTGTTTCATTGTGTGTGTGTGTGTGTCAGGTCATAACACTCTGGGCTCGTCTCCGTGGGTTCTGGTGGAGGATCTATCGAGCGTCTTTAACGACGTCGAGGTGGAGAGACCGAGCGGAAAGCACGCGCACAAGAAACGCAAACTGGCCGACGGGCGTGAGAAAGCCATGGTGAGGGTCAGTGATTGTACAGATCAGAGACGAGGGGTACCTGGGTGGGGGGTTTGGACTGGAGGGGGTCTGAGTATGAACAGGGTCTTAACATAGCTGATCTGTAGGGGTGAGTGTGTGTATGATCTAGTTCCTATCTGCTCTGTGTGATGTCGTGTTTAGAGTTCTGATGACGAGGATGCTCTGGGTAAGGGGCGAGGACGACCCATTTTGGTGAATAAGACCGACACGCAGAGTTGGGCGGAGACGCTGGAACATTTCCGAACCGCCCGAGAGAGCTGGGACCTCCTACACTCTCACGAGACCCTGGAATCAGGTACGGGATGTGTGTGAGTGCGCATGAACCAAATATTATCAGTAAGTTATTAAGGTTCAAATCACTGAATGTTTTCGTGAAACGTTCTTGTTCCTGTGCAGAGTTTAATAAGATCTGTGCAGCCTGGAAGACGGAGAGCTGGCTGTGGTTCCGCATTTTCCTTACAGATATGATTATCTATCAGGTACGAGCTGTTGGTTTGACCCGACTGATCTGCTGGAACGAGTCCAAACAAAAAACAAATTGTTTAGAGTTTAATTCATGATGTAAATGCTTTTGACAGCAGTGTTAAAGAAATTAAAAGTCTGTATTCGTACAAAATGTGACCCAGTTATTTTTTATTTGTGTGTGTGTGTGTGTGTGTGTGTGTGTGTGTGTGTGTGTGTGTGTGTGTGTGTGTGTGTGTGTGTGCGTGTGTGTGTGTGTGTGTGTGGCGCAGGGTCAGTACAGGAAAGCTCTGTCCAGTCTGGTGCAGATGTTGTCTTTGCAGAACCAGACCACACACACATCGTCCAACCTGGAGATGCACAGA
Source organism: Ancistrus triradiatus (assembly GCA_025084515.1). Lineage (NCBI taxonomy): Eukaryota > Metazoa > Chordata > Actinopteri > Siluriformes > Loricariidae > Ancistrus > Ancistrus triradiatus. Next base: position 147,503 of record JAJAGP010001369.1, read on the forward strand.
GCTGTAATACAGCAGGCCTCCTGCCACTATGCCCTGGGAGAACATCGGGTACACACACACACACACACACACACACACAGCAGATGTCTCATTGCTACATGCACACACAAACATGTGGGTGCTTCACAGGGAATCGCGCCTTCATGTACTGTTTGAGGTGGTTTTGGTATGTTCTCCTTATGTCTCACAGGTGAAATATCAGATTGACCCCTATAAATTGTGTGTGTTATTGCTCAGTTGGCCTGTGAGAAGCTTCTGGAAGTTGTGAGTGGTCTGGTGCCTCAAAATCAGGAATCGCCAAAGCCCAGTGACGAGCCGAACCGAGGAAGAAACAAACCCAGGAAAGGTCTGAACATCCCGAAACACTCTCAGTAATGCAGTAACGCAGCTTGTTATCGGGGCACATCTACTGGTGCATTGTGGGATTTCCTGACGGCTTTTCTGTTCTGAACAGTGTGTTATTGTTTCCTGTGTTTTTAGGCAACGATCTGAGGCTCATCCCCTGCACCAGCAAAGACATTCTGCCCTTCTGCCTGCAGCTGATGCTGGCCTGCTTCAAGGTACACACAGTAATCGTGTTTTCCAATAGATGGCGCTGGATTACTATATTTCAGGCACTGACGAGTCACCTTATTACAAAAGCTCCAATAGCAGGTTCTTCCATGGATCAGGTTAATAAATATCAGAGCTTGTTTTTGTTATTACATGTAGTTTTGATTCTTTATCGCAGCTCAGCTCACTACAAGTTCCAGAATTGCAAATTCATTACTCTTTCACGTACACACTTCCTGTTTCTCCCTCTGTGTCTCTCAGATGCGAGCGTTTGCGGATGGACACAGAGACGACCTGGCTCTGGGTCATGTGATCGTCCTGCTCCAGCACGGCTGGCCTCAGGGGGAGGCGCTCTTTCTGAAGGCAGTGGACAAAATTTGCGAGCAGGGGAACTTTCAGTACGAGAACTTTTTCAACTATGTCACCAGTATCCTACTCTGTAGCTGCAACTCTTAGATTTATTAGTTATTAATAGCAAAAAGGTCGTTCCAGTTCCACTTCCAAAGCGTCTCTGTCCTGTCTACTACAGAACAGCCCAGTACAGGACTGTCCCAGCGTCCTCCATCAAAAGGTCCCAGTTAACCCATTAAATCAGTCCCAGTTAACACCATTAAGATGTCCCAGTTAAAGTAATCAAGAGGTCCCGTCAAAGGTCCCAGTCCCAATAGATTGGTCCCAGTTTGCACCAGTTAAAGGTCCCGGTTCCTCTAAGTTCTGTAATACAGTTAGTTTTGGGATCTGTCGTTTGAGTTCTGGTTTGTTCCACCTCTCGCTGTTTGAATGGTGTGATTGTTCCTAACCGGGATCTCAGACATTGACATGTTGGAGGAATTTGCGTACCTGCGGACGTCGGAAGGTGGGCGGGTACAGCTGGAGTTACTGCCCAATCAGGGGATGCTGATTAAGTAAGTGAACCTTCCGAAGCCCTCCCGTAGTGACGGAGGGAATAATGATGTGATACTTTTGCTCCGTTTTCATGTTTCTGCTGAAGAATAGAGACTTTTACGATTTGTTTCTTTTTCTTTACTTCCTTCCTTACCTCCCTCGCCTTAATCTAGTTAGCTGGCTTAGCTTCTAGTCTTGTGACTTGCTCTGTGTTCGACTGATTTGGCTGCGTATTGACCTGACCTCACACCTGGGGTGCATTCAAGACCCAAAGCGGCGAATGTCGGTCTTTATTTCTATTTGGTATGAAGCACTCTTAACGTAAACCCTTATAGGGCTTGCACACACCAAATGATAAGAGGAGTGGGACGGGACAGTACACGACAAACCATCAGCCTAAGCCAGATGCTGAATCGAAGACACACACTTAGAAGAGATATTTACTCTTGGGGAATGAAGCACCAAGTCGCCTTAACAATCAAGCATCGTTTGATCGAATGCCCCTTATTCAGAACACAGAAAGAGATCGTTCAGAAGCTCATCTTGGAGACTTATTTAATTACCTTGAACCTGTAGTTATTTTAAAATTCCTGCTACTGAGAGGAACAAGACACCTGTTGTATACAAAGGGTTTGTGTTTAGTCCCCTTACAATGTAGTTGGTAATTTGACACAGTCCATCAGGTTCATGTTTTGGCCTGGAAGGCTCCAGATTTGAACCCTATAGAGCAGGACAGATTTTGAAATTTATGATTTAGGCCCAGGAGTGCATATTAGAAGCTGTGAACACCTGGTTTTTATTTCATTTAAGTTCATTATTCACTGTGTTTTGTTGTTTGTTTGTTTGTTTAAAGGCCCAGTCACACTAGCTTTTTGTCAGTGTAACTTTGATTACAATGTGCAAACGTTGTTGTAGGTCCTCTTAGTTATGAAAAGAAGTTAACAGAACCCCCATGCTATTTTAATGCACCGTTACTTTCCGTTACCCTAATTTACTTTACTATGCTAAAGCTGGAGCACTTATCCTAATGCTCTTGTGTTTTTGTAACGTTTCAGAACGTCATTAATTGATAACCGTGCATTAAACCTGGCTGAAATGTCATTTAAGGTTTTGTTAACTTCTTTCCATTTAGAATGGCGACAAAATGTAATTCAACTCCGAGACGGTATTTGTCACTAAGATTGTAAATTATTTTATGAAGCTGGCGAAACTAGAATGGTCAAATTTGACATGTTTTGTTGCCATTTACGCAAAAATACAATAAAACGCGTGACTTGCGTCCGTTGTCGTAAGCGTATCTTGCGTCTTTGACAAGTTTCTGGTGTGACTGTGGTTGAACTCTGAGCTGAAGTGCTGCCTGCTGCTGTTGGCAGTGCTGTGGATGCTGTTGGAGGTCTTGAATGCAGCCCTGTTCTCAGGGTGTTGATGAATGGTGTTTGATGTCCGTAGGAACCCCAGCCCCGCCCTGGGGGTGGAGTTAAATACCCTGCTGCTTCAAGGGGCTCAGAAGGCTGACAGGTACCCCCTCCCTACCCCTCATCACCAAACCTTCCCCCATTCCAAACTCCGCCCCCGCCTGCTCATACGCCGCAACTTATTCCTGTATTTATTTATTTATTTATTTATTTAAAATCTTGTCCAGCTCTTCTTCCTTTACTTTTCATTTTGATTTTGATCCATGGCATCCGTGGCACCGTTCAGTCTTGTTTTTTTGTTGTTGTTGTTGTAAAGTGGTGAAACGAAAGTGATTTGTTTCGGTATCATCGTCAGTGTCCAGATTTCACCGTACAGATTCCTGGCATCTGTGAATGTTTTAATATTGTGTTGATTATTCTGTTCAAAGTGCTTTAAAGAGCAATGATCACAGAAACGGCCATTTTTGTAGTTTCAATGTTACACACACTTCCAGTGCAGTTAATTTGAAGGTGAAATTAGAGTCAGGTGTTTGTCAATCAATGGGATGCCAATCAGGTGTGAGGGGGCACCCTGTTTTATTTAAAGAACAGGGATCTATCAAAGTCTGCTCTTCAAACAACACATGTTTGTGGAAGTGTATATGGCACGAACAAAGGAGAATTTCTGAGGACCTCAGAAAAGAGTTGTTGATGCTCATCAGGCTGAAAAGGTTACAAAACCATCTCTAAAGAGTTTGGACTCCACCAATCCACAGTCAGACAGATTGTGTACAAATGGAGGAAATTCCAGACCATTGTTACCCTCCCCAGGAGTCTCCGACCAACAAAGATCACTCCAAGAGCAAGGCGTGTAATAGTTGGCGAGGTCACAAGGACCCCAGTGTAACTTCTAAGCAAACTGAAGGCCTCTCTCACATTGGCTAATGTTAATGTTTCATGAGCCACCATCAGAAGAACACTGAACAACAATAGTGTGCATGGCAGGGTTGTAAGGAGAAAGCCACTGCTCTCCAAAAAGAACATTGCTGCTCGTCTGCAGTTTGCTGAAGATCACGTGGACGAGCCAGAAGGATAAGACGACTCGGATCATATTTCAGCTTGTATTTAAGCTGTTTTTATATTTCCTGTGAACTATGAGGAATATCGCAACATATCGCAGTACACATCGCATCACAACGTATCGTGATATAATCGTATCGGATGCTTATTGTATCGTGAAGTCCTTTCCAGTACCCAGCTCTAATTCCAACATGATTAAAGAACACATTACATAGAATAGCTAACGTTCGTCACAGACTTATAGCAACATCGTTTATTAATGAAGTTCGTTTCCATCCTGTCTCTATCACAGCCCAAGCTTTCCATCTTACATTTGAAACCATTTTGCGATATTTAGTTCAGATGCGCTTTATCAAACGATAGAGCTGGATGGAAAACCCCTATTCAGTCACAGGTGCTCGCTCAGACTCTCATTTCTGCTTTTTTCAGGCATCACACCGTGACTCGTGGCATCACCAAAGGTGTGAAGGAAGATTTCCGGCTGGCCATGGAGCGCCAGGTGTCTCGCTGCGGAGAAAACCTTCTGAACGTGCTGCATCGCTTCTGCATCAACGAGAAGATCATCCTCGTCCAGTCCTTACCCTGAGCTCCGACGGAAACTCGGGCCTGAACAGTCGGGGGGTTTTGAATGCTCCCAGGTCAGGTTGTACTGGTGAAAGCCCAGAATGTTCTACGGTGCACAGTCTCGGGGTCTTTGGTCAAAATAGTAACGGGGATAGCGTTTGACGTACTAACTCAAAGCGGAGACGCCGTGTAGCTACACACAAGGATCTGATTGGAGCCCGAGTTCACGCTCTTAATGACAATCCAAAGCGCCTGGCCCAAAGTCTAATGGCTTCAGAAAGCTGTACAGGACTGTGCAAAAGTCTTAGGTCACCACTGGTATTGTCGACGATTTGACCCGAAGATTTCAAACTTGGATTCACTCCATAATCCTCTTTTCCACTGATCGTCTTTCCGATATCAAGCCTTTTCACGTTCCCTTTCCAAAAAGACCAGTCCTGATCAAGCTTCGGTGGACTGCAGAAGGGTCAGCTGGGCATTGAACTCCCAGATGCTGCTGTTGCTCAAGTGTAGGCGGAGGTCACACTAAATACTTACCGCTCTAACCTTTTTAAAATTGTTTTTCAATACTGCATACAAATATCCTGTATTTTCTGGTTGTATTCTAATAAAGAAGCTGAGAAATAATGATGTGGTCATTCTACCATTGCTAAAACTGTGGTGTATTTGATGTAATGGTGGCTTAAGACTTTTGGAAACCGTACGTTGCTCAAACCATTAAGTCCTTTAAACCCACACAAGCAGACTCTCCACCCAGTGCGGGTGTTGTATCCAATCCTAAACTGATAGGGGTTGGTCTCTTGACAGTGTCATTGATTTGGCAGCAGTTTTGAAATTCAGCTCGTCTTAAGCACAGATATGGACTCTGATCTTTGTTCGAGGTTAAAACATTTGCAGAAGACTGAATAAAATGTCTTCTTTTTATTGTTTTAAAATCGCTGTGGCTTTCAGTGCTCTTAATTGCTCTGAACAGAGTTTCACTTCCCTGAAAATAACATGCATACGACCTGTATGGTGATGGATGCTCCAGAAGTTCTTGATGCGACTGTAATGTAAATGTACAATATCTCATTGAGTAAAAAAAGAATAATAAGAACGCACCCAGATAGAAATGTTGGATTGCTGTCAAATTCGGTGCAGTTCTGTTACTTCTTTAACAAGTGGAGTACCGTCCGTCCTCTTCACTCCAGTCGGTTGGTTTATCCATCCTCCTCACTCGCAGTCAGGCCCGGTAGATCTGCCTGGAGTGCGGCCCGCAGGTTTGCCCAGAACATCCTCTGTTTGGCTTTGTCCTGTGGCCACTCTAAGTACGTGCGCCTGGCCATCATCGCTTTCAGCTGGTAATACTTAGCAGGGATGAGGTAAGCGGGTATCTGCTCCAGCAGGACGAGGATGATGTTATCCATACCTTGTGTTAACCTCTGGTGGCTAGCGAAGTACAGCTCGTAGTGACACCACTCGCTCTGGACGAAGTGAGAGGACAAAACGAAGACGCAGCATCTGCTCAGCTCTACGCAGCGCAGGATGTTCTGCACGATGGGTTTACCCGGAATGAAATCCCGCTCGTGGTGACACAGTCTGAGCCCGCTTTGATTCGAGTCCTCACCCTCCAGTTTGGGCAAGAGCTGGCCTTTTACCCAGTCGGCGTTCCGTTGACTGTAGGAGACGAAAGCGTGGAATTTGACTCCGTGAAGGTCCTCCGGTCGCTTCTGAGCAGCTCTGGCACGCCGCTTTGCACGAGTCCATTTCCAGATCATCCTGACGTACCACGGAAGATCCAGTTGACGGCACAGAAATCCCACAGCAATGATTAAAGTGAAGGATGGGACCAAAAGGGTGGCGGCCAAAATTCCGGCGTTGCAGGTGATCTCGGGCAATCTGACGTCTCGGAGCGTCATGTTTCTCCAGTAGTCTGGGTAACTGCAGCGATACCCGTCCGGCCAGTGCCCCATAGTGATTGTCCAAGCCTTTGAGCCAGCCAGCGTACCCTTTTCATCAATACGGGTTGTGAGTTCTCGTAGGGGACAGGTACAGATGTAAGGGTTCTTACTGATGTCCAGGACTGTCAGGTGCGGGCAGGTCTCAAGAGATCCTGTCGAGGGTGCGTGGATGAAATTCCCTCGCAGCAAAAGCTTCAGCAGCGTTGGAAAGCCGAGGCAGCCTGGGAGATCGAGCAAACGGTTTGAGGTTAGATCCAGAACTCTGAGAGAGTTCAGGCCAGAAATATTTAGAGGGATTGCACTGATCTGGTTGTTCTGGAGGTTGAGAAAAGCCACAGATGTAGGCAAGCATTTGAACACAGTTTGGTCAAACGCATTGGAAGATAAATCCAAATGGCGCACTTGAGAAGGCCAAGTGCATCTACCCTGGTCCTCGACGTAGGTCAGCGAGTTCTGGCTGAAGTCCACGTGGCTTAAGGAGCTCATGAGTTGAACCCTAGCGGTCAGTGGCATCAAATGTCTAAGGTTATTGCCTTTCAGGACAAGCATTTGCAGATTTGTGAAAGTATCACATTCCTGTTTTGGTCCTTTGGAAAAGACCCTTTCAGTTAGAACACAGTCCGACAGATCGAGCATCTGTATCATGCTAACAGCTTTCGGGCAGGTCATGTGGACAATTGGAGTCTGGGCAAAGGTGGCATTCCTTGTAGGCATGTTGATAAAGAAGTCATACACGTCCTCCTGATGAAAGTAGAACACGGTCACTGAGGCTTCCCGAATGCTGATGGAATCCAGGGTCCTGCCTTGGATGACTTGAAAGTCGCCTTCGATTTTATGAAGGGTTACCTTGGATACACTGAAATCTCGGATAGTAGATATTAAGGCACTGTTGAAGAACGACGTTATTATTTTCCAGGTGCTCCAAACAGAAGATAGATGCAGCTTTAAAGTTCGAATGGTGGGACGGCGAACCAGTAGCTTTCTGAGGAAGTCCTTAGGATCGCGTAGCCTACTGAGCTCTACGTCTTCAAAGAACGTTAAGGTGTCAAAGATTATCGCATCATCAAAGACGTTGTTCGGCATTACGACTTCTATCTTTTTCGCCTTTGCACGTGTGAGGCTTCCTCTTTCATATCCCTTCAAATTCTGGGCCTGAATGAAAAGTTCCTGGAGATGGAGGTCAGAGATGCTAGCGAGGTCGCCGTTTCGAATCCGGTCAGCACTAAACCAAGACACTTGAGTTTCGTGAGGTTGGAGAACTCCCTCCCCAGTATCATGACTGCGAACGAGTTGGACGACAGGTCCAGGTACTCCAGGCTTTGTGCTTCCAGCAGGTACTGTTGATTAGACAGATTTTGAAGTCGGTTGTGAGACAGATCCAGCATCGCCAGGACAGGAGTGGAGGAAAAGGTGCCGGGGTGAATATCTACCAGTACGTTCCACGAGAGATTGAGGAAACGGAGATTTGGAGTGCTGCGGAAATCGTTGGCGTTCAGGGTCCGTATTTGATTCTGGGAGAGATCCAGGTATTGTGCTGATGATGGGAGGTCAGGGGGAACAGCGGAAAGGTTTCTGGAAGAGTAGTTGAGGATAACTGTTCATGCAAGCAGAAAGGAATTTGGTACAGATAGCAGATATACCACCACTGACCACCGGGGGAGCCACTGAGTGTTCATTATTTCTGTGAGGGACACAGTAAAGTACAGAAAGGTAAGAGATGGAATGGGTGTGAAGATACGCTGTGCTCGCTGATTCAAGTTCTAACAATTATCGATTTTATATTGGATAAAACACACGTGTAAACAATGCACATTTTCTAAACAAAAAAACGTTCGCATCCTGCAGTTAAACTAATTACTAGACATGTTTTAAATTGTAGACAAAATTGTGAAAACATTCCTTTTCCATTTCTGAAGAATAACAATTCAAAATAATGTGAACTTGTATACAAATTAAAACAAAACAAATATTTAGTTCCCTGAAATTAAATTGTGAGCATGACATACGATTGCAACTGCATTCGATGTTGTAATAAACAAGGCTGCATACAGTGGTGCTTGAAAGTTTGTGAACCCTTTATTATTTTCTATATTTTCGCATAAAAATGACCTAAAACATCATCAGATTTTCACACAAGTCCTAAAAGTAGATAAAGGGAACCCAGTTACACAAATGAGACACAAATATTATATTTGGTCATTAATTTATTGAGGAAAATGATCCAATATTACATATTAGTGAGTGGCAAAAAGTATGTGAGCCTTTGCTTTCAGTATCTGGTGTGACCCCCTGTGCAGCAATAACTGCAGCTAAACGTTTCCTGTAGCTGTTGATCAGTCCTACACACCGGCTTGGAGGAATTTTAGCCCATTCCTCCGTACAGAACAGCTTCAGCTCTGGGATGTTTGGTGGGTTTCCTCACATTAGCTGCTCGCTTCAGGTCCTTCCACAACATTCCATTGGATTAAGGTCAGGACTTTAACTTGGCCATTCCAAAACATGAACTTTATTCTTCTGTGTAACCAGTCTTTGGTGAAACGGCTTGTGTGCTTAGGGTCGTTGTCTTGCTGCATGACCCAACTTCTCTTGAGATTCAGTTCATGGACAGATGTCCTGGATTTTTCTTTAGAATTCTCTGATATAATTCAGAATTCATTGTTCCATCAATGATGGCAAGCCGTCCTGCCCAGATGCAGCAAAAACAGGCCCAAAACCATGATCCTACCGCCACCATGTTTCACAGATGGGATAAGGTTCTTATGCTGGAATGCAGTGTTTTCCCTTTCTCCGAACATAACACTTTTCTTATAAACCAAAAAGTTCTATTTTGGTCCTCATCCGTCCACAAAACATTCTTCCAATAACCTTCTGGCTCGTCCACGTGATCTTTGGCAAAACTGCAGACGAGCAGTAATGTTCTTTTTGGAGAGCAGTGGCTTTCTCCTTGCAGCCCTGCCATGCACACCATTGTAGTTCAGTGTTCTTCTGATGATGGACTCATGAACATTAACATTAGCCAATGTGAGAGAGGCCTTCAGTTGCTTAGAAGTTACCCTGGGCTCCTTTGTGACCTCACCAACTATTACACGCCTTGCTCTTGGAGTGATCTTTTTGGTCGACCACTCCTGGGAGAGTAACAATGGTCTTGAATTTCCTCCATTTGTACACAATCTGTCTGACTGTGGATTGGTGGAGTCCAAACTCTTTAGAGATGGTTTTGTAACCTTTTCCAGCCTGATGAGCATCAACAGCTCTTTCTCTGAGGTTCTCAGAAATCTCCTTTGTTCGTACCATGATACACTTCCAAAACGTGTTGTGAAGAGCAGACTTTGATAGATCCCTGTTCTTTAAATAAAACAGGGTGCCCACTCACACCTGATTGGCATCCCATTGATGGAAAACACCTGCCTCTAAATTCACCTTCAAATGAACTGCTAATCCTAGAGGTTCACATACTTTTGCCACTCACTAATATGTAATACTGGATCATTTTCCTCAATAAATAAATGACCAAGTATAATATTTTGGTCTCATTTGTGTAACTGGGTTCTCTTTATCTACTTTTAGGACTTGTGGGAAAATCTGATGATGTTTTAGGACATATTTATGCAGAAATATAGAAAATAATAAAGGGTTGACAGACTTTCAAGCACCACTGTAATCCATCTCAATGACCCACACTGTCCCATTTTTGTATCGCCTTGCATCGTGTCACCCCTATGTCACCCCTATGTTCCAATACTACTTTGGTACTTTAGAGAAACAATAGAGAAACAATTTATCCTTCAGGCTATGGAAAATCATCAGCACTTTTAAACACCGGTAAAGCTACCATAGTTTGAAGCAGAAAAGAAGTGCCTGTTAGTAACTGCAGTAAACACGTAAGTAACGCGTAGGTTTAGTGCACATTGAGCTCTGTGTTTAATTCCTTCGTCCAGAACTAGTCCTGAGCTTAAGCCTTCTATGTAACATCCATTTACCTACCAGTTTGATGGAAGAAGTGCTCGTGTTTGTTGCCTGTTGAACTGAAAGTCTTGTGTGTTTGTGATTTAGTGGAAGCAGACACTTTGAGATATTATTATTTAAATGAAGAAGCCACACTTCTGCTTTCTGCTTTCACTGTTAATGCATCAGCAGCTGGAGCACTTCCTGTAGCTTCACCACACCACTGAAGACATTCACACCAGACCTTTATCCACAGCTGGTATAATCTTATAATCCAAGCTGCAGGTCAAGCAAGGGCAAACAGTGGCAGCTTGGCAGAAGTGGGATTTGAACTTTGGGCATTTTGGTGCTTTAACCACGACTATGTGGCTTTGTTGTTGTAATTCTGCTGTTGTTTCTGGTGGAACTCGCAAGACTTAAGGGGAAATAATTCAAATTTAGATCAGAGTTCTTGCATATAATGATTATACCAATAGAATTTTAGTGAAGGGTTCTAGTGTTACAGATTTAAGAAATAGAACACAAGAGGGAGTGTGTTAACGCACAACGCTACAAAAGGGTTATATAACTCTACCAAATAACGTCAGTGTGAAATACAAAGTGCAAATAAGCGAATATGAAAATAAAATCCATTAAGAATTAAACGATAGAATTGAGTTATTTATTAGAGTTAATGCGTATATTTCTCTGTGCATAAAGCTTGTTGGTACTTGGAAAGTGATATTGTGATAGGGTTCGAAGACGAAGACACAGTCCATCGCCAGGTTGGCAGGGGTCCCCGTCCTCGCCTCCCATCCCTCAGACAAGGCCCGGTGTCCATGTGAGGTGCCCAAACTGGCTGAGTAACACTGCTGTGATAAACCTGGGTGAGAAAAAACTTTTTTTCCACATGTTCCGGGGTTCCAGGGCCTATCCAAGCGTTCCTTTTGACAGCACACCAGTCCATGACAGGGTGCCTATATTATAATATGACTTTCGCTTTGAGCTCTGATATCACATGCTGCTTCACTGAACTCGGGAAGCACCGTCTAAATATAGTTCGAAGCACGAGTCTCCGCCACGTCCTCTGTGCATGTGTGTGTGTGTGTGTGTGTGTGTGTGTGTGTGTGTTTATGTACAGATTAATGTAACAGACCCGACGCTTGATTGAGTCCTTACTCAAATTTGAAGCAATAATGGATGCACAAACACAGATAATGGGGCGGATGTTGTGTGTGTGTGCACGCGTGTGTGAGATCTCACATCCTTAAGTGGGTTTTCATTAGTAAATGGTCTGGTACTGCAAGTGTTTACTGAACAGGAAAAGCTCCGTGCAAACACACCGGTAGTGTTCATGTTCCCTGAGCTCAGTGTTGTAGCATTTTTACCATTTTTTTTCTTTCTTCTTTCCAACTCTTTCTCTTTTTCTACATTTTTTTTTATTTCTTTTCTACTCTTACCGTCATTCTTTTTGTCTTTTTCGTTTCTTCTTGTTTCAATGTTTTGCTTCTTTCTCTGTCTTTTATCTTTCTTTATCTTTTTAATTCTTTCTTTTTCTCTTACACATCCTAAACCACCAAACTTTGCATAAAAATGTAGAATCATGTCTAATTTATTTCTTCTCTTTCTGTCTTTTTCTCCTCTTGTTGTTCATTTTTTACCCTCATTCATTCTCTCTTTATAGCTTTTACCTTCTTGTTTCTATATTGCCTCCTTCTCCATCTTTCTTTTACTTTCTTTTCCTTTTTTTGTATTTTGCATTCTAACTGGAGGTCACAATATACCCTTATCACTGTAGCCTATAGAAGCTGTTTTATTTTTCATTTTTTAATTGTGTACAAATTTCCTCTATTTTCTGGTTGTATTCTAATAAAGAGTCTGAGGCATAATTAAATATGGTCATTATACTGTTGCTAAAGCAATAGTATTTCTAATCTAATGGTGGCCTAAGACTTTTGCACAGTACTGTAACACAGACGCTTAATTGGACTGTGGGAAATTTGGAGGCCTGGGTAACACCATAAACTCTTCTTCATGTTCCACAAACCATTCCCGAACAATGTTTGCGGTGTGGCAGGGTGAATTATCCTGCTGGAAGAGGACACTGCCATCTGGGGATACCCATTACCATAAAGGGGTGCACTTGGTCTGAAATAATGTTCAGTGTCCAAGTAACATCCCCGATTCTCAGAGAAAGGTTTTCCAGCAGAACCATTACCCAGAGCATCACACAATCACTGTTCTTCACTTCACCTGTATGTGCTCCTAATGGTATGGCTGATCAGTGTAGATACAAAAACATAAGAAAGATTTTTAGGTAAAACTGCAGATTTAGTCTGCAGATATTATCCGTTGTTTTTATGCTGCAGTGTCCTGCATTCTGGTTTAACATCCCAGCTGAGTCACTGCATCCCAAATCACCATCACATCCTGTTTCAGGGTCCAAACCATAAGGCCATTATCACCTCTGGACAAATCCGGCCAGCTCCGGGTTATTTGTTCACTTTCGGTCAGGCCTGGTCATTTATCACTCGCAGTGGAACATTGTGTTTGTGTTTGATATGGTTAGATAGCTGTAGCTCAGAGGGAGCGCAGGTTCTGTTCTCATGACTCGAGTTCAAATCTAGGACTGCCAGCTCTGCTCTTTTGCTCTGACAAGATACGTAATTTGAAACCATACCTCAAAGTAACCAGCCCTTGTGTCTTATTAAATTTGTTCAAACTAAAAAGACGGAAAAAAGCTGGACCAACTGGTGCCGGCTCCATTATGGCAGTGCAGTCCATGGTACAGAAAGTACTTTAAAAGCCCGGAGTATGACAGAGGACAGAGGCTATGGCTGCACTTTGAGACCTTCATGAAAAAGAATAAATTCAATCTTCAGGGTAAATGGGCAAAGATAATTTTCTTGTATTGTCAGGAACTGTAAATAATCCTCATTCCTTCAATTTCTTATCTGCTTCATCCTGGTCAGGGGCACTGGAAATGGCACAGGGTGCCAATCCATCGTGCCAATCCCATGATCAGGGACACCGGAAATCCTTGGCCACACAAGGAGCAAGGCAGGAACAGCCCCAGACAGGGTATCAATGCATTGTAGGGCATATACATGTACACTGAGGACACTTTAGAAACACCAATTAACCTAACATGTCTTTGCAATGTGGGAAGAAACTGGAGCACACGGAGTAAACCCACACGGACACTGGGAGGACAGATAGAGTCCAAGGTCCAAGATAGAACAGGGGATGCTTGAGCTGTGAGGCGACCGCCGTGCCACCCAGTCCAGTGCTCGACAGTTCTGTATTTCTCTGTATTTATGCTTATTTATTTATTTATTTATTTATACTGTACGTGTATTTATGTATTTTATTAATTTATGTATTAAGATCAGAGAGAGACCACAAGGAAATGAGAACATATTTACTCATGACAGTACTGTAGATTTACTTTCTTTCATAAAATAAGAATGGCCTGCAAGTTGCAATGATTTCCAATTGAGCCTTTACACCCATCTAATCACGTTACCTCTCTCTCTCTCTCTCTCTCTCTCTCTCTCTCTCTCTCTCTCTCTATACGCCCCACAGTCTGTATGTCTCACTGTGTCTCGGAGGAAGAGAGGATTAGAGTTCATGTTAATCATTGATCGGAGGTCCTCCTTCCTGCTTTTCATAGTGTGTAAGTTGTGAGTAGGAGTGAGTCATAGTGCAGCCCAGGCAGGTAAAGAAATCAGACTGAGCTTCTCTCTCCTCCTTTACAAACCTGTTCAGTTCTCTCCAGAATGAGTCCTGCCTCTGTCTCTGCATCCATTGCCTTGCTGGGTCTTGTCTTTAGCCCTGTTTGAAGATGGTCCTGGTCCTGTCCCTGCTAGTGTCGGTGTGTCTCTGGGATGCAGTGGGCTGTGTATCGGGAGATGGGAAGAGCCTTTGGCATGGATCGCTCAACCAGACTGAGTTTATATCTGGGACGTTCCCCGAGGGGTTCCTTTGGGGCGTAGGGACTGCTGCTTTCCCAACGGAAGGATCCTGGGATCAGGATGGGAAAGGAGAATCTATATGGGACCGTTTGACCCACAATCCTCCTGGAAAGAAGAAGAACGTCAGAACCGACACAGCAGACACATCCAGCCATAGTTATGCCCTGTGGGAAATGGACATCGAGGCCATTCGGTACCTCGGGGTCAAGTTTTACTCCTTCTCGCTGTCATGGGCGCGGATTTTCCCCGACGGTAACGCCACAGGACCACCTAACCATGCAGCGGTGGAACATTACCAAGGTCTGATAAACCGGTTGAGGGCACTGGACGTGGAGCCAGTACTGACCCTGTACCACTGGGATTTGCCACAGAAATTACAGGACAGTCTGGGAGGGTGGCGGAACCCAAAGATGGTGCAGATTTTCACAGACTACGCCACGTTTTGTTTCGACGCGTTCGGTCCAGGCGTTCGTTACTGGATCACGATGCATAACCCTCTCCTGGTAGCGTTTCTGGGCTACGGGACAGGAGCTCACGCTCCGGGGGTGACCGGCGACCCCGCTGACCCTTTCATCGTGGCACACAACCTCATCAGGGTGAGCACCAGGCCAAGAGGGCAAAGGGGAATTCAGGGGTTCATTTTTCTCTGAGTTTTAGGGGAGAATAATGGAGGTTAAGTTTTCATTCAGATGAAACAAAGCTTCTGATCTGATCTTTCACACAGACTGAATGTGAAAAGCACTTAAAGCGTAGGAGAGAGTTCGTCAGTATCATCACGGATTTTCACATAACAGTCAAGAGTTAACCGAGAAAGCTACATCTTTACTGTAGTATAATATATACTATAGATACTTGATATTATTACAAACAATAGGATTAGATGAACTTACTGCACTGACATCTAAGAAATTAAGAAATAAATAAGTGTGTTAATTTACATTTTCCCGTGTTGTTGCTATTAATTTGTAAGAACTGTCCGGATTCTGTTTTTTTTTTAGGAATTCCATTCAGAATTATGTTACTTATATATAATATCAGCAATGAAATAATATATCTACATTGAAAAAGTGCAGTAAATGTTTAATTGAAAAATTGTAAGAACATATCTAAATACATGTTTGTTACTCATAATCAGATATATTTAATACATGTTCTTGTAGTTTTTCAATTTTTAGTGTTACTTTACTTAAAACGTACATTTCCTGCCACTGTCACTCATTTGGGATCTAGACTCAGCTTTTGTAAAGCTGTTTTGTAATAATGTCTGTTGTTAAAAGCTGTAATAAAATAACCTTAATTCAATTGGCAGGCTCATGCCAACACCTGGCACATTTACGATGAGCTTTTCCGCCCTCGTCAGCACGGCCAGGTCTCCATCACACTCGGTTCCCACTGGGTGGAGCCTTTCAAAGGCCAGGCCACACCATCCAATCTGGAGCTGTGCCAGAAGTCCATGGAGGCTGTGATTGGCTGGTTTGCAGAGCCCATCCACGGATCAGGTGATTACCCGAGCTCCCTGCGCTCCTCTAACCCCGGCCTCGTCCCGAATTTCACCCCCGATGAGAAGCTCTGGGTACGTGGAACGGCCGATTTCTTCTCACTGG
The DNA here is from genome assembly GCA_025084515.1 of Ancistrus triradiatus. NCBI lineage: Eukaryota > Metazoa > Chordata > Actinopteri > Siluriformes > Loricariidae > Ancistrus > Ancistrus triradiatus. The sequence continues at coordinate 163,420 of JAJAGP010001369.1, forward strand.
CATTCGGGCCCGATACCGTGCGCACCGGGCGAGCATTGGCCCATTTTGGTCAGACGGGGGCGCTGGACCTGAGGAAGATTCTGGGCTGGGTTCAGAAGGAGTACGAGGACCCTCCGGTGCTGGTGGCAGAGAGCGGGTGGTTTTCTGATTCCTCTGTGGGGGTGGAGGACACGGTGGCCATGTACGTCATGAAGCGGTTTATCAACCAGGTGCTACAAGGTGGGCGGAGTCACAGTCATAATAATAATTGTGTAATAAGTGTATGTTTTCCTGCTTTAACCCTGCTTTTTGGTCAGGGCAGTGGGTGCAACACTGCCAAACCCACAGGCATAAGCGTGCCCTGGAAGGGACATCGATGCATCACTGGATCTGGGTTGCTGTTGCAGCACCAGTGGATGATCCACCAACTGGCCTCCCCTCCCTCTGAGACAGCCAATTATATTATGCATCTTGTGCCCGATCTGACTGGAAGGCACTTAAACCAGGGTCTCTGTGCTAGCCTGAGCCACTCAAGCAGCCATAATAATAATTAATTCTGTGTTTCTGTGTTTCTGTGCGCCAGCCGTGCTTGTGGACCGTGTGAAGGTCTTTGGTTACACTGCCTGGTCTCTGGTGGATGGATTTGAGTGGAATAGTGCATACAGCATAAGGAGAGGTTTATTCTACATCGATTTCAACCAAGCTGAACGCACCAGAGTCCCAAAATCCACAGCTCAGTACTACAGAGAGATCATCAAGCACAAAGGCTTTGCTCCTGATCAGTCTGAACGTGATATTGAAGGTCAATTTCCCTGTGACTTCCAGTTTGGGGTAGCAGACTTTATTTTGCAGGTGAGTCTCAGAGCCTCGAGACTCAATTCAGACTCACATGCTAGAGACTTGACTGGGACTCATGATAGAGACTCAAGACTTGAGACTCGACTTGGACTGGCACACTAGAGATCACTCAACTCAGTCTCGCATGATAGAGTGAGATTCGGTGCTAAACTCAGACTCGTATCTACAGACTCGGCTCAGAATCACACACTAGAGACTCAAGACTCGACTCAGGCTCTCACGCTACAGACTGAGACCTGACTCAGACCCACATGCTAAAGACCCAAGTTGTGACATGGATTTGCACACTAGCGATTTAAGACTCGATTCAGACTCGCATGCTAGAGCTTTAAGAATTGTCTCAGACTTGCACCCTAGATATTTAAGACTCGTCTAGGACTCACACAATAGGGACTCGACTCAGAATCATACGCTAGAGACTAGAAACAGACTAGAAACTAAAGACCCAAGACTTAACTAGGACTCGCACATAGAGACTCGACTCAGAATTGCATGCTAAAGATTCAAGACTCAGCTCAGACTCTCACATGACAGACTAGAGACCTGACACGGACCCACATAGCACATTGCACTCTAGAGCTTTAAGACTTTACTCAAACTCGCACACTAGAGACTTGAGTAGAGTATCAAGGCTTGACTCAGATTTTCACACTAGAGACTTGACCCAGACCTAACTCAGACTTGCAGGCCAGAGACTCAAGACTCAACTCTAAAGAGCCATGACTCGACTTAGGCTGGCATGCTGAAGATTTAAGACTCACTTCAGACCTGCACACCAGCAACTCGACTCAGATTCACATGCAGTGACTTGTGTACCCCTTTGGTTCTGGATAAGGGTCTAAACTAAAGCTGAACTGTTCTTTTGCAGGTGCATCTACAGCCTTTTTCGCCTCAGTTCACCGATCCTCTGCTCTATCTCTGGAACTTCACTGGTGACGGATCCCTCAGTGCGGTCTCAGGGGTAAAGCTTCACACTCGCCCCTCTCAGTGCACCGATTTACTCTCGATTCAGCATCACGTCCGCCTCCTACAGGCCACGGGGGCATCTCATTACAGATTCGCCCTGGACTGGCCTCGGCTTTTCCCAAATGGTGACGTTTCAGTTGCTGATGCTGAAACGGTTCGATACTACACCTGTGTGCTAACTGAGCTTCAGAAGAAGGGCATCAAGGCGGCTGTGACCCTGTACCACCCCAGCCTCAGGTCACACACACTGGGGCTGCCAGGTTTGCAGCATGCCCACGGTGGCTGGATGAATTCCAGCACGATCGAGGCGTTTGCCGACTACGCTGCGTTTTGCTTCCAAAGGTTTGGCTCGCTAGTGGACGTTTGGATCACTGTTAACGAACCAAACCGGCTGGCGGAGGCATATAACGTGAGCGCAGAGAAAAGACAGGTGGTAGTGCGTAATCTGCTCATGGCACACGCACGGGCGTGGAAAATTTACCACTCACAATTCCGGCAGCAGCAGGGGGCGACGGTGAGTTTTGCTCTTCATGCTGATTGGGTGGAACCAGCGAACCCCTTTATAAACTCTCACTCCAGGGCCGTTCAGCAATTCCTGTTATTCGAAATCGGACGCTTCCTCGATCCGTTCCTAAAAGACATCACTGACGCTGATGAAAATCCCTCCGGGGATGATTTTCACCTCGGCACCGTCCCCACACGCCTGTTTTCCGAGCACGAGCAGGCTGAACTCAAAGGCGCTCTCGATTTTATTGCGCTGAATCACTTTACGACGAGGCTGATTTGCCCAAATTCAATCCGCGACCCCAGTTGGGTGTTCATGTCCGATCCAACATGGGCGTCCTCTAATAAGCGGCAGGCTCTCGTCCCCCGGGGGCTACGCCGAGTTCTGGGCTGGGTCAAGCATCGCTATGGAAACAGCCATCCTGTTGTCATCACAGCTACAGGAATTGATGACCAGGCGTCCCACGAGGACAGGCTGAGGCAAAGGTACATCAGGAGCTACCTCCAGGAAGCGCTAAAGGGTAAGAAAAACAAAGGGTGGGTTCCTTTATAGATAGATTTATTATTTATGTCAAGTTATTTATTGAAAAATATGAGAGGTTCAGGCTATGGTCAGGAATGCAAAAGATTTATAATACTTCGATAGTAGCTATAAGAAAATAATAAAAGAAAGAAATGCAATACAACAAAATATACAGAATCCAGATAAGAACATGAACGACTGAATAAAAATGCACAAAAAAGACTGAATTACAATAAACAACACCCATATATGGAAAACAACAAAAATGAAAGAAAAGTTACAAAGAATGGAAAGAAATAAACTCATGTGGACGTCACTGACAAAACATATTTTTGAACAACCTTCTTATTTAAGAAATAGGATTGTTTTGAAGCAAATGTGAGGTTATGAACAGAAATTTAATTGTTCTATAATACTGAAATTTCAAAAGAAACTGTATCAGGATAACATTCAGAATATTGATTGATTGAATTAAAAAATGAACTCTACATTACAACACTGATCTCCACAGATGTAATACAAAACAAAACGTTATTCAGATCAGCACTTCATCAGATCCATATACTCAGTAAGCAGCAGATCTGGTTTGAAGCCTCACACATAAAGGATGTCGAACGTTTCAAACGTTTCAAATATTTCAAATGTCCTGCAAAGCTGGGTTAAAGTGAAGCTCCCATGCTAACATTTGAGCAACGAGTCGCTCTTAGATCTGTCTGTTATTTATGGATTGATAATGAATACGTTCTTGGTTTGAACAGAAAGTCATTTAGTCCTTACTGCTGCTCTGTTTATTGCTCATACAGGCAATCAGTAGTAAGTTATAAAGTCATTACTGTAGTTCTCTCTCTCGCTGTGTGTGTGACTGTCTGTCTGTCATGTGATCAGAGGTTAAAGGTCTCAGTACATATTGTTACTTGAGGGTTTCCTCGTGCTAATGCTACTTATCAGCTGACTGAAGGTGTTACAGGGGGTGTTTATAGAGGACCTTTGAGATCATATAATGTAACACACTCATGCTACTGTGGAGCCCATTTATAGGTGTGTGTGAGTGAGATTCAGTGGAATTGTATGTGCTTTATAGGTTTTGCATTCCTAGTGTCAGCAATACTAAACTTCAGATCTGTGTGTGTGTACCATGTATATATGACAGTCCCCACAACGAAGCTCTGACATCTTTATGTAGTGGGGACACCTTGCTGGGCCCCATGAGGAAAACAGCTTTTTTCAGAAAAACACTAACTTACTTTTGAAAAAAGAGACAAAAGATTTGCAGGTTACTGAGCTTAGGGTTAGGTGTAGCATTAATTAGCTACAGTGATCATTATGTCAATGGATGATAGAGAGACAAACGTGTGTGTGTGTGTGTGTGTGTTGTGCACTTATGTTCTAGTGTAGTGATTTAATTTAAACCATATATCTGATGAGATAGTGCTAATGAGATATTATGAAAAAAGCAACACAGGTCTCTGGAACTAAGGTCATGGCCTATACACACACACACACACACACACACACACACAGAGAGAGTCTCATTATACTTGTAAAGACTTTTCATAATGATAAGGACTTGACATACTGATTACTGTAGCTAATTAATTACTCTAATTAATGATACACTGATACCTGTCCCTACTTCTAACAATCTCAGTAACCTAATGCATATCTTTTGGCTCTTTTGGTCGTTCAAATAAAAGTTGTCATTTTCGTTAAAAAAAAAAGAAGCAATTAAGTGAGAACAGGCAAAACCGTCCTTGACTCGTTTTTTTTTTATTAGAAGAGTCAATGTAAAAAATATCAGAGCTTTCTATCGACATTTGGTCCCCACCACGTAACATATAAATGGCACACACTGTGTGCATTAGGGCTGAGTGATATGATAATATGATGATATTATAATAAATTGTCACAGGTTATGTTTTTTAGCTGGTTATTTTATTTCCCACTCTTTTTCTGTGTCGATCTGAGACACAGGCTGAAAATTCCCCTCTCACTCTTGCCATAGAAACGTACCAAAATAAAAGTCCATGATGTTGGATGTGACACATTTCAGTTTTCAGGGACGAAAGGGGTTCTTTTAATGAGTGAAACACGTGTAAACAACGGTCTGTTCTCTTAAAGGGATACACATTTATTTAATAGGTAAGAATGTAACGTAACATTCAAACGTACATCTTTTCCTGACCTATGCATTCATTTCTTTATTTTCACACATATTACGTGTGCAATCACAGTCCAAGTGCCTCATGATGTTTTATTAAAAAAAAAAACACACACACATCAAAGTTTCTCTCTCTCTCTCTCTCTCTCTCTCTCTCTCTCTCTCTCTCTCTCTCTCTCTCTCTGTAGCTCGTGATCTTGATGGGGTTGATCTGCGTGGATTTTACGTCTGGAAGCTGCAGGATCACCACACCTCCGATTTCGGGTTCTTCCTCTCCTCTCATCATCGTTCTCAACCAAAAGCCTCTGTTTCCTTTTACCGTGAGCTGGTGTCTCACCGGGGGTTTCCAGGGGACCATGTGACCCCTCCCTGTGAACTCATAACCAGTGACGTTGTGTGCTGGACCTGCGAGAACAAACCGTTACTTTTCTTCTGTGTGAGTGTCACAATCAGTTTGTCTGTGCTTGCTGGTGTCATGGTATCCATAGTGATGAAGAAGAGCAGGAAGGTGAAGGTGAGGAAGAGCAGGCGAGCCATGAAGATGGTCCCGTACAGAATATGACATCTTTTCTAGACTTTTTAGAGACACAGAGGACATGCCTCCTTCACTGATTCTTACATGCACAGAGGCCACGCCTCCTCACTAGGGCTGGCAGGGCAGGTACAACAGGCATGCCTTCCTTACTGGTACTGATGGGCACACACAGAGGCCACACCCTCTTCCATAGGGTAGTGACAAAAAAGTCTCATCTCTTTTAGTGGACACGGACATATTCAATTTATATTGGGCACTTGCAGAAACTGGCAAACATGGATGCACAAATCCATCACCGGAACTGACAGGCACATGCACAAAGGCCACACCTCCATCCATAGAGCACTGGCACAGAGGCCACACCTCTGTTTTGTACATTAAAAAACTATTTGATGTATATGTGAAGATTTCTATTTGTGTATTACTTTCATTCATGAGTACCGAGTGCTGTATGTATTGTATAGTTGCATATATGTGATTATGATAACATAATGAATTAAAATGACCATGTCAAAGACTGTTCATTGGGGACAAATGAAATTTAAATAAAAGAACTAATGAATTCATTTTATGATTACAAACTTTAAACTTTGCATCAAACCCATGCGTGTGACCCAGCGTCAGTGACCAGTGATAAAAACTTCATTGAGATTTTCTCCATTCTGAGACATATATTCCTAAATATTTGTAGATGACATTACAGAGATAATAGACAATCATTGAAGCCTGTGAGGCTCTGAGTGTCTGTGGTGCGATCGTATACTCGCTAGTCAAGGTCATTGGACAGCTTTAATGTTGAACTGATTGTCATGCATCATTTTGAGCCACAAATGCATTTTGTGGGTGCATTTTGCACAGAAGAAAACATCTCCACGTTTATTGGACAGTGCGCTTTTTATTTGCCCCGGATGAACCAGTGTCAACCAGCAAATCAGGAATCGTGAACATGATTGACTTATCAAACTTCAATTAATCAGTGGCAGCTGTTGCAGTGCTGGAGGATGATCCCCGACTAATCCCTCCTCCCTCGCACACAATCAATTGTGTCTGCGTTTGCTCCTCAACAAGGCCAGAAGACACAACAAAGACATGAACCCATAAAATATTTGACTTAAATCCATAAAAAGTTTAGACTTCATGTAAAACTACTGTATTAACTGTTCTATTTATTCATATTATTATTATTATTATTATTATTATTATTATTATTATTATTATTATTATTATTTTAATTATTATTATTTTTATTATTATTATTATTTATGTGGTTAGCACTGTCATCCAACAAGTCCTGGATTTGAGTCCCAGTCCAGTTGTGACCTGTATGGAGTTTACATGTTCTCCCCATGTCAGTGTGGATTTCCTCCGAGTACTTCAATATCTTATCATGTTTCAAAGACACGTTAGGTCAACTCACGTGTCTAAATTGTCCCTGTGTGTGTGTGTGTGTGTGATGTTTATATGTCATTGTGGGGACCCTGACTATGAATTGGATCGGGTATGGAAAGTGAACGGGTGATTATTGTTATTCCCGAAAGCTACAACCTAACGACTCTATAGTGAATCGGATTTGGAGTCGACACTCAATTCCTGAGGTCCTCAATCGCAGAATCGACTCTTCGGAATCGACTCCCAAACTCGCAAACAGTCGCGCACACACACACACACACACACACACGCACACACACATAGCAGAATGGCGAACATCGCGGTGCAGAGGATAAAACGGGAATTTAAAGAAGTCCTTAAAAGTGAAGAGGTCAGATGTTTGCACACATGAACACCCTTTAATGTTTAATTTATCTACCCCAGTGACTGAGGCTTAATGTTAAGCAAAAGCGGAATATAACTCTCTCTTACTGTGCTGCATTAACCTGGAGCTAACGGTTACAGCTAACTGAGCTACTATCGTTTTCCGTATGAAAACACGCTGTCTCGTGCTTTATTGAAAGGCAGAAGTATTTGTAAGTTCATTTTGTTTTTAACCTTACAGTATAAGGCTGCCATGTGCGTGTAGTGATTAATTCTGCTCTTAATTCCAGTCTGCTGTTGGGCTATGCTAAGCTAACTGAAAGCTAATTTATAAGGAAGCAGGCCTCTACGTGGCTCAAACTCTCCCGTTTATGAATGTATTTGTAAGGATTGTTAGTAATTACGCGCTTTGGGGTGATCTTTGAATGTTAATTACAATGTAGGAGTGCTCTGCAATGTGCAACAGCAACGAGAAGCTTGTGGATATTGAACTCTGTGATCCCATTGCCTGTCAGAATGAAGTAAATGTGACACTCAATTCCAAATTTCATCATTCTCCCTGCATAGGTTCCCTATTTAGGGTGTAAATAACGTGTCCTACACCATGTGTGTACTATTTAGGATCTATCAAGTAACCACTTTGACTAGAGGCGTGTTGGATGGACCAGGCTTTCTGCTCTGTATACAGTTAATAATTCAGGGATTATCAAAATGATTGATTTATTACTAATATCTGATGTTTCTCCTGTTTATGAACCTGTTCCGTTATGTACTGGGTGCAGACGAGCTTGTACGCTGAACGCCTGTCCCAGCTTTTTTGCAGTGCTGGGTAGGGGTCGTGGTTGCAATGTGGGGGGTGATCCCCTTTCCGGCCTCACCTCACCCTGACACAACCCAGCCATGTCTGTGCAGTGCTCAGCCTGGCCAGAAGGCACTCTCAGGACTGTGTCACTGCATTGGTGAGCTAGTATTAGGCTGTGGCACCAACCAAAATGTGTGTTATTATTGCTATTATTTGGTAGTATGACTACGATATGGATAGCATATTTAGGTCTAATATGCTAGCCCACTACCCGAGGAACCCTGATTCGGGTCTCAGCCGTGCCTTCTGGTGATTTAAACAGTTCATTTCATTCATAAATTAAATAGAGAGTGTACTTTGAATAAAATCAAAGCATTTGTATTGCTCATATAGGCCGTGGTCCAGTGTAGGGCAACATCTGGGCAGTAAAGGTTTTAAGCAGGTACACCTGTCCCATAACGTAAGCAGCTCTGATATTTTTGGACGAGTCGTAGACAGGGACAGGTGTCAACATATGAACCTCAATTGTAAAAAGCTGCCGTGTGTTGGAGTCTCTCTCCTCTGTAGTACCGGCAGACCTCCAGCTTAACATCCAAATTTATAATACTGACAATAAACTTGATTTAGATCTTCAGTACTCATGCTCTGTTCCCAACCGGTGAGATCTACAGCTGTGCTGTTTTGCAAACCATTGCAAATTCTGTCGAATTGTTGATTTTGTTATTAGAAACTTGTGCTTCAGTGTTACACGGAACAATCAGAGACATGCTGGCCTGTTGCGTCATCAGCGTACGTCACTGTTTGCGCCAAACAAATGTGCAGTGCCATGTAGTAACACAACCGCACACTCGGCGCATGCAAATGGTCAGTGTAACCATTCACATTTGCATCACATTTGCCGAATTTAGCAGATCCAGAGCGACTTACAGACATTACCTCATGCCACTACAAATAAGCAATACCCCAAGGACACAAGCCAACTACAGTCCTGTCAGGATTTGATGTACAGTACCAGACAAAAGTATGGACTCACCTTCTCACCCGGTGTTTTTACTTATTTTTAAACGTTTTCTACGTCGTAAATTAATATTGAAGACCTCAATACTATGAGGGAACAGAAACTTGATGCTGTTTTTGTTCATGTGAGGAACCCCAGCAAAGAAAGCCATGGTCTGAGCTTGCAGAGCCGAAAGCTGCATTGGCCAGAATTGATCAAACTCACTTTTCTTGACGGTGAATTTGGGATTTGTCCATATTTGTAACCAAACCCTTTCTCATCCTTAGACGAGTAAAAACCAGATTAAAGTGGACCTGGTGGATGAAAACTTCACAGAACTGAAGGGGGAGATCGCAGGTCCGCCCGACACACCTTACGAAGGTGAGTTTTAGAGAAGCTATCGCAGATTTTTTAGGTGTCTGCGAAACTATTTCATCACTAGCTAGGGTTTAGGAATCGATTTGGCTCAGTCTTGGTGTTGATATCTACTATGAACGACTAACACGATAAAATATGTTCCACAACACAAGTTTATTAACGTATTTACTTTGCTATCCGGCTGTTAAACAGGCTGCTGTTGCGCAAGAGTAGAAAGCTGTCTGTATGCAAAAGGAAATAAGGCAAAAGGAAATCATAATTGGAATTTGCCTTTGTATCCTGATGTCTTTAAGGCCTGTATATCAGCAGCTGGCCGTGTTTTGTGGAACAGCAATCAGGGCGTGTTGGTTTTGCACATGGATTCTGGTGACTCTCTTTCAGCCTGTCTCTCGTCTGTCTTGGCTGTAGATTCATTTGAATCATGTGGTGTGTTTTCGTTCCACAGGTGGTCGGTACCAGCTAGAAATTAAAATTCCGGAAACATATCCGTTTAATCCACCGAAGGTATGTGCCCTAGAGAGCTCAGCTGATCTCGTTCAGCTGGATTTGATACCTGTGAGGGAATTAGAAAAAATGTTTTTGTACCCAGTCACTGCAAAATGGAACTGTTTCATTTTCGGCTAAACCGAGGCTGCGAGTCATGTCGGCATCCCTCTTTTTGTCTGTCCGCTTTAGGTACGATTTATCACAAAGATCTGGCATCCCAATATCAGCTCGGTAACCGGAGCCATATGTCTGGACATTTTAAAAGACCAGTGGTGAGACCTGTTGGGTTACATTCAGTTTCAGCTTCTCTCTGACTTTCCTTGAATCACTTTGGCTACGCTCACACAGCAGGCAGAGGGGCCCGAATCTGACTTTCTCACCAAAAAGGCTGTTTTTCAGTAGGCGGTTCACACTTTTGTAAATGTGACCCATGACCGACAATCGACGAGGTAGACGATCCAAATGCAGTCAGCCATTACAGCCATTTATTATTTATTATGTCGGTTTTGGAAAGGACTTCACGATACAATTATATCACGATATGGTGCATATTGCGATATATTCCACATATAGAAACAGCTGGTGGACAAATGGTGTCCAGACACTGTACTGCGCCATCTACAGGAGCGGAGATTGTAGTTTTACACCCCAGTTCAAATTTTTCTTCCTTCAAAAAATAGATATTTTGAGCTGAAAATCGCTGTCGCAAAAATAAATATTGCGATATATATAATACGCCTGTGTCACATGAGGAAAAGGTTCGGATTGCTTTTCCGTGCTGTGTGAACGTAGCCACTGATTCGTTCCTTCTTGCTCCTCTCTTGTAAAAGTTATAGAGCACGCCATGCAGCAGATCCCTGACGCCACCCGTGTCCATGTTTGTTTTCCTTAGGGCGGCGGCGATGACGCTTCGGACGGTGTTGCTCTCTCTACAGGCTTTATTGGCGGCTGCAGAACCAGACGATCCACAGGACGCGGTGGTGGCCAATCAGGTGAGGTCATGTGCCATGTCCTGTCCGTGTGTGTAGTCTTTTGACCGGAAATTCACCAAATCCGTGTTTCTCCGCAGTATAAGCAGAACCCAGAGATGTTTAAGCAGACGGCTCGGCTCTGGTCACACGTTTACGCGGGAGCTCCCGTCTCCAGTCCGGAATACACACGCAAAATAGACAAACTTTGTGCTATGGGCTTCGATAAAGTGAGTAACACACACGCATGTGCACACAAAGTCATGGGCTGAGTGTAAATGGGTGTGTTTACATGCTCTTAACAATCCGATAACTGCAGAAAGTCAGCAGGTTCATGTTAAAGCTCCGGGTTTACCCAAATAAAGCCAAGATTCAGTGGATCTGGCAACCCTTTAGGTTAGGCTACAGTGCATGTGCAGACTGAGAAAACCAACTGGTATAGATGCTATGAGAAATCCGATTACTGATCTAAAATCCTGATCTAAAAGGTTTGTGACATTTTTTATATTTGTTATAGTGAATTAGTGATTTGAATGTTGGGGAGTGGGGTTAAAATATCTTGGTACATTTGAGTTTGGCCGTGTGTTTGGCTAAAAAATCGATACAGATATAAATTTTCCTGATATACTACATCGATTTTCAGCTTAGTATCAACATTTTTTTAAAGGAAGACAAAACATGTTTTAAATGGGGTGTAAACTACAATCTCCGCTCCTGTAGATGGCGCTTTACAGTGTTTTGATTCCGTTTGTCCACTAGATGTGAAGTGGAGTATTAAGACGACTCAGATCGTGCACTGTAACTTGTATTTTGGCTGTATTTATATTTTCAGTGAACTATTGCAGTATATCGCAATACACATTGTGATGTAATCGTATCGAGACCCATATGTCACGTTATAATTGTATCGTGATTTAATCGTATCGGGATATATTGTATATTGTGCCCAATATATCGTGATATAATCGTATCGTGATATATCATATCGTGGGACTCGTGTTTGTGATATAATCGATATCGTGATTTAACGATGTTGTGCTATATCGTATTCATGATATAAATCGTTTATCGTGACCAATATATCGTGATATAATCGTATCGTGATATATCATATCGTGACTCGTGTTGTGATATAATCGTATCGTGATTTAACGATGTTGTGATATATCGTCATCATGATATAATCGTTTATCGTGATATAATCGTTATCGTGATATAATCGTATCGTGATATATCATATCGTGACCCATATATTATGATATAATCGTATCGTGACCCATATATTGTGATATAATCGTATCGCGATGTATCGTATCTTGAACCATGCGTTGTGATATAATCGTATCGTGATTTAACGATGTTGTGATATAATCGTATCATGATATAATCGTATCGTGACCAATATATCGTGGATATAATTGTAATCGTGATTTAATCGTTCGTTTTATATCGGTATCGTGGACCACTTATATCGATGATTATAATTGTATCGTGATGTATCATATCGTGACTCGTGTTGTGATATAAATCGTATCGTGATTTTAACGATGTTGTGATATATCGTATCATGATATAAATCGTATCGTGATATAATCGTATCGTGATATTTAATCGTTATCGTTAATATATCATATCGTGACCCCATATATTATGATATAATCGTATCGTGATATCGTATCGTGACCCATATATTGTGATATAATCGTATCGCGATGTATCGTATCTTGACCCATGTGTTGGTGATATAATCGTATCGTGATTAACGATGTTGTGATAATCATATCGTATCGTGGTTGATGATTAATCGTTATCGTGATTTAAATATATCGTGATATAATGTATCGTGATTTTTTAATCGTATCGTGACCAATATATCGTGATATAAATCGTATCGTGATATATCATATCGTGGACTCGTGTTGTGATATAATCGTATCGTGATTAACGATTTGTGATATATCGTATCATGACAATAATCGTATCATGATATAATCGTATCGTGGATATAATAGTTATCGTGATATAATCGTATCGTGTGATATTAATCGGTTTTTATAGTGATATATCATATCGTGACCCATATATTATGATATAATCGTATCGTGATATCGTATCGTGACCCATATATTGTGATATAATCGTATCGCGATGTATCGTATCTTGACCCATGTGTTGTGATATAATCGTATCGTGATTTAACGATGTTGTGATATATCGTATCATGATATAATCGTATCGTGATATAATCGTATCGTGATATAATCGTATCGTGATATATCATATCGTGACCCATATATTATGATATAATCGTATCGTGATATCGTATCGTGACCCATATATCGTGATATAATCGTATCGTGATGTATCGTATCGTGACCATTATATCGTGATATAATCGTATCGTGATGTATCGTATCGTGACCCATGTGTTGTGATGTAATCGTATCGTGATTTAACGATGTTGTGATATATCGTATCGTGATATAATCGTCACGATACGATACGATTATATAACGATACGATTTTATATATATATATATATATATATATATATATATATATATATATATATATATATATGTATATGATTATATACAATATATATACAATATATTGTATCGTGATGTATTGTATCGTATCGTGAAGTCCTTCCCAGTCCCCACCCCTAATGTTAATGCTGTTCTGTTCTTTCCGTATAACTTGCGTATTCTCCTCTGTCTTTTCCAGAACGCAGTAATAGTGGCTCTGTCGTCGAAATCCTGGGACGTGGAGACGGCAACGGAGCTGTTGCTTAGCAACTGAACCCCCGGCCCCAAATACACTGCCCCTCTGATCCAGTATCCCTCGAGTCAGCCATGTTAGAGCCAGATTCACCTCTCGTATGGATAAAGTGCAGCATCACTTCATCTCTCACAGTCTGCATCTCTCTCTCTCTCTCTCTCTCTCTCTCTCTCACACACAATCTACTTTTAGTTGTGCACGTGTTCTACCTCTTCCCCCGTCACGCCCCCCGTTAGAATAGACCTGCCCTTCTGTCTTATTTCGACATTGTCTCCGCCCCCTTTTCCCTCTTTTTTTGTCCTCCTTTTTTTTTTTTTCATTCTTTCTTTTGCTCCCTTCCATCTTCTCCATCTTTTTCGTTTCGGGTGCACCGTGCCTTGCTGTCCGTCATCAGTGCTGTTCTGTTACCAAGTCTTCCTTCATATCCGATCACAGTAGTTCCTCTTCCTCACTTTGGTCCTCGTCCTCAGACTCTCCTCCCGATGCTGGAAATCCTCCCCTCATGCAACACAATCACACTTTTATGTGGAATTCCATTTTTACGATGACAAGAAGTCAAACAAACGAAACCGATGGGTTAAGCGTGAACACACACACACACACTTACACACACTTTCCGGCTAGTTTTGTACCCAGCGTACAAGATTAAATGAAAAAGTAAATAAATAAACCAACAATCACTGAACAAACCCTCACCTGACGAACCGTCAGAAGGAAAAACAAAAAGATGACATCTGTAAATAAAGCTATTAAAGTCTGTATAAATTAAAGCAATGTGGCAACGCTTTTATTTATTATTGTTTTAAGGAAACGGTGAAATAAACAGAACAGTTTCGTGGCTAATGAAGCACGTCCATCGTCCAGCAGTGTTTTCTTTTCAGTGCCAAAAAAAATCTTTTCTGTATCCAATGAATTCACTGAGCAAAAGGACTGTGTGGAAAACCGTTACTAAGCATCCTGCTGTAGGTTTACTGAATACGAACAGAGCGGCTGACTGAAGAAATGCAGCCGAACATCAACCTGATTCTCACACCTGTCCTCTAGCTGTGGTGTGTGTGTGTGTGTGTGTGGTATGAAATCTGTTAGACATGGTTGTGTTGTGATTCATTACGGCTGTGTGTTTATAGCTTCATGTCTAAGCTGTGGCAGATGGTTTGCCGAATGCACATCATGGTGTGTGTGGGTGTGTGTGTGTGGGTGTGTGTGTGTGTGTGTGTGTCTGTGTGAAATGTGTTGGATTTGGATGTGTTCTGGTTAATTAAGGGTGTGTGTGTAGCTGTGTGTAAGCTGTGGCAGATGGTTTTCCGAATACACGCTGAGATGCGCGTGTCTCTGTGTGTGTGTGCGACTGTGTGTGGGTCTGCGTGTCTTTTTGTGTATGCATGTGTGTTTTTGCGTGTGAATTTGGCTTTGTGTGTGTGTGTGTGTGTGTGTGTGTGTGTGTGTGTGTGTGTGTGTGTGGGTTGATTCATTATCTAGTTTAAGGTAAATACTTCAGTGCATTTTGCAGTATTTTTTAAACCCTTTCCCTAAAAGCAGATCCTGTGGTTCGGGTTTGGAAGTGGCAGGTCCTGAGGGCCTGGGTTCGAGAGACAGTTGGGGTTTTGCACCGTGCTGCGTTGGCATGTTGTCTGCCTGGGTTTCCTCCAGGTACTCTGGTTTCCTCCCATGCTTAAAATACATACGTTGGGTCAACTGGCATCTCTAAAGTGTCCCAGTGTTTGAGAGAGAGATAATTGAAACTGGTAACTGAATCATTTTAGTCCACCAGTCCATCACAGCACCAGGTGATGAGCCTCCTCTCTGGAACACGAACAATAATGTCTACATATGAGGCGCAACCGGACTCAGGGTCCCGCCATGATTCGAACCCGAGTGGATTAGCGTATTTTATTATGGAAGTCATCTTTACGTTAGGAGAGCTCTGAAAGCAGTAGGTCTTTGAGTGTTAGATGCTAAATGTCCACTAGATGGCAGTCGTTATATATTCAGACACGCTAGTCAGGCCCGTTAACCAGAGCTATAAGATAATTAAATCAGACGCTAATCGCGTTTACAGTTTTATACTTATTCTTAGAGAAAATACGTTGCAAGTTTCTATAACCGTTAAGATATAAAAGAAAGGAAGAAAATTTCACCCCCATATGTGATTCTCTGGTTTACATTTGGTGTGTTTGTTGAGCTAATCGTTTAATTACCTACTCCATCTTATGAAGCATTACATAAAGTTCCACAAGCTTAGATACGATCCCACATTAGACGGAGAGATTAACGTAAAGAAGAACGAATTGTACCGTCTGTGTGAGGTTTTGAAAATGTTTAATGATCTCACAGTGTAAATATGAATGAAGCCAACCTTTGATTCAAGTACATCTAAGTAAATACACCAAACGAAGCCAAATGTGTCAGTTCCACTAGCAGCAGCTAAACGTAGCTAAAGTGAAGTTTCCATCTTGACCCCACTTATCCTGGTCAGGGTCGTGGGCGACTCCAGAGCCTGTGGAATTCACTTGGTGTGGGCAGAGACGAGCACTGTACTGACCCATAACTGCACCACCCGACCTTCACATTGCAAGCTCAGCCCGAGCCTCGGGAACTATTGTTTACTGCTGAGTCTTAAGCTACAGGAGCTGCTTTAACTAAAGCTGTATTACTATTTATTCTCCAGACCCTCCTCTGTGACCCTGACCTGAGTAAGCGGGGGTAAATGGGAACAGGAAAGTTAGTATGAGAGTTTAGAAACTCTTAAGCACTGAGCACTCAGAAGTCTGATAAATCATAAAGTTTAAATATGTATTGACGTCTTTAAATTATCTTAGAATTACTCAACATTAACATAAATCCAAACTGTGTTGACCATAAACTGGTACTAACTTTAAAAACTGGATGAGAAGTAGATGATGCACGAGTGAATCCTTTTGGATGGATGCACAAACAACTGAATGGATTAAATGGTAAATGAGTGGATGGGGTAATGAATGTATGAATTGGTGGATGATATGATGTGATGAAGGAACTGTCGAGACTCCAGACTCTATTATCTCTGACCATCATGGCGTCTCTGCTCACCCTCGGCTCCGCCCGGATGATTGACAGCTGAATAGCGACCGACTCTGAGTCTGCTATCTGGTTTCCATGAACGTTATGTGATCTGGTGAGTTCTCCTTCTGACCAACAAAACAACGGGCTGCATCACAAACACCCTCATGCTCACTACCTAAGTGCACTTTGTTTCATACATTTAGAAAGTATTTAATATTTGGTAAGGCGCTCAATATATATATTGACTATATATCCTACACAGCGCACTAGATGTGCCACAAGGTAAATTATAGGTAATAAGATGCTGAAGCCCATAAGTACACTACATAGGGTATGAAATAATGGCACATGTACCCTACAAAGTACCTTACAAAGTACTTTATAGGTATTGACATGGCAAAGCAATGTGATATCACATCACAGAAATCCCAGGTTTGATTCCAGGCCCGGACTTCACCTGTGTGGAGTTTGCATGTTCTCCCCTAGATTTGCACCCTTTCTATGTTCTGAGCATGGATTGACATTGGTTCTTGCCTTGTGTCGTGCCACCGGTGAAGCGGGTATGAAAATCAATCAATCAATCAGACTTCATCAAATAATTTATATACCACCTTCTAACAGATAAAATTGAAATTCAAGGAGCTTGACAAAAACGTACGGTTTTTAAAATACGTAAGTAATTTTAATACTTAAATAATAAAGGTGAGTAACTAAAATCAGACAAGCAAGAGATTATACAATCAAAAGAAGAACTGCTGTATTTAGAGCTCCCAGTGCAGCCTGCCTTTACTGCTCAGATAAAACAATGCTGTCTCCATCTAGGACTCTTAATACTGTGTCGTCTTATGACACTGACACAGGTGTGTGTGAGGCTGGAACAGAATGAAACTGTGGACTGGGTACACTGAGTGATTTGGGACACAGCCATTACGTCACATCACGGTATGATGATCCTACCTGGTGCAGTGTTTCAGTTTAGAACACCTGGTGTGATGTGGTCATGTGCACACTGCTGGTTTGCTTCACTTTCTCCACACACACACTTTTGCTGCATTGAATCATGAGCAGCACAGTCCTGGCTGTGTGTTTTGTGACACTGTTGTTGAAAGGTGAGTGTGTTGTTCTTTTTCTTTTGTTGTTTTTACTTAAACAGAAGTGTGTGAGCAGGGCAGCTGAGACTCTACCTGTATGTGAGAGCAGTCAACTGCAAATCATTATTAATAATGGTATGAATGATAATAATTAAGTATTGTATATTGCATATCGTGTGTGTGTGTGTGTGTGTGTGTGTGTGTGTGTGTGTGTGTGTGTGTGTGTGTGTGTTTTGGAGTCCAGGAGGTTATGCTGCTCAGGGCTGGTACGCACAGCAGCTCTTGAATGATCTGATGGAGAATTATTCAAACGCCCTCCGTCCAGTGGATGATACGGATAAAACTCTCAACGTTACACTGCAGGTCACACTGTCTCAGATTAAAGACATGGTGAGTGCGCATTCCTATTTGAGGGGACCTGTTACACCCTAAACTAGTGCGCTATATGATTATTAAATATTTTTCAACCCTAAGACTAGTGCATTACATACAGTATGTTTAAAGACATTTCAATCTAAAACAGTGCAGTGTATGGTTATAAAAGTTTTTAAAATCATAAAATCAGAGTGCTAGATGAATACATAGGGACTTGTAGACCATAGTCCAGTGCACTAGATTCATTTAAAGGAACTTTAGACCATAAATTAGTGAGCTACAAGGTTATAAATCATTTCTCAACCATAGAACTAGTACACTAGCAGAGAATACAGTCATTTTAGACCCTAAACAAATTGCCCATATGGTCATTAAAGGTTTCTCAAACCTGACTAGTACATTACATACACTATGTACGACATTTTGATCTTAAACTAGTACATTGTATGTTCTAAAAACCCTAAAACTAGCAAGTTATATGGTACATAGTTTCCAACCCTGAAATTAGTGCACTGTATCGTTATGAAAGCTTTCTAAACTCTAAAAGTAATGGACTATATGGATATAACATTTATTAACCCTAAGACTAGTGCACTAGATTGGGATTTAGACCATAAATTAGTGAGCTACAAGGTTATAAATGATTTCTCAATCCTAGGACTGGTGCACTAAGATATTAGAGGCATTTTAGACCCTAAATAGTGAACTATATGGTTATGAAATTTTATTAACTCCAAAACTTGTGCACTAAATGGTTGTAAGGGTAATGTAGACCTAAACTAGCACATGATATGGTCAAAAATGGTTTAACAACCCTAAAACTAGTGCACTATATGATTATAAAAGATTTCTTAACCCTAAAACAGTGTACTAGATGAGTATGGAGCTATTTTTTGAATAAAGGTCTGACACATGTTTATTAAAGGTTTGCACGCCCTGAATCTTAATACGTTTAAAGCCATTGTAGAAACAAAACTAGTACATAAGTGGTATGAGGTGTGTGTGTGTGTGTGTGTGTCTCCTTGTGTGTCCAACTATCAGCTATTAATTCAGGGTCTTTATCCAGCTGTGTGTGCTGTTGTCTCATTTTTCCGGCCTGCTGCCTTCACTATCAGGATATCGACCTACTTTAAAACAGAATCAATAATGTGTGTGTGTGTGTGTGTGTGTGTAGGATGAGAGGAACCAGGTGTTGATAGCGTACTTGTGGATAAGGCAGACATGGTACGATGCGTATCTGAAGTGGGATAAAGACGAGTACGATGGCCTGGAGGTCATCCGCATTCCCGGCAGCCTAGTGTGGAGACCCGATGTAGTGCTGTACAACAAGTACACACACACACACACACACACACACACTCATGCACAGTGCTATATAAGTGGTGCATCTGTTTTTTAATTTCTATATCCACTACCAGTATAAACAGTGTGTGTGTGTATGTGTGTGTGTGTGTGTGTGTGTGTGTGTGTGTGTGTGTGTGTGTGTGTGTGTGTGTGTGTGTGTGTGTGTAGAGCTGATGATGATCTGCCCAGCCCTGTAGACACTAACGTGGTGCTGCGTTACACTGGTGAGATCACCTGGGACGCTCCAGCCATCACTAAGAGCTCGTGTGTGGTGGACGTGTCCTATTTCCCCTTCGACAGGCAGCAGTGTAACCTCACCTTCGGCTCCTGGACTTATAACGGCAATCAGGTGCACACACACACACACACACAGTACAGTTACACACATTTAATCACAGCAAAAATAACCCAGCATCTACATGCCAATCCTGGCGTTTGATCTCAGGTGGACATCACCATGGCGATGGCCAGCGGCGACCTCTCGGACCTGGTGGAGAACGTGGAGTGGGAGTGTGACGGCATGCCGGCCACCAGGAACGTGATCATGTACGGCTGCTGCTCGGACCCGTACCCGGACATCACCTACACCCTGCTGCTGCGCCGCCGCTCCTCCTTCTACGTCTTCAACCTGCTGCTGCCCTGCTTCCTCATCTCCTTCCTGGCACCACTCGGCTTCTTCCTGCCCGCCGACTCTGGAGAGAAGGTGTCGCTGGGCGTTACTGTGCTGCTGGCTCTCACCGTCTTCCAGCTGGTGGTGGCAGAGAGCATGCCACCCTCTGAGAGTGTGCCCCTGATAGGTCAGATGGTGTTTGACTACAGTGTGACGTAGAAAACAACAGCATGCCATTTCGAAATGTACCTGAATTCAGTTCAAACGACTCACTGATCCATTTCAATTGAAGTGATTCAGCGATTCTATTAGTAACTGACTTCAGTTTACATGATTTTTTACACTGAATCTGTTGCTGTTTCTTTGTGATAAGAGATTCACTGATCCTTTTATTAACTGAATTCATTTTAAACGACTCACTGATTCAGACTATGTTTAATTTTAGTGAATCAGTTATTCTGTCGGTAACTGAATTCTGTCCAAATGGCAATGGAATTCTGTCCGAATCAGCAATTCTGTAGTTAACTCAGTTTAAATGACTCAATTATTCTGTTGCTGTTTCATAATGATAAGAGATTCTGGGATTCTTTTACTAACTGAATTATTGAATTATTGTAAACGAGTCACTGACTCAGACTGTGTGTAATTTTAGTGAATCGATGATTCTACTGTTAACTGAATTCAGTTGCATGACTCACTGAATCTGTTGCTGGTTCATTTTTATAAAAGATTCACTGATTCTTTTATTAACTGAATTCATTTTAAACAACTCACTGATTCAGATTATGCTCAGTTTAGTGAATCAGCGATTCTGTAGTTCACTAAATTCATTTTAAATGTCAGTGATTCTGTTGTTTGATTTTGATAAGAGATTCCGTGATTTCTTTAAATAACCGAATTCATTTTAAACGACTTACTGATTCACTCTGTGTTAGGTCTTAAGTGAATCTGCAATTCTGTAGTGAATTCAGTTTAAACAACTCAGTAGTTGTGTGTTTCATTTTTATAAGAGATTCGGTGATTCCTTTATTAGCTGAATTCATTTTAAATGACTCACTGATTCAGACTGTGTTTAATTTTAGTGAGTCAGTGTTTCTACTGGTAACTGAATTCACTTTGCACAACTGACTGATTCTGTTACAGTTTCATTTTGATAAGAGATTCTGTGATTCTTTTATTACCTGAATTCATTTTAAACGAGTCACTGATTCAGATTGTGCTTAGTTTTAAGTGAATCAGCGATTCTGTAGTTAACTGAACTCATTTTAAATGACTTCTGTTGTTTCATTTTGATAAGAGATTGACTGATTATTTATGAACTGAATTCATTTTAAAAGACTCACTCAGCAGCACAGACTTTAATTTGAGTGAATCAGTGATTCTTCTGGTAACTTTATTCAGTTTAAACGACTCACTGATGCTGTTGCATGGTTCATTTTGACAAGTGAATCAGTGCTTAAATTAAATTCGAGTGACTCACTGATTCAGTTTGTGATTCTGCGTTCGGGAAATGAGAGAGTAAACGAGTGAATCTGTGAATGTTGCTGTCGTAGGTAAGTACTACATCGCGACGATGACGATGATCACGGCCTCCACGTCTCTCACCATCTTCATCATGAACATCCACTTCTGCGGGCCCGAGGCCAAACCGGTCCCTCGCTGGGCCAAGGTTCTGATCATCGGCTACATGAGTCGACTGTTCTTCGTGTACGAGGTGGGAGAGAGCTGCAGGTCATCAGCGGCACTTAGCGAGGACAGGGACGAGCATCAGATAAAGCAGCTTCAGCATAAACAGGCCGATCGGAGCTTAGAGCTGAACAAGAACACGAAACCTTCAGATCTGTGCTGCCCCGACGATGAAAAACTCCCTTCTTCAGCAGTCACTCTGGACGCTTGCATTTTCTGTGGCCCCCGCGGCCTGGGGGACGAGCCGAGGATCACTGGAAACGTAGAATACATCGCAAACTATTTCAGAGAGCAGAAGTTGACCTGCCTGAAAGTGGCCGAGTGGAAGAAGGTGGCCAAGGTGTTGGACAGATTCTTCATGTGGATCTTCTTCATCATGGTCTTCCTCATGAGCATCCTCATCATCGGCAAGTCGTCATGACGCTCTGTGTGTGCGCTCTATCTAGCTATCGACTGGGATGGCCTAGTGGATAAGGTATAGGACTATGGACCTGAACTACAAAGTCCAGGGTTTGAATCCCACCTCTGCCATGCTGCCACTGTTGGGTCCTTGAGCAAGAAACTTAACCTGCAATTGTTTGTAAGATTGTATCAGTTCTATCTGCAATGATTCAATGTAAATCCCATTAATCAGTTGTGAATCCTGGTGGTTCGGTTAGTAATAAAATCTGTCCAGGACTTTTGCAGCTCAGCTCTAAAGCACCGGAATAAACTCAGCAGCACGGACTCATAACTGCATTGCTTTTGTCCTCCACTAGAGGTCAGCATTCTCTCACAATAACAAGTCCTGCTCGTGGACTGGATTTCCCAGGTTTGACTCTCGCTTTTGTGGGCACTGGGATTCTTTCCACCTCCAAAAGTATGTGGACTGGCTGTTGTAGGAGTGAGCGTGAATCAGTACGTGGTTATGTGACGCCCCTAACACTGTGTCGTTTTGTTTAATGCTCATTTTTTTCTGGAACAGGTTCCAGGGCACGTATGTGCTACATACCGTGACTACATGTCTCCTAAATTTGTTAGAAGTTGCACAATTTATAATAAATGATGAAATGCAAGTTGTTATTAGGCTCAGCTTTGGGCCTGACTGGTGAATCCCTGTCTCTTTTGTGCATGTGTGTGTGTACGTGTGTGTTAGTGCAAGTCTAGGGATTAGGGAATCAATCACAGGATCTGTAAAGCATTTAGCAGCCTTTTGCAGCCTGGCCCGGCCCCAGTCTCGGAGGGTTCTGATTGTTGAATCAGCAGCTCGGGACGAAAAGCCGTTTCTGACTGAGTGACTTTCAGGACACGAGGCTTCGCTCCGTGTAAATAATGCTTACGACCGCAATTACTGACACGTTTATTCAATCTATCAGAGCAGATTTACTCTCAGACAGTCAACGAATCCTGCCATTATACAGCGGCAGGGCCACGTCTGCAGCCCGCTGATAGGACTCACACCTCGGCTCAGCTTTTATACCAGCGGGCAGAGTGATGATGAGAAAGTCTGCACCTTTCCCCAGGCTAATAGGCTACGGCTGGTTGGAGAACAGCTTTTCTTACCAGATATATTTATTTAATTACTACTGCTTATTAATGTCTAGGCTTGATCCACTCTGTCTTTGTGGAGTTTGGCATGTTCTCTGTTCATATTCTCACGAGTTTGGTATCCTTCTGGTACTCCGGTTACTTCCCATCTCAAAAAAACATGCCAGTATGTGGATTATGAAATGCGCCATGTGTATGTGAGCCCATCCAGGGTATATTCCTTCCTTGTGCCCAGTGTTGCCATGATAGGTTCCAGTCCTCCACTCCAGTACTCCTGTTTGATGGAAGCTTGAGGACAGTTGTTTATTTTTGGTAATAAATAGCTCTATTCAAATGTTTTCTCTGTTAATTATGGTAGTGCAGTTAATTCAGTTAATTATGGCAGTGCATTGCCAGCACTGTGCTGTGGATCTGATGGTGCATGGATACCACAATATCTTTATAAAAGTGTAAGCAAGCAGAATGACTTTTTTATCGTATTGCTCCAGTGTTGGATGAAGCAACTCTTTGGGGTATCAGCCCAACACTTAAATTACAAACAACAAAAAACAACTTTCCAACAAAGTGTAATAGCACCCAGTACTAACAGGGAACTGGTACACAACAATGAGATCTGTTTCCATGTCCCATCAAGTGCTGTCATGTTTCTCCAGGCCCCTGGGGACTCATTTATCAAAGCTTGTGCTTTCAAAAAGACACAATTTCACTTCACAAACGTCTAAAATAGTTGTGTTTGTTAAAATTGTTGTTTCAAATGCTGTAGAACTCTTATATGTTAGTATCCTGGATCAGAAAACTACGGGTGTTTGTATGTTAAACCGTGTAATTCACCGAAAATGCAATAATTCAAATATCAATCAGACACAATTTGCATACATCCACAGGCCACGCCCACTTACACTCTATCCCCTTCAAAGCACACGCCCCTCAATGAGTTACCATGGTTACCAGAGCTTTCCTCCCTCATACGCCGCTGTTTTGGAGCTAGCCAGGGTCCGAAGAGTTTGTTATCGACTTTAATCCTGACTTAACAAATGAAAACCGACGTAACTCAGTAAAAAACAGCAAGTAGACACATTGAAAAGTGAAAAAAGTCTCCGTGCGTCGAGAGAAGAGGCTGAGATTTCCTCTAACGGGAACGCAAGTTAACTAATGCCACAAAACGGGTGGGAAGTTTAGTCGCCTTAAGTTTGACGTTAACGATTGGCTGGAGGGTGATGTTAGCAGCAGCGCGAGCACCAGTTTAACGATTTATACTAACATTCTGGTGAGTACTAAACTATATTAACGTAATTTAAGATTTGTGTTAAGTTTAATGAGCTATAAACGTGTTTAAAAGCGTGTTCGTTGTCAGATATCGTTATAGGGTTACAAACAGTTCAGGTCGGTCATTAATAAGCACTTGTACATGAATGTATTTGTATCTCCAACCAGGCAAACAAGATTTATATCTCCACTATGGTTTAATTACATATTAGACCATCCGTGGCTTTAAAATAATCTTTACTTCCCTATAAACCTGTAGCAATGTGTGAGATTTATGTTATAGCGTTAATGTAACAGTACAAAACAGGGACCACATGCATTATGTATAATAGAATTAGGACATATGTGTGTGGATAGAGATAGATACATGATACAGGCAATGCAACATAAATGATGAGTTATTGAGTATTGATTACCATTCCTAATATTCAGCATGCATTAATTATATATTCAGGAACAAACTTCTCATTGGCTAAATGCCAAGTGAAGCATTACTCACGCTGATCTGATTTTTGTCAACACTGGGTTTGTGTCTAAACTACTTATTCAGTATAAATCACGTACCATACATCATGTACATCACAACTCATAAATCATGTGCACCATGATGTCAGCACCCCTAAGCAGCAGATCCTGAGATGAGATAGCTGAAGGAAATCTAGGAAATGTATCCTGCAGGTCCTCCAGCACATGCTGGAACTTACAAACACTTTCAGTTCCATCTAGTTCTGCTGCATCTTAATATCTCGCCGAGTCTCTTAATTGGTTGGCTGAGGTGCAGTTTAATACGCTCTAAATGGAAAGATACCAAGCATATTGTCATAGATATTATTTTGTTTATTATGTATAGTAGTCTAATATTCTACAGTTTTTTTATTCTCTATTTTATTATACTTTTCATATTACTGTAGTCTCTTTAGTTTGTTATGGTATGTGTATTATCATACTATTTTTAATTATTTTAAATTATTACTCCAATCATATTAATTAGGTAGCTTAGTTTAATTCTTTCATATATCATCTAGGCTGCCCAAAGACATCGGGTTCCTTTTTGAATCTTTCTTCCTTATAACATTTAGGGAGTTTTTCCTTGCCACTGTCACCTAGTCTTGCTCAGGGCCTAGATAGTTGTAGAGCTGCTTTGAGACAAGGCTCCACTGTAAGAGTGCCATAGAAATAAATTTGACACGATGTGCCCCAAACCTGCTGGAATGCCAACAGACAGCTTGTAGTACAAGCTGTTTCACTTTCTTGTGATGGTTTTTAAGCAGACAATAGAGGGTAAGGTAAGGTAGAACATAAAGCTGACAGCTTGCTATGTGTTAGTGGCTGCTGTCCATCATCTCATTGTTCTGCTTGAAATCTAGAGAAAGAGGTGTGCTCCTTCATGTTTATGTGGAGCAACCCTATTGTCTGCTTCGATGAAACGCTGGAGATATTTCACTAGGTATATCATTCGACACAAAGCAAGCAGTCCTGGTGTGAGCGGCGTGGCATTCTTGCAACACTGGTATAAGATGTATTCATCCCCTCAGTGAGGAGTTTCTCATGATTGCCATTTCATAATCCACAGTAGGAACTCGCACATGTTGCCGATTATTGTGCTGCCAATACGACAAAGTCAGAGCATTTTTAAAGAAAATATAATATAGACTATGACCAACTGAACAGGATACAATGTTATGAAGAATATAACATAATTAGAGAATAGGGTATATAATAAAATATTCCATAACCCACAGTGTTCATAGCTGTTTTTAAAGTAGAGTTTCAGGATGGTTATGAGCACATGGCGTCGCTTCTTCCAGCGCTTCCCCTTCATCCTCTGTGTGTAGGGTGTGTATTGTGTTATAGAGTTTAATGTTAAGTCGTACGCTTGTGTGTGGATGTAAGTCTATCAGGATGGTGAACCAGGACGACCCTCGCCGCTCCTCTAAACGTTCCTATCCGCCCTCACGTCCAAACCCGAGCTGCGTCCCGGATTCTGTCTACCTCCACGCTGCCTCCATCTTCAGGAACGCTCTCCCGGAGAAAGGCGCCACCCGCCGGCTCATCGGCTACGGGGAGAGGCCAGACGTCGGCGTGCCAAAATTGAAAGACGAGGCGTGGCAGCGCAGGGCGTATGAGCTGGCCTTCAACACGCTTAAATGTAAGCCTGCCCTCATGCATGATCACACTCCATCAGCTGCTAACCACTTCTACACCTTCCGTATGGTTAATACTGAACCATAACTAAAATATGGTTATTAATGAATGCATTGTGCCGATGCTTAGACCCTGTAAGTAACCAGCCAGGTCTGTGTATGGGTGTGTTTGCGTGTGTGCGCCCACACGTCTTTAGGACAGCCAGTGACAGGCAGGATCGAGTTTTGATAGGTTGATTGAAGAGAGAAGGGGAAAGGTTGGCACGCCCAGGAGGAATCCCATTACCCACAATGCAGCAAATCAATTTGGCCAATGATCTGCTGTCTGAAGGGCCCGAGGCGAGTCCGAGCGCTTAAGCAGCAGAGGAGTGATAAACATACTGATAAGGGGGATTAGGATGGGACGTGTTGGTGGGGGTAGTCTGGACTCCAGGGGCGGAGTCGGGATGGAGCACGCCCGGTATTAGCACGGTTCTATCCTGAGTCTGTCCTTTCAGCAGTTCCATGCTCAAGAGAAGATCCCAGAATTTGCCAGTGTAACCCTCTGTGCTGAATAGCAGAGCGTCTAAGTTATTTAAAGAACTGAAGGTTTCTTGGCAGGGCTTATTTTACAGTGTTCACACACATTGTGGGCGGAGCTAAATCAGGTGTCCTGGTTCTGTAGAGAAAGTGTTTTTTCAGTAACCAGCTAATTGGCGGAACAGTGCGTCCTGCTGCATTGGACGGCAGTACTTCCCGGCCAAGTGAGCCAGCAGTGAGACGTGAGGTTTGATGTATTTCCCACCTGATAAGCGGATCATCTGCTCCATGGATTAGGCTCACGACAGTAAGCAGGAAAATCCTATGCTGCTCGCTCCTCTGGCAGCTGCCTTTCCTGCAGGAGGCTGCCCAAATTTGTTTATCGATCTGTTTCAGTTTGCTGCCTCTCCCTTTTCAGCTCCAGAACGCTGCCATGTTGCTTAAAAATCACCTGAGCGCCAACATAAAATTTAACCAGGTGTGTTCCGAGAGTAGGGCTCGAAACAGATTAAGCGTAACGAGTTTTTATGACCCCAATCAGGATTCATTGTCAGAATGGAAACATCTCCTGGTGTTACCGGTTCAGTCTAGAGAATGTACAGAGGGTTAATGTAAATGCTAAAATATGAATTATTTAGGTGCTTGTACTGTCTGTGCTGCTTTTAAACAGTCATTGGACGTGAATAATCACAGCCCTGTATGCATCTGTATAATGTTTTTGCATATGTTAATGATTATCACCCTGGGCTTCAGTCCACGTCCACGCGGCTAAAATTCAACGAATAACAATTAGTCAAGGCGAGGTGGTGTGGATGTGTATAAAAACAAGCCTTGCTGGGAAATTTCAAGGAGGTGCTACCTTCAAGAAAAGCAAAGTGTGCAAAGCTGATCGCAGCTGTGTGTGCGTGTGCGTTTTAGCTTTAGTCCAGATGTGGAGCTCGGTGATAAGGGTACATGAAACATTTTGACATGGCGGGACCTTCGGCTCATCACCATAAAGAAATGCATTGTTTAGCTACAGTGATGCACAAGTCAATCATATCTGCTCATAAAGCTGTGTGTGTGTGTGTGTTGGGTGTGTGGGTGTGTGTGTGTGTGTGCTGGTGGTGTGTGTGGATAATCAGGGGCTTTAACGATGACTGTGATTGGGCTCGTATCGATTTGAGCTGGTTCTGCTGCCCTGAACACATTTAAATGAGATGACACACCTGGGGAAAGGCCTAATCAACCCCGCTATCTGCAACAAGGCCAGAACCACGCTCCAAGGATCAATACTCACTTCACACACACACGCAACACCACACACACACTCACTCACACACACTCACACACACACACACACACACACATATGCTGGTAAGGATGGCCTGGAAATAGACATCTGTTATTGACATTTTATAAAAATATCTATATGATAATGTTTGCAAATTTTACAAACTGATTAACATACATACACAGTGGTGCTTGAAAGTTTGTGAAACCCTTTAGGATTTTTTGATATTTCTGCATAAATATGACCTAAAACATCATTGGATTTTTGCACACATCCTAAAAGAGGATAAAGAGAACCCAATTAAACAGATGAGACAAAAATATTATACATGGTCACCTAAACCATCTAATGATATTTATGCAGAAATATAGTAATTTTAAGGGGTTCACAACCTTTCAAGCACCACTGTATTATATGTCTTTACACGAAGCGCATGAAGTCCAGTCCTGTGATGAATAAACAGCCAGGGGCTGTACATTCATCTGCCGTTCTAATTGTTCAGAAATAGGGCTTCAGCGTTTATGGTCATCTAAAAGACTGACGATAAGATTAAGGGGTGGAATTTCAGCGCTGGCAAGACATTTTGTCACATTTCAAGAATGGCGAGGGCAAGAGCCGAGAATGAGGGAAGCCAGTTAACAAGTTTAGACTGTAAAGGGTTTGCGCCCTGCACTGGACTGTTCCCGTTCAGGGTACATGCTCCCCCCTCTGCCGACCTGGAATTCCAGGGTAGGCTTCAAACCCACCTGATCTCAACCTGATCTCAAAAGGTACTGAGCTGCCTTCAGATTTCCTTCAGATTATGTGGCCTTTTTGAAACCGGTTTCTGCCCACAGACGGAAGGAGAAGGCCTTTACCGAGCACGCTCGGCGGCGCTGGGAGACTGACAGTTCATACCTTCAAGAATAAACATCAAGTATCAGTGCACTAAGTCTCATTGACAGACTGAAGGCGCTTCCTTTATAGAAACTTTATAGAACTGCCACATATATCCACAAGTGGAAAACTGTCATGTATTCTTAACATTTGTATTTTCAAAGTCTCTAATCCGCCAGCCTGTCCTCTCACACACACATTACTGTACAACTTGAGCAGCACACACACACACACACACGTTCAGTTTTTATGTCAGAAATAACGCACTTGTGTGTCAGAATTCATTATGGATTACATACCACACACACTCACCCCGCTCCCCCACATCACTGCAGTGAGCTGAGGCAGATCACTTTAAACAGCCCAGGGTTGTATTGATGTTTTGATCATCAACTCTGTGTGTGTGTGTGTGTGTGTGTGTGTGTGTGTGTCTATATATGTCTGAGATTAACTCGACAGTGCTTATAGAGAATCATAAAACTCCTGAATCCAGATAAAGACTATTACATCTCTCTCCCTTGCCTCCCCCCTTGACCGCATTTCACCCCAAAAATTCCTGTCACTCTCACAGTTAGGCTCTGGTACCTCACCATGCTCTTTTTGCCATCTGTCCTTGGTCTCTGTTCGCAACACGCCCTGTGAAACGTTTGGTTTTCTACCCATGCCACCACTCTCTGTTCTAACATTTACGACCCAATTAACACAACAATGCAAATGAAGCTCAGGTGCCGACTGAGCCGATTGGCTGGCTGGACGACCTTGCAAAACCGTCCCATCACCTCCCAGGAGAGTTTATAGCTCTTCTAACAGGGTTTATTGGCTAATAGATTCCAATTAGAGATTTGTGTCCTGTTTCCCTTCAGTTTTTATCTGTTATGGCTCCTTTGGGCGGTTCGTACGTGTTTATTGACATGTACCTGCATTTACTTCTGCCGCAGGATTTAAATCAGTGTGGCGCTGCAACTGTAGTCAACGGACCTTCGTGGGAGCTGGACCTCATAGTTCATAGATAGGAAACTGAACCAAGCTCAACAGGATCTCAGTTACACGTACAGGCATTAGAGATTATTACATTTTGTTCAGTGGCAGTGATGGGCAGCTTATTGCACTTGCTAGATAGCATCAGCATTACATGATATTCTTGGGAAGGTAATATATGATGGCCTTGAGTCCAGAAATATGCATATATCAAGCTTTAAAGTGCATAACTGATCCCTGGATAAAAAAGATTACCTTGCTGTCCAGAGTAAAGTGGCACAGTGTTCCTGGTTTAACTATTTACTACTCTAGCACCATGGACCTTAGCAGGCATTTAAGGCCCTGCTAGGATTGGACATGTTTAAAATGTTTATTGCTTCCCTGGTTAAATGGCGTGTACTTTTTTATTTGAAGTGTTGGTGCGTCATGGTTTAATGTCTTATGTACTGGTGCCTGTTTTATTTGTTCCCTGAATAAGGTGTTCAGGTCTTACCTGATAAGTGTTTGTGTCCTGTGGTTAATCTGGCACCCATGAACCTTAGGCAGCATTTAATTTAAGTGCCTGCTAGGATTTGGACATGTTTGTATAGCACGCGTCCCACATATACTCGATTGGATTGGTATTTGGAGGCCAGGGCATCACCTTTGTTTATAGTGTTTACCCTGAAGGGGTGTGCTTGGTCTGAAACTGTGTTTAGATAGGTGGTATGTGTCCAAAGTAACATCCACATGAATGCCCAGGTCTCCCAGCCAGGGCATTGCCCAGAGTATCACACTGTCAGTGTTTATTTACTCCACCTGTCAGAGCTTTTATGGCTCTGTTGTTATGGCTGATTGGTGTGTATTATATATACACTACAGGTAAAACTACAATAAAAAACAAGCTTAGTTAATTATTAAGTGATGGGAATTTATATAGGTCTATGTTTTGTGTCTCCCATGATTTATGGTTTGTGTTTCCCCCGGAGATTGAAGGTGATCTGAGGCCTGGCGGGAATGCCAGGGTTATTTGGGAACAGTAAAGGGTTCAGGCTGGACGAGTTGCCTGCAGAGCAAGGGGAAAAAAGAAAGAAGAGATTTGAGAATGGCTGTCTTGCCCTTGAGCGGAACAATGGGGTCCCTGCGTGAAGCGCTTCAGTAAATATCAGGCTGATGGTGATGTATAATCGGCAAGCCCCTCTAAACAACCTGATTAGAAGTCTAGCACAGAATGGACCAATTCACCAGCCGAAGATGAATGTGTGAGAGTGTGTGAATGTATACTGGGGTGGGGGTTGCTGGTGGTGATCTAGTGTGTGTAATGATGAAAAAATAGAACCCGGTTGGCTGTGTTCACTTGTCAGCTTCTGGGGTTTTTCCCTTTTCATGTAAGATTTTGCTGCTGTTATTCTCTACTGTCATCCATCACTGGCTCCAGTCAGCTCCGACCTCACACACTGCTATGAGCTGTAAGCAGATCCTAACAGAGGACCTGAACAGTTTGGGTTTAGTGCGGGTGTGTGTAGGAGAGCAGCTCCTCTGTCACACTGGCATGAAGTAACAAAGTGGTTTAGACAACCGTGATCAAATAACCGAATACACTGCATGAAAAAATGCAATGAAATTCTCAACCTTTTGAAAAAAGTCATGATAGGGTGGCACGGTGCCACAGTGATTAGTGCTGCCACCTCACAACTTCAGAGAACCAGGTTAAGCAACCTTGATTAAAATGAAAATGTAATTTTAATTAAACCAAGAGACAGGCGTGGGTGCGACCATGGTAGAGCCACTCCTGAAGAACGTAGCCAGCCGGAACTAGAAGAGCCAACACTGACCTTTGGTTTCGCTGACAGTTTCTTTTCAGCCTGTGCCGGGATAAATAGTTCAAATACTTTTTATTTCTGGCCTGAACCTCCTCTGAATGGCTGAGAAATAATGGTACTCCTAAAAAGAGCTGCTCCTCCTCCGTTGTTAAACTTCACAAATTCTTCCAGGTTGCCAAGGACATCCAGTTATTCAGTCAAAAAGCTCTTCTGGTTCTCCTGTTTTCCGGTTCCCATGTTTTCTGCTATAATTTCAGCATAATTTCACCAGTTTCCTCATGTTCTAGTTCCCATGTTTGTTGGTTCCCATGTTTTTTGAGTTCAGACTTAACATGACTTCAGTGTTGGGCAGGTTCCACTGGGCAGATGTTGTTCTCTTAGCAAAGGTGAACATCAGCTCAGCAATAAGCCTAAAAAGTTCATCTTTGGGTGGAATGACTGTACAGCACCTATGGCAGTTTTAATGATGAGAGACTGTGTAGTGGAGTGGGAGGTTGTGTAAATGTAACACAATCCTCAACATTGAAACTGCGACACCAGTAAGGTAAAGTGATGGAAGACATGTTCATGATATGCAAATGATTAAAAAATGGAAAGAAATTATGAATAACATCTCAGTTTGCTGGAGGCGTCACATGATCTAATTTTTGAGGTTTCATGTGGTTAAAAAATGTTGCTTTCAGCCTGACCCCTCCTACAGGCCACATATTGGAGCTAGGTGCTTGAAAATTTGATCATTTGCAGATCAGCGACAGCTGCTACTTCCTCGATTTGCATAACCTTCCTTCTTGGTGTTGCAATTTCAACATTGAGGAGGGTCGAAATAAGATTTGCCTTGTTTTCCACGATGGCTTGCAGCCATTTAGCATAACGTCACTAGATTCCTCATGTTCTGGTTCCAGTGTTTGCTGGTTCTCATATGTAATGGTTCTTGTTTTTTGTTGTCAGCGTTTCCTGGGTCCCGTGTTTCTCGCTTTCAGTGTACCATGCTTTCTGGTTCGCATCTTCCCTGGATGTGTACCCTTCGTACCATTCCTTGTTTCTGTGTTTTATTTTAGTTCATTCTCAGTCTGCTGATTCTCTATCTCATACTGAAAAATAGATTATTTGTGGAAGAGCTACGCATAATAGACTTTGTACTTCTGGTTCTGCAGCGTTAATAATACACAGAATAAATCAGACTACACATGACTTCAGTGTGGGGAAGGTTCCACTGTGCAGATGCTGTTCTTTTAGCTCAATTATTAGCCTGAAAAGTTAAACTTTGCTGTGGAATGACTGTGCAGCACCTACGGCGGTTGTGATGATGAAAGATAGCGTAGGGGAGTGTGAGGCGGTGTTAATGTATATAGAAATATGATTTGCCGTGTTGTCTGCATTGGCTCGCGGCTGTTGAGAGTAATTTCACCCGGTTCCTCATGTTGGGCATCTGGCTGAGGAACACCAGAGGAAATCAAAGGATGAGCAGAATCAGCAGGGATTGGCAAAACGAGTGGTTGGTACCAGTACACGTGCATGACCTGAAGTATTCAACCACCACTCTTAAGAATGCGTGCTAAAAAGCAAAAGAAAGAAGCACATCCGATGTGGAAGCGTTTGCTCCTTCCCTGGGCTTCAGGCACTACATGATAAAGACTCGAGTAACGCGGGGGAAGAGAGAAAGTTTGATGTTATGTAATGCCACGCTGTAAGCACTTCAGTGCACCAGAGTTATGTTGCTTTTATGCAGAACGTTGCTGCAAAATTAAAGACGGGCTGCCTGGTTCTCCACTCTGTGTGAGTATGCCAGTATTTGCTGACGTTTGTGGGGACATTGTGCCGTTTAGAAAACCTGCAACTTCTGAAAAGGATGAATTTGTAATTTTTTTCATTTTATTTTACAGTTATTTTTTCAGTATCACTTTGTCTTTAAGTTTCTCGCCTCACACGGATGCTCTCTCTCTCTCTCGGTCAGATAGGGATGTGTGTGTCAGGCAGATGAATGGTAGTGTACGTGGTTGTCGTACCAACCTTGCTTTCATTGTGTCACTGTCCAGCGATTGACACAGAGTGACATCACAGCTGTCAATCAAGATAAGAGCCTTATCTAAATGAATACACCCTTCTGCCTACCAGTTAAGGGACTGTGATAAATGTTGTACAGTCCTGAGAGAGACATTGTGTGTGTGTGTGTGTGAGGCTATGATATAACGGATTTGAGCTGGTTTATCAGCCCCTGCCACACACCAGACCATGAATAAATCTCTCTCCACTGACCCGGTGCCAGTGCTCGTTCATTGGACCAGTGAACTCTTAGGAGAGTCCCGTATTCCCACCGGTTAAAGCCAGACCAAGTTTCCAAATGTACAGTGTAAACAGAATCATGGCAGTACGCTCCGGAGTGAGTGATGTTTACGTTCTGCATTGCCCTTTTCTAACCATGTCCCGCTTCCCTCTCCACCCTCCCAACCGGAGCCCAAGTTCATTGCTATGCTATCGCCGTTCCAACCTGCTTATTTCTTTATTGTTCATAAAGTCTCGTTTTCTCATTATAGTCTCTCCCTCTCTCCTCATTCTCTCTCTCTCTCGTGTTTTCTGTCATGTTTATGCCGCCTTCATAGTAAAATCACTCTCGTCAAACGCTCTCTCTCTCTGTTTCTGAGTGTTATGGGAGATGGCCCTCTTTACGAGCTCTCACTCCAGTCGCTGTTTTCCAGACAGAGTGAAATAAAAGTGCTTGAAATCACCGAGACGTGCTGTCACTCCATCACTCGTACGCCGTGGATACACGAGAGTGCAGTAAAACGTCGCACGATTTATCGGTGCTTCAGGCGCCTGCAGTTCATCTCCATGGTCGTGTTGTCTCTCGTTTCAGCTTTCAGAACTACAAACTGTTGCCATTCTCTTTGCAATAGCTAATAATGTTAAATATGGAAGAGCTAAGCCAGGTGGATTTTATATAACGTTAAGAGGACTTTGCAGTTACTTAACAGTCAGACAGTTTAGCAGTAAGAGCAAAGCGTTCTGACGTTTGATAAGGGACCGTCTGCTAGTGTCAGTCCATAAAAGATCACAACAAATAACACCAGCTTTCAGGTTTATGTGTAATTATTGAAATCACAAAAATGGAACCAACCAAGCACACAGTGTATTCAGATAAAGATGTTAGGATTTTGTACGAAATCTTCATTAATTAGGACCAGCTATGAGTGTAATGTCGGAATGGTGTTTATTGCATGGTAGCCTGTATCAGGGGATTTGTTCTCTCTCCCTCAGACCAGGAGCTGCTGGAGGACATCATGATCGACAGTTGCTTCTACTTGTCGAAGCCTGTGGTGAGTGTGAGAAGCCTAAATATATTTATTTTAATGAATAAATCAACGATCATTCCCATTGGAATGACCTTCTCCGAGATTATTAGCCATAAAATACAGTCTGACCTTCAAGTCATGATAATAATAATAATAATAATAATAATAATAATAATAAACAAATGATGAAGACTAATCATATGCAGTCCAGGCAAAAATGAGACGAGGCTGATGGTATGATCTATATCCGTGGACTCCCCATCGTGGATTCAACCAACTAATAAAAAAACAATTGAGAAACTTTCAAAAAGAATAAATATGGATTTGCCACAGCTGTTTGAGTCTTTTATCCAAGAAAGACTCAAGGACTTATTCTCCAGTCTGCAGTTTGGTCCCATCATGGAACGTCTTAGACTGCAGTCACAATAGCTGTTGTGGTATCCGTTAGAAAATATATTGATGCGTTTGTTGTTGTTGTTTGTGGATGTTTCCTATCTAATTCAGTATATAGTCAAACCTCAGTTTCGTGGAGCCTGTCGCACAGAAGCGTTTCTGGACTGCTTGTACTGAGGCATGCACAGAATTTAGAGGGGCACACCTGTAATCAGTCATAGTGCATAAAAAATAAGCCTGTTAAGCACTAAATAGATGAAGTGGTTTAACACTAAAGTGGGCGTTCCTCTGCCATGGGTGAGAAATGAAGAGCAAATTAACACTAACGAATTTTTTATGAATTGCATTAACTAAAGACAAAGCTTTTGGAAAGATCCTCGGGCTTTATAGGAAATGTAGCGGCTGTAGTGAATTTGCCTGGCGTATCCTGTTCTGTAAGCAGCCCAGGAGTAAATTGACGTTTAGCCTCCATATTAGTGTGGAGCAGCAACATATTACCGGGGCACATGCCCCAGTCAAGTGGGTCTGATGATGCCCCTCCATATAGGGCTCCTGTTTTGTGAATATTCCAGAGATGCTCCTCAGCTCAGGCTGTTCCTTATACAGGATATAAGAACTGAAAAAATGCTGCCACCATCAACGGCCTGAAATTGTGTGTCTGATATGCACATGGTTACATCGAGGGACATTGTGTCAAAAGTTTCACTTTCTTAATGGATGACGGAGCCTAATTTTGATGCATCGCGTTACGGTGAATGTGATCAATCAACATATAGCTCTTATTAAAATCAATAGCAGAAACGTTCATGCCTCAGTGTAGCATTGAGACAGGCACGCTTGAGTCGTGCAGGGAAATCTTTGGAGATAAAATATTGATAAAGACACACACACACACACACACACACACACACACACTGACTGCAGGAGGAACTGTATTTTAGTGTTAAGTTATAGCCATTGCCGCAACTTTGACTGCATAACCGATTAATCTTTCATCTTGCTCACAGTTAATCACACACTCTGTTTTATCCTCCAGCCAAAACTCCGTCTGGCCTTATTAATCATTAAGCTTCGTTTGTGTCTGGGGTGTGTGTGGGTTTAAAGAGCTAATGAGTGATTGATGTGCTCCATCAGTAGTCGTGTCACTGAGGGACAGAATCACTCCTAATGGACTAGTAATGTTACCGAACACGCCGTGCTCCGTCATGTGCCAGTCCTTTCTGGATCTGCGAGCTTTCATTCATTGCCAGTTTCAGCGGATAAGTCTTTGCCATCAGATAATAATGA
>JAJAGP010001370.1:0-60449 GCA_025084515.1 Ancistrus triradiatus
CAATAGATCTTGTGCTAAAATGGAGAAAAACTCAGTGACAGTGAAGTCCACGCTTTACTGAGTTTTCATAGGGTTGCTGCTCTTAACTTGGACTGGATATAAAAAAAGATACTGCCACCATGGGCATTACTACTTAGCAAGTATTTACATATTTTTTCCCTAGTAATAAATGTTGTTAAGTACAAAAAAAACCAGACAGTGCGTTTAAGGCATAAATAAATGTTAGATTTTGTCTTGTCTATTATTAATTTTATGTTGCAAAAATGTGATTTATACTGTATATCAGCCATCGCTCACCCTGGTCTCTAAATATCTGCATCGGCCGTCAGAAAATATCTGTCAACCACTGACTTTTCCCAAATGATGCTCCTGTGTTCCCGGTATTTCTATGCCCCTGTGTTTTTTACTGTCCAAAGCGTTAAGTCCTAATGTCCTTCCTTATTCTCAATCCACAAATGTAACTCTGTTGTCCAGCAGACTTATCATCTTATCATCAATAAGATCCTCAAATATCCGTAAACCAGAGATGCTGGGCGTCTGGGGCACCCTGTGTATCTGTATCAACGTTTGCGTGTGTGTGTGTGTGTGTGTGTGTGTGTGTGTGTGTGCAGGGGAATGTTCTCAGATGGCAACTTTTCGTACGGAATTGAACCGCTGCTCCAAGACGATCAGGTCAGTGCCCATGTGATCGTCTGTCCGTCTGCTGAAACATTAATCTTTACATCATCCTGACCTCTGGCTCTCGCGCCTCTCTCTCTCTCTCGCGCGTCTCTCTCTCTCAGCCCTGTGCAGAAAGGTTCAAAGCGATCTATCCATTGCAGTATGGGAAAAAAAAATAATGAATTGACAGGCAATCCCATGATGCCGAGCGTTATGGAGAGAGAAAGGCAGGGAGAGAAACTGTGAAATTATTGGGTTATTAGTAGTGGGTCTGGAACATTTGATCAGCCTGTGGGTTCTGCAGAGTCATCATGTCTACACACACACACACACACACACACACACACACACACACACACACACACATAGGAGAGAGTTAGAGTGAGAGCATTTCTCCACATTGTAATGTAAGCAGGACAGCGATGGCTAGATCGATATCACTTCCTCAAATGCTTTAATTTTTACCCATTATTCCTCCACCCAAGCACTTACTGTGCTTTATCATAAAGTATTTAACATCTCTCTCACTCTCACCCCTCCTTTTTACCCATAATTCTGTTCCTTCCCCACTGTAAGCCTAATGGCCCATTTTCATAAAGTATTTAAAATCACTCTTGTGCCAGTATGCACTCTCTCCTCTCTCTCTGTGGATGAATAATGAATAATATGCCACTTACTCAGAACGGGGGCTTTTATGGTGGCCATAAGATTTTATAGAACCTTTTTTCAGATCTCAGCAGTAAGTGGATGGATGGAAGAATAGACTTGTGTATGATGCATGATGGAAAGCTATGGGATCAGGACATGAAGGGTTTTTATATTTGATAGTATAAGGTGGTAGTAATGTCAGGCTCCTGCAGATGGCGTTGTTGAAGGATGACGGGGCAATAAATACCTGCAGGGTGTGCAGTGGGATTCATAGAGAAGAGGTGGTACAGTGCAGTGAATGTGGGAAATGAATTGCAAAGCAGACGTTTATGATTGGCGAAAAAGGAGCGATTGCATTTGGGCGTGCCGAAGGCCGTAGTGCGAAAGAAGTAGCTGAATTTGCAGGAGGATCAAAGCAAACGATCATACGGCTCTACCAGCGGTGGCAAAAATCACAGAATTTCTGGAGGTATTACACGCTATTAAGATCTTTTTTTTTTTGTCCGGTGAGTTTAGTGGAACCTCAGAATTCCTAATTGATTCCAGAAGGCCGTTCGAACTTCAAATGAATGTTTTTTTAAATTATGGAAGACAGTTTCTTACAGCACTGATTTGGAGGCTTTTGTTGTACATACAGGAACAAAATGCTCACCTGGTCTACAGAACACCTGACCTTAGGCTCAGCATACCACACTGCCCAGGTATGTAACACACACGCACACACACACACACACACACACACACACGAGCAGAATGGCTCATATACACAGCAAGAAAAAGCATATTAGCAGTATTTAACTCATGCACATTTTTGACCATTTTTTAAATTATTAAACATAAATATATTTTTATTTATCAAACATGAATGCATAAGTTATATTTATGATTTATTTATTAATTTATAATTCATCAGTTATTATACTATACAAGTCTGTAATTAAAAAAAAGTTTTTCCCGTCACACCACTGGTGTCACCACTGGTGTGACGGGAGATGATTTCCATATCAGCCTCCCCTCCCTCAGGAGGGGTGCCTGTGTGAGACACCAGGTTACCATGGTGATGGACTAGTCAATTGCTGCTGCATTTTCTTTTATTAAAAAATTGTGTTAATTCTTTAAAGAACTAAATACAATATTTTTGTTATAAATACATTTATTAAACTTTTTTTTTTATTTAATGCAGTCAAAAATAAATATGTATGTATTATTCCTGAACAGATTTTGAATGTATTTTTTATGTGTTGTATAATTATTATCAAAATAAATGCTTGTTTTAATGTTTGTAACGTTTAGATATTTTTTCTAAATTAAGGTAAATATTTGATTATATGTATTTATATTTGTTTTACATGTATTCAGCAACAAAAGCATGTACATTTTAATAAAAAAATATTTTGCAATCATAAATATTTGTATAGTTCATATTTATTGTATGAAAAAATAAATCTCTCTCATAGCCCAGTAAAAAAAAAAAAAAATCTCTTCCTTTATTGATCGGCTAAAACCTGATGACCTGCTGTGTTTTCTTTTCTCTTCCTTCTTTCTCCCTCTGTCTCCTCAATCCCAGAATGCAATGCCACCTATAGGTCTGACTCGGGCGTCGACGATGTCATCTCTGATTCTGGTGACAGTGACAAGCCCACGTTCACACGGGGACTGAGACGAGCCAAGCGGCAGGTGAGAGGAGCGTCAGTCCTGGTTTAGAGCTGCACCCACTGAGCTACGGTCGTACGCCAAAAGATTCGGCTCTGCATTTGGCTGATGTAATTAAAGACCAGGGACTGGATTCACGAAAGTTTCTTAAAAAGGAAAATCTTCTTTAAATGTGTGTTTTTTCTTAACTTCATTCATAGGAAAAAAGTTACGGAAGTTATTCTTCAAATAACGTCTTAAGAATTATCTTATTTTGTTTCTTAACTCTCTTCTTAAGAACAATTCTAAGAATGAGTGGTATTCTTGAACAGATTATATTCTTAAGATAGCCTCACACTTATTTTAGGATGTAAGTGTTGAAGGTAAGCATCGACAATTGAACACTTTCAACAATTTTAGTAAGCTTACAATTCAGTTTAAATGCTTAAAAGCCTTTCAAATGAAGGTCATCCTTAAAATACAAAAGTCTACATAAGGAAAGTTTATGGCAAAGCTTTCTAGTTCTTCCACCATCACCTCTTGTTTGTTTGCTAAAGTTTTTTAAGGTTTTTATTCAACTAATAACGGAAATAACAGTCGATGCAAATTTAAAATGTGTCTTGCTCAGTAAGCTGTAAAATAAGAAGAAAACAATGAAGAGTTTCTGAAAAAAATCTTGAAATAATTGATTTTCTTAGGAAAATATTTGAGCACTTCAGTTTTTTCAAGAATTGCATTTAAGAGCATTCTTATGAACTTCTTAGTGTTTGTCTTAAGAACCGTTACAAGTTTTTTTTTAAAGAACTCTTTCGTGAATCCGCCCCCAGAACCTAAACAGGAGCGAACTGATATTTTAGTTAACAAAAACAATTCAGCTGGCACATCTCCAGTTTTATAAGTCTGCATTTATATGACGTGGAATGTTTAGTGTCCTTTTCAGGTCCTCGTTTTTCCATAAGGCTGTTCTGTATAGGTTCCCTTCCTCGTGATTTCAGCGTGTAACATGGCATTTTAGCTCCTATAGCTTGTAAATGTTCCGTCTCGCGTGTGTTGCAGATCCGCAGGCCGCAGCGCACAGTACAAACCGAGACCAAATATGTCGAGCTGCTGGTGATAAACGACTACGACCTGGTAAGCTTCTCTCGACGTGCGCGTTTGTGTTTACGTCACACGCCAACCTAGTACATCAACTTTGTGTCCCCAGTTTGTGCAGATGCGCAGATCGACAGCGCAGACACGCAACTTTGCAAAAGCCGTCGTCAACATGGCCGACGCGGTGAGTACAAACCCAACACTGTGCAGATGTACAGCCAATCAGAATTCACTCTTGGATTGTTTACTCTTTCAGATTTACAAAGAACAACTAAACACAAGGTTGGTCCTTGTCGCCATGGAGACATGGTCGTCCCAGAACATGGTGTCCGTGGGTGACGACCCCGTGATGACCCTGCGAGACTTTATGAAGTACAGGAGGGAAAACGTCAAGGAAAAGAGTGACGCCGCGCACCTGTTTTCGTACGTCCTGCGTTGTGATGTTTATTGTCATTTTTATGTCTGCTGGTCTCATGTAGTTTGCTGTTCATCCAGGAGGTGGCGGTGTAATCGGTTTGTTTACATTGGTTCTACTAGTTTTAGTCGTTCTTAAAAAAATCCGTCTAGAAATCCACTCTTTTATTTACACCAGACTTCACGACGGAGCTGCAATTGCCATGTTTTACCACCAGATTGGATTACAAAACTCTTCTTTCTGCAGGGGGCGCACATTCCACAGCGCTCGCAGTGGTACGGCCTACATCGCGGGCATCTGCTCTGCCACCCGTGGAGGAGGAGTCAACGAGGTAAGGGCGTTCAAGATACACAATTCTGCTTACACTTCAGCACCTCTGCTCTGTTCCATAATGGTTCGTGCTGAGGTGTAACGTGCCCCCTGTAATTCACTCATGCTTTGTCTTCTTTTTATATTCTTCTGTGTGTGTGTGTGTGTGTGTGTGTGTTCAGTATGGAAATGTGGGTCCGATGGCCATCACGCTGTGCCAGAGTTTAGGGCAGAATCTGGGAATGATGTGGAATAAAGACCGAGCCACAGCAGGTGAGATGCATTCAGTACACTGAATGCTCCAAATAAAGCTTCATTACGTTCATAATGCTGCTCTCGTCATCGTCGTCATCTTTATTTATTATTTATCCTTATTTAAAAGCATGACAGAACGTGATTTTAGATCATTGTTTACTTCAGAAGTCGTACAAACTGTGCTGGACGTTTCTAAATTCGTCATGGTCGTCTTAAGTTC
Source organism: Ancistrus triradiatus (assembly GCA_025084515.1). Taxonomy (NCBI): domain Eukaryota; kingdom Metazoa; phylum Chordata; class Actinopteri; order Siluriformes; family Loricariidae; genus Ancistrus; species Ancistrus triradiatus. Next base: position 5,232 of record JAJAGP010001370.1, read on the forward strand.
AATTCGACGGTTTCACCAGCAGATGTCGCCAAAACGATACATTTAGAGTGAACGGTGATATTTGGTGGTGGTTTTGTTGAATTACACGATCGACTTGATTCCGCAACAAAACGTCTGCGGCACTCGCATTTGCAGTTATATTCGCATTCGTTAACATTTAATTCAAACTTCATCGATCAGATTATTTAAATAAAATATATTTTATTATTTTGATGGTTTTTTTTTTTATTTTTTTACTTGAGCTCTATAGGGTGAGCAACAGCAAAGCAAGGTGACTCGTTTCCTCACATTTCCTTCCTTTGTCTTTCTGTATCTCTGTATATGTGTGTGTGTGTAACAGGAGACTGCAGATGTCCAGACCCATGGCTTGGTTGTATTATGGAGGACACGGGGTAAGTCAGGTCTAAAAACGTGATGCATTTCCAGACGTCGCCATGCTGATTGTGTATTCTTCTGTATCAGTTACTACCTGCCGAGGAAGTTTTCGCGCTGCAGTGTGGAGGAGTACGTGAGGTTCCTGCAGGATGGAGGCGGGAGCTGTCTCTTTAACAAACCCACCAAGGTGAGAGCTTGAGTTACGGTCAAACGAAGCTCTCCTGCTGCCTCCGGATTGCATTAAATAGCAGATTTTTTTTCGAGGTGCTATTTTTGTTGCAGAGTACAGACCTGTGGAAGCGAGCATCGCTCGGGGTTCTGTGCAGTGCAGAGTCAGCAGTTAACGTGACGTGTGTTGTTTGTGTGATTTCGTTCTCTCTGCAGTTGCTGGATCCTCCTGAATGTGGGAACGGATTTGTGGAGCAGGGGGAAGAGTGTGACTGCGGCTCCCAAGTGGTGAGTCATGATACAACGTGGAAAAGGACCTGTGTTTGTTTGAGGAGGTCGATCGGGATGTCCTAATCATCATTGCGTGTGTGCTCATGGTGACAGGAGTGCTCTCGGGCCGGAGGGGCATGCTGCAAGAAGTGCACCCTTACCCACGATGCAATGTGCAGCAACGGGCTGTGCTGTAACAGGTGTAGGGTGAGTTACAGCAATGTCTTACAAACAAAACAATAAATAAATAGTGTTTATTGACGTACTTATCAGAGTATAGTGCTGCTACATAAACATACTGAAATTTATGTATTATTGATTGTGTGTGTGTGTGTGTGTGTGTGTGTTTCAGTACGAGCAGAGAGGCGTCATCTGTAGAGACGCTGTAAATGACTGCGATATTCCAGAAACATGTCCTGGTGATTCCAGCCAGGTAAAAATCTTTGACTATGTAATATTTATAGTTCTGGATTTATTATTATATTCTGGATGAGCCCGATATTCAGTGCTCACTGCTTGGTTGTGCAGTCTGACTAAAGATAGCCTAGCGGTTAAGGTACTGGACTATGGACCAGAAGGTCCAGGGTTCAAATCCCACCTCTGCCAAGCTGCCACTGTTGGGTCCTAGAGCAAGGCCCTTAATGCACAATTGCTTGGATTGTAAGATCGTATCGATTGGTCTGGATAAGGGCATCTGCTAAATGCTGTAAATGTATATTCAGTATTTAAACTCCACATTTCTTTTCCTCTGCTTGTGATAAATAAGAATTAAGGCCTATTTACACAGAGTTTGCTTTTTGTCGGATGCAATTTTTAACATGGTTGGACCTTCACATTGTTTCTCTCTGAAACCTCCCTGCTTTTTCTTTCTTTAATTTCCCTTCTCTTAATGTATCCTCGAGCTTTCCTCGGGTCTTTTTCATCTTGTCAACTTAAAAAAAAAAATCAGACACTTGTATAAATAATCAAACGGTTCCATCCAGTCACTGTGAGGTTTATCACCATCATTCTCCAGCCTTTCAGCTATATTCCACCAGATCTTTTTTTTTAATGTCCATGTTTTTAGAGTCAGCCTGTTGCTCGTCCTATAAGCTCTTGATGAGCTGTTCTGCCCGACAACCGAGCTTTGATTGGTCAGCCTGATTTTAATGTAGAAATTAGAACGGCCTCCTATTCAAGATTTTACGCAGTGTTGTGGTCCGTCAGTTTCCGACTCCCACTTTACTTTTGTGATGCTGCTGTGACAGTAAGGAAATAAATAAATTAAATGCTCAATTTCCCTGAACTTTCCAGTGTTCGCTAACACTTTTTGTAGCCCTGTATTGTAGTTTTAAATATTATACAGTGGACCCTCGGAAATGGAACTTATTGGTTCCGGAAGGTTGTTTGAATTTGAATTTCTTGAAGTAAGAATTGTATTAATTGCAGGTGCACCCTGCTCTCTCTGGTGAATTTCAGTGATTAAGAATCAGATATAACCTACTCTAACCCTGGGGTACACTGTTTATAGTAGCGTCAAGTTTTGATTTTTGTTTTGTATTGGTTATCCATATTTACCGTATATTCCAATATTCTGTGTATGATTTTGATTTTTAGTATCTCTAATTAACTTTTTTTTGTTTTTTTTTTTATCCAGTGTCCCCCGAATGTGCATAAACTGGACGGCTACATGTGTGATGCAGGACAGGTAAGATCTGGTAGATTAAGTTATATGTGATAATTAACGATAAGTTGACACTAATCTCCCATAATGCATCTCTGTCAGGGTCGATGTTATGGGGGGCGCTGTAAGACCAGAGACGCCCAGTGTCAGGCGCTGTGGGGTCACAGTAAGTACATCATTATTATATTATCATTACACCTTTGGGCCTGCACCACTCTTATGGGTGTGTGTGTGTGTGTGTGTGTGTGTGTGTGTGTGTGTGTGTGTGTTAGACTCAGCAGATCGGGTGTGTTACGAGAGGCTGAACACTGAAGGGACGGATAAGGGAAACTGTGGACGAGATTCCAGCGGACAAAACTGGATCCAGTGCAGCAAACAGTAAGAGCACGCACACACGCGCACACACACACACACACACACACACACACGTGAAAAAACATCTTTTTTCCGATGTTAAACACAGAGACCAAATTTAAGCTGATGTCAGACTAGAGCCGAACTCAGATAAAGAACAAACAACTTGGAGTCAGAGTGGCAAGGTCAAATTCCCTAAGCATTATAAAGAAGAAAGGACCAAGACTCAAAAAGGAACCGGACCTGCTTACAGCCTATATTATATACGCAAGTATTAAACTAAATTACCTAATTAATGCGTTTAGAGTAAAGGTTTAAATAAACAGAAGTGAAATAAAAATTGACAAAACCTACAATGAATAAAATAATTTAGAAGCCAGTGTATATGTAGATTAATAAAGAGAATACAACATTATTAAGAGTATAAGAAAGAATATAAAACTATAGAGTATAGGACAGTAGTGTATATATAATAAATAAATAAAATGACAGAGATATGAGTGAGTATCAGCGTTGTTTAGTAGAGTAAATACTTTTGGCAGGTACGTTTTGGTAGCATGGACGGCAGGGGGGTGTTTTTGCCCTCCAATGTGGTCTGAGTAACGGTACGAGGACTGGAACTGATATCAGAAAAATGGCTCTTCTTCACTCCCTGTTGTGGAAAAACACTTAAAAATTATTTAAATTACAATAAAAAAATCGATTACAAACACTGCTTTTCCTTTGCTTTCCTGTGCCGCTCAGTGTAAACGTGTTCTATTCCGAAATGGCACCGTGTGAAATCATTTCAGCATTATGTCCAGAAAGATGATATTCTAAATTTCATTAAAATATTTGAGTTAGTAAAATGCTGTTGTTTGTGTCTCAGGGACGTGCTGTGTGGGTTTCTGCTGTGCTCCAACATGACCATGAAGCCTCGTTACGGTGATCTGGAGGGTGAAGTCACCAGCCTCACTATCTTCCATCAGAACAAGTACCTGGACTGCCAGTGAGTGTGTGTGTGTGTGTGTGTGTCTGTGTGTGTCTGTGTGTCGTGGCCTGGGCAGGAGAAACAGTAGAAGTAGTAAGTGGTGGAAAGTGATCTGTGTGCTGCCTGCTGATAACATTTTACACGTGTGTGTGTGTGTGTGTGTGTGTGTGTGTGTAGTGGAGGTCACGCTGTGTTAGAGGACGGATCAGACCTGGGTTACGTCGAGGACGGGACTCCATGTGGTCCGAACATGATGTGTCTGGAGCGGCGCTGTGTGCCGGTGATGACCTTTAATCTCTCAGTGTGCCCAGGTTCATCCGTCTCACGTATCTGTTCTGAACATGGGGTGAGACACACACACACACACACACACACACACACACACACACACCATCACCTCCCTCATGCACCACCAGGCTGGGTCACTGTCATTCTGGGCTAGTAAATTCTCACTGTGCCACCTCATTTTGATCTGCACCAGATAATTCTGAAGTTTTATAACCGATATTTTATGCACAACAGCACATCCTGGTGGCCCACACTGGTACTGCATGAGTAGACAAACCGAATAAGTCTTACAAAAGTATCACAAATGAATGTTTATATTATTATAAAACACTATGAACTTAAAAAACTGTACTTATTACACCAGGTATAGTGGTAATAACATTTTTCAGTCTCACGGTGGCCCTTAAGCGATGCGTTCCTCTCATTTAACCACATAATTCTAATTTAACATTTCTAGAACGTCTTAGATACATTAAATTAATAATAACATAAAAGTATGAGTCAAGCCGATGTACTAACGTTACAGGGAATGTTTTCTCTCTCTCAGACGTGCAGTAACGAGGTGAAGTGCATCTGTGATGTGGATTACACGGGAAAGGACTGCAGTGTGTACGACCCACTCCCTGATCCACAGCTTCCAGAGGGACCTGAGAAGTACAAAGGTAAAGTTTGGAGCCATATCGGTTAGGATATTTAACAAATAATTACCTCTAATATAAGCCAACACTAACTGTTTGACTCAAGTGATTGTTCGGACGAGTACTTCTAGATCCGTATTTTCTTTTTTAGTTAACAGTACTTTTATTCAAGTAACATTTCTTTGCTACACCTCTGCTAGTCCATCAGAAGGGACACAGGTCCAAACCCGAGTCTCTGGAAGTGTAATTGTGTTGAGTTGTGTTTCCTCACAGGTCCGAGCGGCACAAACATAATCATCGGCTCTTTAGCAGGAGCCATTCTGCTGGCAGCTATTGTGCTGGGTGGCACGGGCTGGGGCTTTAAGTAAGATCTAATAATAAACCTTTAGTTCAACTATAGTTATAATACAATACAATTCTGTAGCGTAAAACAACAGTATTATGCTGAATATTTATGTGATAAACTATGAATATAAATGCTGCTTAAAATCTTTCAGACAGGTCATAAGGTATTATTTTTATTAATGGCTGTAACGTTTGTTGTATTATTTTATAATACTCTCTTTCTATCTCTCTCCCATTCCTCAACTGCAGAAATATCCGAAGAGGAAGGTATGACCCGGCTGAATAATCCACGTCTCAACATTTATTTTACTTCATTTATTCATTCATTCTCGTGTTCTTTGTTTGTTTTCTCATCATTAAACGTCATTTTTTTCATTTATTATTTTGTTATTAGTATTGATCGTTTGCACTGCTTCGTGTGATGTGAAAAGCGCTTTAAATAAAATTATTAATGTTTTCTGTAGATGTTAGCATTGCTGTTATTTGTGAGCTTTTTGTACTTTGTTAAAGCTTTGTTTTTAATAGATTTATAGATAGATAGATAGATTTAGACTAAACCTGGTACCAGCATGAACTATATTTTAAATACATGATCCTCTTCTTTTCTCTTTCCTCCTTTCTGTCCGTTTCTCCCTGCTCAGATCTGGAGGAGGATAACAAGTCTGTCCATCAACTGTCCTGTCCTCTTTATCTTCAGCGTCCTTCACGTCTTGAGGAGGCAGAGTGAAGGAAAAACGTCTTCCATTTAGTCTCAACCTCCACGTCTGCTCTCTCTTCCACTTCCTGTATGCCCCTTCTCTTTAATCTAGTCTCTTCACATTCCAGTTGAAACGAGTCCAAACTTTTTGCAATCGTCAGCTTCCTCTTGAAACAAATCTAACATGTCTTTTTTTGCGCATAGAAGCAAGCTTTCTAACAAACAGAAAACCCTTTACAACATCTAAAACATCCCGATTGTGGATAGAAGAATGGCAATAGAAAACTAAGCGGGACGAGTCAAATCAGTAACAAAATCTGGGCGACTTAAAGGAAAAATCCACCCTGAACAATTCAAAGTAATATTCAATTAATGGTGACTTGACGTCTTTAAATGTCTAACCACTTTCCACCAGCATGTTGTATGTTTTACTCTTTCCTACATTATCCAAACTGCCAATTAATGCCGTCTGCATTACTGACACCAACACAAATGTATTTTCGTTTATGTGAATCTAAATTTGGTGACCTAACTCCTGCATGCAACCCCTACCCTTTTTATATAAAAACCAAACGACCACATTAACAGTTAATAATTTGAATATAAACCGGTTCAGGGTGCACTTTTGCTTCAGCATCCAGATTTTACACCTGATTTTCACATGTAATTGAAGAAGCTGGCTCAGTTTCCAGTCTTTACTTCCGTTTCCTTAAGCAAGTCAGTCTATTTGAGTTAATCTGTCTAAATGAGGTTTTACAAACGTGCAGCCTTTACAACGGAGCATTTAAGACTTCCCACTATTATTTATGCAGCTTACCTACCTTGCGTTTGGACTTCAATACTGTTAAACAGTAGCAGTTACAGTACAGTTCGGTTCCACGACATGGAACGACTGATCCGAGAACGTCCCACAACTAGTAAGTAAGGACAAATCTAGGATCTGTTCAGAGCTTTAAAAACAAACAAAGGAAGCTTAAATTGGAGCAGGCAATACGAGATATGTCTGATGAGGGGTGATGCCTTTTCTTGGTGACAGTGGCAAGTCTAGGAGCTACCTTTTATATCAGCTGTAAAATGAGCCAAGGAAACGCCGGTGTACACTAACCATCTGAGGCTGACGAGTTAAAGCCTGAAGTGAAGCATTAGCACTCTGCTCCAAGCATGATTCTTCCAAGGAAGACTCTTAATGGGTGGAAATTGGGTGATTATATACTAAGAAAAATATATTGTTTATGACAAATCCAGAGAGATTGGGCTGTTTTAAGGCATATTTAATCTAAATATAATATAAACAATAGTGTCTCACCATCATAGATCTAGGATTAGTAGTTCAGAGCCTTAAGTACAGAGTCCTAATTATCCTGAAGTGATTCTATAACGATTCCGAAAAAGAGCTACGCTCTAGTGAAACATCTGGGCACGAATGCCGTTTTGTTGATTATCTAAATGAAACAAAGTTAGACATCTGCAGGAAATTTGTCCAAAATTCAGTAAACAAAACTTGACCAGCGGTGTGAACCAGCAAAGGCTTCCTTGAATGAACAGCAGCTCTGAGAGGCTCAACATGCTTGAAGGAGAGCCATACACTTCCAAGATTGACGATGGGGGGGTGTAACAATCCTTTTCTGCTGGGGCACTACATGTAGCTCAGGTAGAATTTATTATTTCTCAATATCTCGCCAAATATAAATGAGTTAAACTGAATATCCTTACAGCTTTGCAATTATTAATGTGAAAAACAATGCTGGTTTGGTACCTTACGCTGAGCTTTGTTATGGATCTGTGCATTCCTGAACTCTTCCTTACTGAATGTGTGATGAGCCATAATCTTTACTGAATCAGAGTCGTAGTTCCATTTAACATGCATCGTCACGACATGCTGCTGCTTGTTCCAATATCAGCCATCTACTAGCTTAAAACATGATATGCATAAACATGAATGTAGTCAGCACAGAGATGCATTTTACCTTCTCTCTGTGTGTGTATGGACGTTTTCTCTATAATACCACAAGCACACAAGTAAGGCAGATATGAACACTGGACTATAACACTAGGCACTAGGTTTAGTCCGTTACAGGGCGAGCTTATGCATCCCATACGAACGTGCAATATCTTGCAATATGTTGTCGGTGTGTTACATTTTCTAAAGGGTCAAACAATGGTAAATATTTGTACAGTAGAAACACACCCCGTGATGACACATAAGCACAAACATTTGCCAGATCCACCATCTGATATTTAAAACGAAAACGCAGTTAAATCCGTTTAGGCTATCAGGAATACAGGGACAGGTGTTTGTTTTTGCTCCTCTGCACACCAAAAACGGGACTCAAACAGAGCTCAGAGATTAAGACTGCCAGCTTGTGTTTATAGGAGCATAGCGTACGCGTCTCATACACACATATCGTACACTTTCACTCCGACTAACAGACACTGCACAGAGCAAGGAGTACAGAAGCGGAGGTACAAATTAAAAATCCAAAACTGCTGGGAGTACAGGGGCGACTCTCTCAGGGCAGAGTGCTGATGATCTCATTACATGTTTACATCACACACGATTGCTTTAAGACCACACGGAAAGCCCGGCTTCCCTTCAAGTTCATTAAATTTGGTCTATACGTGTCTATAATACAAATTATCTTAGTTGGAATATCTTCAGTATCTAGGGAATCATTATCACTGTTTCATTAAAAGAAGAGTGCAACACAGAGTTAATAGACACTCGCCAAAGCCTGTGCGTCTCTGGGAGTATGTGGAGCAAACTTAAAATTTACCATCCCAGTGAGAATAATAGAGGGCATAAAGAGTATTAAACATGTTCTGTATGTAAAGGGCCATGACCAATTACATACATGTGAGAAAACATACATACACGGGACTTTATTCAAAGAAACTTGCTCCATAGGGTCACTATTATTCTGAATTTACGAATAACTCCAGTTTCCCGTAGTATGATTACTTCAATTGTTTCAATCCCGAGGTAAATCATGATTTGTAAAAAAATAAATAAATTATTAAAAGTAATACTAATTATAAATAAAGTATTAAGAGTTCATTTCTCCTACCGAATAGGGTTTTCATTCACAAAATGAGCCATGTGGACGTGTAGAACAGCTTCCATCAAAATAGTACAGTATATAAGCAAGGTTGCCAAGTACCATTAATATAAATTACTGATAAAACTATTTACTTTTACTCACAAACTGCCATTTAAACATGCAAAATTACAGGATGATTTACAGTCTACTATGTATTCAAACATAAGGGGATTCATTCATGGTGAATTTAATTTACAGTATCATTTACCCACACATTTGGATATTCAAAAAAATATATATATATAATTTTTTTTTTTAAGTACAGCAGTTCTGTATAGTAAAATTACAGTAACATTCATTTACAGGAAAATGCCATGAATAAAAAGAAAAAAAAAACTGTAAACTGTCAGCGATGAAACACTACAGGACTGGCTTACACTAAAATTAACAATTAATTATATTCAAGTACTGCCAACAAAATAAAAGGACTTATTTATATTACAGTACCAACAAAAAACCTTTGATTTAGAAACAGAATGAGTTACTGTAAATAAAAGAAAGACTAAACAACATCTAGTAAACTACCATAAAATGTATTTATTAAGAGGAAAAATACTATCAACCAAAGTGGGGACAAAGTGATGTAGTCAAATTTGACTACATATTACTAAAATAATCTACTTTTGATGATTGACTTTTAAAATTAAACATTAAAGGATTACTTTGTACTAAAAAACCAACAATTAAATAATGACAAACTAAATTAAGGGACTCATTGACACAAATGATCATGAATAAAATCTATTCACTAATTTACATTAAAGCATGATCAGTTTAAATTAGAAAATTACAGGAACGATTTACAATAAAGCATTACATTTGAAAGATTAACAAAATCAGTAGTAAAAACTAATTAGTAGTTAAAGTGATATTCTCTTAAAATAAAGTCTTGACATAACTGGTAATGAGAACTGTGTTGATATGCAATAGAATTTCTTTTTCATGTGATAATTAGTGCACCACTGCCACCAGCCTGGAACGAGGCTGATAACCATGACTGTGCTTAACGTTGAGACTTATTCCGTCACTCTGACGATATTTAGGGATTATTATATTAAAACGGAGTATTTTTATTGATTTGGATATGTGTATCAGGTTTAGCCTCAGGTATGGGCTTGAATGAAAAACTCAATGATTTTACTCCCAGACTTAACCTTGAATTTTTTTTATCTTTCTTTTTTTTTGCATCCGACAGATCAGATAAAACCAGATGAAATGGATTTTTAATCACATTTTATAGCATGGTATTGTCCTAGAGCCTTTCACCTTTTTGGAATGTGATTTTCATTTGTACATTTATTGTATATAACCACCTACGTGTACATATATGCGCACATTTATGAGTGTACATAAACATTATCATATATTTATATTATTAGGTATAATCTAAAGTCGATGTATAAAATGCAAGGTATACCTTCACTAGCGCTTACACGTACTAAGCATCGCTCCGTATAGAGAACGAATTCCATAACATCGCGACATCTGATTGTACATCGTTGTTGTGAAACCTCCGGGAAACACGATTTCCATGGTGCAAGACTGTGTGTAAATAAAAAGCTGACACCTGACTGAAACTTGACTGAATGGTGGAGAAACTGATCGGTGAGCCATTTGTACTTCAGTTCCATCTTTCTTTAGAGGGGGATTTCGATTAAAGCACTAAAGCATTAAAGGTTAAATGTTACTGTAACAGACTTCATGTGGTGGCTTTCTAAAAAGAAAGGTTTTTTTCTCTCGGACTAGTCTGTACTAGAGATTTAAATAAAATGACAGTATGGAATCCTGTATCATGGTTTGTGGTGATTAAGCTGCACACACAGCTCCAGAGTCCCAGGTTCAGGTCCCAGCCAGGCTGCTCCCTCTGAGCAGTTTGCATGTTCTCCATCATGTCTGCATGGGTTTCCTCAGACATTCCAACATGTTAAAGGTCAACTGGTGTCTCTAAAGTGTCTCAGTAAAAGTGCGTGCCTGTGTGTGCATGGATCCCCAGTGACGGACTGGTGCCTCGTACCCACGATGATCCCTGTGCTGCCAGATAGACCTGGCACCCCACGACCATGTATTGGATGAAATGGGTATGGAAAGCGAGTGCAGTAAAAGGCAAAGGAATATACTGATTTATGAGAAAGGTCTAGGTCAACAGTCCAAGTTGGAACATGTCGGAACATGTCCTAAATTCCAACTTAAAATGTCTTAGTTTGACAAAAAAAATAAAGCCATACTTTAAGAACACAAAATGAACATGCTAATGGCAAGAAAACTTGGCCATATATTAAAACTGAGCTCAAACACACTTTACAATAGACCTAATACAAAAAGAGCGAATACAGTCCTATAAAACTGTAAAAAACTACAAATGCTGCCATAAAGCTCCGCGTACTTCTGCCCTACACAGTATATCAGTCTAACACTCAGCTTTCAAAACGTCATCTTTAGTACGTACTACTGAGTATGTAAGTATGCAAGCTATGTAAACAAACTAGTGGAGCTAAAGATGCTAAATACAAGTGCGAAGTTTTAATCATTCGACGTTTATCAAGGAATTTGTATTAAGTATGTCCGTAAAACAAAAATATCTACTGTAAAGAGCTGTATCTCTTTAAATCACGTCAAGAGAAGTTTTCCGTTTAAATGTTGTGTACGGATTAAGGTTAACGCACGAGCTGAGCATTTCCCTTTAGCGTTAACGTGTGTCCGGAATGCTGTTACTGCGCTGAAATGCTATCTAATTATATTGCCAGCTGTACAAACACAATGTCCGCTTGTAATTAATGAAATTTAACTAGTCGAAACGGAATAAATAAAAGCATGAAGACTTATTTCATCGTTAGAAAGCTTTGATTCATTTGCTGTGTGGTCATCCTGACGCACAGCGGCAAAAAAACGTTTGGGGTTAATTATTATAATGAGTACTAAGAATTATGCTTTAGATATACTTAGTCCGACTGTTTTTAAAAAGCCAAACCCCCTCCCTCTTGCTTCCAAGGCTAAACACACCCCTGTAACCTGATCCAGATCCCAAACTTCTCCATACAAACTCATAATACACACTTATTTACTTGCACACTCCTTAAAGAAACATAATGCTTTAAACTTCAGGTTTTGTAATCCTACTATGAAAACTCTAATAGGGCTGCAGGAAATCCTATAAATTACATGGTTTAGGTGTGTGTGCTGGAGAATACAGCCGAAGACATTCCACGTTTACAAAAAAAGGGGGGCGCTGGGTGGACTGGGTTGCCAGATTGACATCAACTCCCTGATACGTCAGTAGATAACCCACAGTTTCGAGTCCTCAAATGTTGGTAGGATTTACGTTTTTTTGCTAATTTGGTAAAGAACTATATTTGCAAATGAAGTTTTAGTGGTCCATGGTCATACTTCCTACACCCATTTATCAAATAAACACTTTGCCATTTACTTTATTATTCTGGAGAGGATTGCCTTTATATATTCTGTAACCACTGGAATTTGGGCTCTCAGGTGGCACAGCAATCTAATACGTTAGCCCACTACTGTAGGGACCTAAGTCTTAAGCACTGTGGTGACTTATGGCGAAGTCAGGCATCACATGCAGACACGAATGGCTGTGTCTGAGGGAGGAGACACCGGTCAGGGGACCATCCAGTCTCCTATGCAGCCAATCCAGGGCACGCTTACGCTTTCTTCCTGTGTTCTATGTGGAAAGCCGTTTGAGCCTGCTGCATCATTGCCCAGGACAAGTAAGGTTAAATCCCACTCAAGTGGGGTTGGGTTTCAAAAGAGGATTTCCAACCTGGCAACCCTGCTGGAAAGGAAAAAAAATCTCTGCAGCCACACTCCTCTTTCCCCAAAGCCCAGCCGGCCCAGGCAGATGTTCCCGCTGCCATCAGTATTATAGCCCTTTAGTGTTAGCCGTGTTCCAGTGCACCATGTCCCGTCCGAGGTTGATGTTGAGTGCAGTGCTGGCCCTGTGGGCGTGTGGCTCATGCAGTCCGGGGCCTGTGGAGGACGTTGTGGTGGACCCGTACTCACGTCCAAAGCACTGCGTTCGAGAAGTGAAGAAGGGAGATCTGGTGCGCTATCACTACAACGCCACGTTTACTGATGGCAAGCAGTTCGACTCCAGGTATGGAAGAGTTTGTATGTGATTTAGAAACAATATGCAAACAGTTTTTTAAAACTGCACAACTACTGTTAATGTATTTGTTCAGCTACCACATAGGTGCACTTTATAGATACAGATTTAAGGTACATGTCCTCTGTATAGTCTATTATCTGTACCATATAAGAGTCTGAAAGTCTTAGGACCACCATTACCAACTTAAGACCAACATTATTTAGGTGGCGAGGACTGGATGGTGTGATGACATTGGCACCAACCATAGGTACCGTGAACAAGGGCCTGGCAATGGGATTTGATTTTTGATACCGGACATATTTGCACTCTGGTTGTGTGAACCTCAGTATACGTTCTCCTTCTCTGTGTTTGTAAGTCATAAGACAGGAACTGCGTTCTTCGTGATGGTGGGTCAGGGCAAGCAGATCGCCGGTGTGGAAAAAGGCATCGTGGGAATGTGTGTAAACGAGCGCAGGAAGATCACCGTACCTCCCCACTTGGCCTACGGTAGCCAGGGTGCAGGTAACGTTCATCATCAGGCTACATTTATAGTCCGAACTCTGCTTGTGCGAACATTAATTAGCAAACAAGTCGACGAATAACAAGGCGACGTTGCACTACATTCATTCCTTCACTCTTTGCTCCATCTCGGTGGCAGGTGAGACCATTCCACCTGACACAACGCTGGTGTTTGACCTCCACCTGCTGGACGTCTTCAACATGGATGACCGCGTGGAGACACGGGTGATCAAAACGCCGATGAACTGCACGCGCTCGGTCGTGAAGTCCGACTTCGTCCGGTTTCACTTCAACGGAAGTCTGCTGGACGGCACTAGGTTCGACTCCAGGTGAGCAGTTTGACACTGTGCTCTAAACTCTCTCTTGCTCCCTGTCCCCTAGATCAGGGAGGCATCAGCACTGTGCCTCAGTTACTGTACCCAATTAAAATCACAAACTCCTCACTCCTATTGGCTCACTGCGGCCGTGTCCCAAAACGCACACCCTACTCAGAGTCCACAAACACCATCATCCGTCTGCTAGGGATACGTCCCAATTCATCATTTATCATGACTGCATTGTGGCCTTGTCCCAAACCAGATGCTTTTTATTATACAGGCAACATAACACCATCAGCCCAACGTTAGTCCATGTGGACATGCCCCAAATCGTACACCTTATTAGGCTAGTGTAACAAATTTACTACTTACAGTAGTGATCTACTGATAAGAAATCGTCCAGGACACATCCCAATCCACACATATACAGTGGAAAGCCATTACTTGAATTATGGAATGTCTGTATTTTGGTTATTATTTTTCTTACTAAGTGTGTGTATGTGTATTCAGTTACGAACGCGCTCAGACGCAGGACGCCGTAGTCGGAGATGGCTGGCTAATTAAAGGACTGGATGAAGGACTGCTGGGAATGTGCGTAGGAGAAGTACGGACGTTCGTCATCCCTCCGTTCCTGGGCTTCGGAGAGAAAGGATATGGTAAGGAATAATAACGGTTTGTAGCTGATAAGGTCTGCATTGTAGAGGAAGCTCCGTGTGCAGACTGCTGGTCAGCTGGATTGAATTTTAGTTGTGTAACTATCTGGTGTCAATATCTGGGACACCTACATCAGTTTATGAACAGAATGTACTCAAAACAATTAGATACTGGGCCACGGCTTGGGGTAGGGTGACGCCTGGCCAGCATCACCCCCTGGCTCTTGCTTCTGCTGATTGCCAACCAAAACGAATCCACAAGAGCCAGGGCTAGTGCCCTTGTTTTTTTTGGTAGTATAAATAGACGAGATGCGAAGTAGACAGATTGCCAGGGACCTTTTTCTCGATCCCTGGGGAAAAGGTCCAGGGATAAATGATCCCTCTCATATATATAAAACATTGTGCTGTTCAGGTAAAGAGATCCCTCCTCACGCTACGATCCTTTATGAGATCCAGCTTGAAGATCTACACAATCCCAAAGATGACATCAGTGTGGAGATTCAGGAGATTCCCAGCCCCTGCACGCGCAAATCTGTGGCCGGAGATTACATCCGCTACCATTACAATGGTACATTCCTCAACGGGGCTTCGTTTGATAACAGGTTAGTAACAGTGCAGTGCATATCCGGATTCGCCTCATCATCCTGCCTGAGCCAAAGTTTGTTCGAATGCTAACGCAACGCTCGGTGACCATTTAGTGGTTTGTATTCAGTGTTGCATCTGTTAAAAACGTTGAAATTGTGTGTTTGTTTTGACTTTAACAGCTACCAGCGCAACAGTACGTATAACACGTACATTGGGCTGGGCTACGTGATTTCAGGCATGGATAAAGGGCTGCAGGGAGTGTGCATGGGTGAGAGGAGGAGGATCACTATGCCTCCTCACCTCGCCTACGGAGAACAAGGAGCAGGCATGTCAGCAAAAAAAAAAACAGTTTTATTCATTCAGATTAAAAGAAACTGTCTAGTTAAATTAGTAAATAAAGGCTGATGGACTTGGGTTTACTTAATTTGACTTGATCGTCATAAGTGACGTCATATTCCCTGCATTCTGGAATGGAAGGAGGTTTTTTCACTCTGGTAGCCTAGCAATTAAGGTACTGGACTATGGACCAAAAGGTCCAGGGTTCAAATCCCACCTCTGCCAAGCTGCCACTGTTAGGTCCTTGAGCAAGACCCTTAACCCCCAATTGCTTGGATTGTAAAACGCCTTGGCAGCCCGCCGACAAAGAAGGCCCAAAGAAATGCTGTGATGCAGCAAATAAGATAAATGTTAAGACCAAAATACTGTTATTGAATTATTACAAAGTAATGCAATCTATTAAAGTTTTAAACTCGTATGGCTCGAATATAGTTGTATTTAAATGACATAAATACAAACCTGACATTGTACAGAATTAAACTTTGTGTTTATGTACAGAAAGCTACGTCCAAACTGACTCACCTTACTGTAAAAAGACATCAGACATGTCCTTCATCCAGTCCTTTAATCAAATGACAAAGACATTTCAGATAATGAAAACTACCATCAGTAACTACTTGTTTGTATTTCTGGTTTGAACATAAATATTTAACAAACTTATGCTCATTTTCTCAGGTAAGGATATCCCCGGCTCAGCAGTACTGGTGTTCGATATTCACGTGATTGACTTCCACAACCCAAAGGACTCCATTCAGGTGGATGTCAACTTCAAACCCGAGATGTGCAACGAGACGACCGAGCTTAACGACATCATCAAGTATAATTACAATTGCTCACTAATGGATGGCACCATGCTCTTCACATCGTAAGTTTGAATATGAAGATGTTTGAAAATCATTAACTGTTATCAAATGATTCACATTTGTGGGAGAAAAAATACGTTTTCATTTTCACTGCAGTGTGAACGTATCCAGAAGTAGCTGGTGATGGATTTATGGATAGATGGGAGGATTGTGGATATTTATGGATAGATGACAGAAAGTGAATTGGATGGATTGATTGAAAGCTATGTGATTAGGTGGATGGACGTTTGGATGGAAGCTGTTTTCCACACAAAATCCTATAGGCACATACTTATTATTAGCTTTTTGTTTCAGTTATCTTTTTACTTTATTCCTAGAGATTACATATGAATAAAATGTGTTCAGCAAACGGATTAGAAAAACGAGTGCTGCCATTTTGTCAGGAGGGTGAAGAAATTGCTCATTGCGCATGTCAGAAGTGTAGAAGTCAGTTTTTGAATCGTTCTTAATTTACTATAAGTACATGACCCTTAATATATATCACTATAAAACTTCGTTTGTAAACAATTTACATGTCTTTTTACTGTAAAATAGGTTGTACCTCTCACACATACAAAACGTAATTGCTTGATTTTCATCTATTGGTCTGACCCTCGTATTATATATGCATTTTGTATTTGTAAAACGTTAATTATTAACAGTAAATACTTCCACCGGTTAGTTCTCTTACTCATAGGTACTTCTTACCTGTTGAAGCTCAGCAGTTTTCTCGCCTTACGCCGTTCCTCCAAAATGAAGCCTAAAATAAGGACTAAAAGTCGGATACGAACGACAAAATGGGCATCCAGAGCTGTTAAGCCTCGCTAGCTTTCATGCTAACGGTTGAAGTGATATGTAAACACTGGCCACAAGAACCTGAACAAATCGGTAACCCGGTAATTAACCCGAGTTAGATAGGTTCCTTAACGATACATTGTTAGAAAGCTATTTACGTAAGGAACGCCCTAACTAAATGGGCATCAAGGGCACTCACTAGATACAAAGTACAAGTGCATTTACTAGTACACACTACTCACTAGGTAGACAGACGGAATAAATGTTCGGTAAAAGCGTGGGTCTACTCAGGTCAAAATCTCATATCGTGCAAGTGCTAAATAAACGTTCCATTTGCATTTATTTAAAAAAAATGGATCAAATGCAATCACCGTAGGACCCAGTGGCAGAGGAATAGTTGTATTGATGGTTGGTAGAATGAAAAATGGATGAAGAGTCTAATAAATATCTAGTTCAAGGATAAACAGAACACAGCTGGTGGTTAATTCATTGCTGGTGTTTATGATCTGCAGGAGTGATTATGGAATTCCACAGGACATGGTTATAGGGGGAGATAAAGTGATTGACGGCTTGGATGAAGGACTAAGGGGAATGTGTGTGGGCGAGAGAAGGACCGTCATCATACCACCACACCTGGGACACGGAGAGAGAGGAGGTAAGCTTTGAATTCACATTTTAAGTGAAAATTTATGTCTATCATTGCAGTTTGGTGAAAAGCATACTGTGACGGCTACTAAAACAATCACAAGTTGTGTTTTCTGACCTAGAAATTACTGTTTTTGAGGTTGGTAGGTTCTCCAGATACCCCAAAAGTGAGATTAACATCATGTGTGCCCTTTAAATCTGATCCTTGCCATCCTTTTTCAGCCCAGAACGTTCCAGGCAGCGCCGTACTGCACTTTGAGCTTGAGCTTGTGTCCATGCAGAAGGGCGTCCCTGAAGGTTATCTGTTCATTTGGCTGGATGAGCCACCCAACGAGATTTTCAAGAGTATGGACTTGAATCAGGATCAAGAAGTTCCACTGGAGGAGGTATAATGCTCTACAGGATACAAATGGATTCCAGGTCATGTTATTTACAGAAGTGGGTAGTAACATGCTACTCGTTTACATTTACTTTCCTCAGTTTAGAATACAGTGTACCTGTAATAGACAGGGAAAGGTGATGGAAAGGTCTTTGTAGTGCAAGTGAGTTAATTAACTGTGGTTAATTACACAGAAAAGCGATGATCCACTAGTGTTTTTGTAGGTTTCATAACTAGACTGACTTGCTAATGGTTAATTTGAAGAAATATGTCATGTAGCTTGTTCCCAACAACACTTAAGAGATAAAGACAAACAAAACCAAAGTTTACATGAATCAAACAGTTTATTATAACAAACCCCCTTCTTCTTGCCTCCAGTTTACAGAGTTCATCAAGCAGCAGGTGGCGGACGGCAAAGGTAGGATGAAACCAACTCTGGATCCTGAGGTCATAGTAAGAGACATGTTTAAAAACCAGGACAGGAACGAAGACGGGCGGATCACACCCGACGAACTGAAACTCAAAGTGCAGGAAGACGCTGAGAGAGAAACAGCTCGGCACGAAGAACTGTGAGAGACTGCAAAAAGTCACACAAACACACACCGCTCAAACTGCAGGCGGATCAGTCGACACAAACGCTGAGTTTAGACGGAATACCAGTCTCGGACATGGAACCCACTCAGGATTGTGCTATATTACAAGTACATCAGAACATCGACAACCAAAGTGTTTTTGCACTGTATTTTTTTTATTGTGTGCCCTTCTTTTGCATTGTATACATGTGGAAAGATGTGTTTTTTTTTAATACTGTTTCATTTTTAGTGTTAATGGTGTTTGGTGTAAGTATCTAGGAAATGTTCCTGCGATAAACTATCCAAGACTTGCTGTAAAACCAGAAAACGTTATTAAAATATACAAACTACACAGCTATTTTGCAGTTTTTTCTTTTGAAATACTATCATACTTGGTCTTTGATTCACTAAAGGATCATTTGTCGTTATCAGGTATTTTATATATCCTACATGATGAGTTTGTAATTATAAATATTAGCAGTATCGGCGATAAACATGTCGTATGTGCAACTGGCATATACAGTACCGTGCAAAACTCTCAGGCCACCATTAGATTAGGTCACCATTGTTTTCGCATACTTTTTATTTCTCAGTCTCCTTATTAGAATACAACCAGAAAATACAGGAAATTTGTATGCAATATTTTTCAGAAATCTGAAAAAAGATTCTATAGGCTACAGAGTTTAGTGTGACCTCCCTTACTTCAGCAACAGCAGAATCTGTCAGCTTCATTGGGATGCCAAGTTGACCCTTCTACAATCCCAGGAATGGACTTTTTGGAAGGGTAGCAGCCAAGAAACCACTTTTTCAGAAGGGGAACAGGGAACAAGTTATGATAAAAGTGGAGTGACGAATCCAAGTTCGAAATGTTTGGGTCATCGACAGCATGTTATATATAGTCATTATACTGTTTCCAAAACAGCAAATCTAATGGTGGCCTAAGACTTTTGCACAGTACTGTATACAGTATATATTACACACTCGTATAGGTATGTACATACAATATAACCTACATAATCTATTGAACTGTAGGGGGACCAGAGTGTCGACTATGATGTCATAATGTTTTCACGGGAGCACTTTGGTGTAAGCGTTCTAGAACTTTTGCAGTGAGTAAAGAGAGAGTGTACATAACATAACAGTAGCATTATACAAGGAAGATCCTCTGGTCTTTTAGTTTCAGAGAAGACAATGAAGAGAGAGTAACGCAAAAACAAAAACAGCATGGACTTTGGTGTCTTCAATCAGCTTCGCTCGCAGGATAAACTCTGCGATGTCGTCATCAAAGCCGGCGAGGTCGAATTCAGGGCCCACAAGCTCATCCTGTGTGGGTGCAGCTCATACTTCAGGTGAGCTGGCGTCCTTTTCAGCAGTTATCAGAATATTATAGTGCTGTGTAATGTAGTTATTAACAAATCTGGGTACATTCTCCTGATATTGCAGAACTTTGTTCGCTGGAAGTTGGAACAGCCCCGAGACGAGACTGTACACCATCCCCAGTGTGTCCCCAGACATGATGGAGCTTATCCTGCACTACATCTACACAGGCCACATAGAAATCACTGTTGAAAATGTGGAGAACCTTTTGGCTGTAGCTGATTATCTGGCCATCATGGGTCTCCTTCGGCTCTGCTCTGAGTTCCTGAAAGGGCAACTCTCCATCGATAACTGTATTGGCATAAGGAGGTACGCCGAGATGTACTTGTGCCGTGAGCTGCACGATCAGGCCCACACCTTCATCCTGCAACACTTTGAGGAGATCGTTCGAGCTCCAGTCATGGAGTTATTGGATATGAGTCTGCCAGAGCTGAGCAGCATCCTAGAGGATGATCACCTGAACGCTAGGCAGGAGGAAACCGCGTTTATGGCGGTGATGAAATGGATCGAACATGATCCAGAGCTGCGCTCGCCCTGCATTGTCACACTGCTGCCAAAGGTGAGCTGAAAGTGGAAGGTGGTCCATAATGAGGTTCTGGTTCAGTTCACGTTGTCCTTCCATTTCTAAGATGATATCTTTCTGATTATCAGATTGTAAGTTGATTAAGTAACTTCTTAGACCAAAAAAAGGCACAACCTTTAAAACTTAGAATTGCAGGGATTGCTGGGAAACTTTAGGATGTAGAGATGGGGATAACAATTGGCTTTACACTGTGTGTTCAGGTGCGAATGGGTCTGATGGATCCCAAATACTTCCTGAGCACAGTGTGCAAAAACCAGCTGGTCAGAAGATACCAGGAATGTCAGCCCATCATCACCCGTTCCCTAAAGACCATCCTGAACATCAGTATTAACGGCCTGATGGACCACGCCGACTCCGATCCGCTGGGTCGGCCACGCTTTCCGTCATCGGTCTTGTTTGCGATCGGTGGCTGGAGCGAAAGAAACCCGACCAACACCGTCGAGGCATACGATTACAGGATAGACACCTGGAGGCGCGTTTTCTGCACGGAAGAAACCCCTCGAGCCTACCACAGCACGGCGTACCTGAGCGGCTTTATCTACGTCATCGGCGGGTTCGACAGCGTAGAGTACTTCAGCAGCGTGCGCAAGTTCGATCCCGTCAATCGAACCTGGCACCAGGTGGCACCCATGCATTCAAAGCGGTGCTATGTCAGTGTGGTCGCTCTGGGCGGTCACATCTATGCGATGGGAGGCTTTGATGGCTACATGAGGCTCAACACGGCCGAATGTTACTCGCCCGAGACCAACCAGTGGAGCCTCATCGCACCCATGCACGAGCAACGAAGTGACGCCAGCGCCACCACCTTAAACGGCAAGGTGAGCGTGATTCGTATAGTCTCGCAAATTTTTTATTTTAAAATTCAATCTTTAAGTGTGATTAAGTTTTAAAGTGGTTGTTTTAGTGTTTAATGTTAGTGTTGAACCTTCCAGATCTATATTTGTGGAGGCTTTAATGGCAATGAGTGCCACTTCACGGGTGAATGCTACGACCCCGAAACCGGGGAGTGGACTCTGATCGAACCCATGCACGAGCGCCGGAGTGGCGTGGGCATCGCTGCACTTAACAACCAGGTTTTTGTGGTAAGTCCTGAACAAATCACCATTACAATCAGCTTTAGAGTTATTGGCACCCATTGGTCTTTGGGTAATCCCTTATTCAAGAATTTCAAGGGTCACCAATATTTGGACACACTGATTTATTAATGGGGGTTAAACTACATGTACAGCAGAAAGGTATCCTTGATAGCAATCTGGATCTGTTTTGTTTACAGGTTGGCGGTTTTAACGGAGTCCATCGGATGCAGAGCGCTGAAGCCTACAGCCCCAACACTAACTCGTGGAGAATGGTTTCCTCCATGTTTCGACCGAGAAGCAACTTTGGCATTGAGGTAACACAGAAAAACAGCACAAAAACAGAAAGTCGCCTCATAAATGCTTATCTATTAATCCTAAGCATTTCAATGCCTTTATTTATGATTAATCTGGTATCATTTTTCAGGTCCTGGACCAGCGCTTGTACGTCATAGGTGGCTTTGATGGCTACGGAACGACCTCCAGGTCAGAGTTCTACGACGTGGAAACTGACGAGTGGTACGTATTCACTAAAATCAGTACATTTTTTATTATAAATGCTGTAATCCTGAATGAAACCGGTTTGCTGCAGGTTTGACGTGCAGGACATGGACATTAAGCGCAGTGCAGTGAGCTGCTGCGTTGTTCCCGCTCTTCCCAACGTGGCCGACTACACCTTCTCCAGAAACTCTTCTGACATCTAAGTGCAGACCATCAACATTTGGCACCATTTAATACTGGGAATAAAAACTTGATGCATCCATACCTCTTGTTGTTAGGCTACATATTTTCTTTTAGCTTTGGTCTTCAAATCATAACACCATTACATATTCTTATGAATCATGTGTTTTAACCCATGGACCATGTAGGCAAATGAGTGTAACCTGAAATTCAAATGTCTTATGCAAACCTTTTTCAGGACGTTCAGTTCAGTTTAGTTTAGTTTAGTTTAGGAGCAGTTCGTCACATCAGCAGCATAGCGGAAATTACAATCTATGATGTCTAAACATAAGTATATAAATATAATAATGTACACTGAAAGAACCTGTGCTAATTGTAGACCTAAAACAATTCACTTTTACGTTTTGAAAGATTGCATTCCTTTCACCTAACCCTAATCCTAACCTTTCAGCTCCTCTACCTACCTTGCTCAAACCAGTGCTGCCAACTTAGCGATTAAGTGTTCAGACGCCTTAAGCCATGTAACTTCCAAAACAAGCCTAAAGACAACCTACAATTGGCAGAGTTGAAGATGCTGTTATAAGTGAAGAAGATGGACAGGATTAGGAAAGAGCCTGAGATGGATTGTCAAAAAACCCACCAGGTATGAGGTGAAGACGGGCCAGAAGAGAAGTTTATGGACCTGGAGACGGAGGTTATACAAGTGGTTGTAGCAACAACGCAGAGAACAGCGTAAGATGAAGACGGATGATGCGCTGTGGCGACCCCTAACGGGATCAACCGAAAGATAAAAAAGTCCTTCCTTGTGTTATATTGCCTTTTAGTGGTTTTAACATTCAAACAGACAACAAGCAAACAGTATCTACAGTGGTGTGAAAAAGTGTTTGCCCCCTTCCTGATTTTCTATTTTTTGCATGTTTGTCACACTTACAGTGGGGCAAAAAAGTATTTAGTCAGCCACTGATTGTGCAAGTTCTCCTACTTAGAAAGATGAGAGAGGTCTGTAATTTTCATCATAGATACACTTCAACTATGAGAGACAAAATGAGAAAACAAATCCAGGAAATCACATTGTAGGCTTTTTAAAGAATTTAATTGTAAATCATGGTGAAAAATAAGTATTTGGTCAATAACAAACAAGCAAGATTTCTGTCTGTCACAGACCTGTAACTTCTTCTTTAATAAGCTCTTCTGTTATTCACTCGTTACCTGTATTAATGGCACCTGTTTGACCTCGTTATCTATATAAAAGACACCTGTCCACAGCCTCAAACAGTCAGACTTCAAACTCAACCATGGCCAAGACCAAAGAGCTGTCGAAGGACACCAGGAAGAAAACTGTAGACCTGCACCAGGCTGGGAAGAGTGAATCTACAATAGGCAAGCAGGTTGGTGTGAATAAATCAACTGTGGGATCAACTGTAAGAAAATGGAAGACATACAAGACCACTGATAATCTCCCTTGACCTGGGGTTCCATGCAAAATCTCATCCCATGGAGTCAAAATGATCATGAGAACGGTGAGCAACAAACCCAGAACTACATGGAGGGACCCTGATGAATGACCTGCAGAGAGCTGGGGACCAACGTAACAAAGGCTACCATCAGTAACACACTACGCCAAGAAGGGACTCAGATCCTGTAGTGCTAGGGCGTGTCCCCCTGCTTAAGCCAGTACATGTCCAGGCCTGTCTGAAGTTTGTCAGAGAGCATATGGATGATCCAGAAGAGGATTGGCTCTGAATATCATTTGGTCAGATGAAATCAGAATTGAACTTTTGGTAAAAACTCAACTCGTCGTGTTTTGGAGGAAGAAGAATGCTGAGTCGCACCCTTACCTACTGTGAAGCATGGGGGTGGAAACCTCACGCTTTGGGGCTGTTTTTCTGCAAAGGGAAACAGGACGACTGATCCGTGTTTAAGGGAAGGAATGAACGGGTCACACCCATGTATTCGAGGTGAGATTTAACCAAAAAACATCCTTCCATCAGTGAGAGCCATTGAAGATGGAACGTGGCTGGGTCTTCCAGCATGACAATGATCCCAAACACACCGCTCGGGCAACGAAGGAGTGGCATTTGTCCTGGAGTGGCCTAGCCAGTCTCCAGACCTGAACCCCATAGAAAATTTGTGGAGGGAGTTGAAAGTCCGTGTTGCCCCAAAACATCACTGCTCTAGAGGAGATCTGCATGGAGGAATGGGCCAAAATACCAGCTACAGTGTGTGCAAACCTAGTGAAGACTTACAGGAAACGTTTGACCTCTGTCATTGCCAACAAAGGTTATGTTACAAAGTATTGAGTTGAACTTTTGTCATTGACCAAATACTTATTTTCCACCATGATTTACAATTAAATTCTCTAAAAATCCTACAATGTGATTTTTTTGGATTTTTTTTCCTCATTTTGTCTCTCATAATTGTACCTATGACGAAAATTACAGCCCTCCCTCATCTTTCTAAGTAGGAAAACTTGCACAATCAGTGGCTGATGTCGCGTTTTTTTGACAGAGTTCATTCTGCTCATTTCAAGAAAAAAATCACACTCCAGCCAAATGGAAGTTCTGTCCTGATTCTGGTTTACAGCAGCACCATTAGCCTCCTTTTTTCCCTTCTTTATCCAACATTCAGTTACAAATGGTCCAAATTTTACCACTAGAATGGCAATTAGCATCACATTATTGAACACAAAATTAAACAAGTGGACTAATACTAATAAACTGTCATCCTTTAATTTTTCAGCTAATTGTCTTACATTTAAATAACCACACTTTAAGGTCAAGACCCACCATGTGAAAGCTCATAGCCATCAAGCCACTGCACTTAACACCACTACTGGTGTTCCACACTGATCTATACTTAAACCACTTTTATTTGGTCATTAAATTTATAATTTGCCCACTGTTTTCCTTGGGTTGAAATCTGGCTATATGCTGATGATACAATAATTTATCCATGAAAAGAAGTGCGTTTAGTCAATCAGCTTTCTCTGCAACAGCATCTAACAATGTAATTCATTACCAATCTAGAGCAAAGAAAATACTACTTATCGTTCTTTTGTTGGTCTGTTTAAAGTTGTGACTTGTTAAATAACCAAAGCGTACCTACTAGTCTATTCATTTTTAATTGATCATTCCTGCTACTTTTTTGTGCTTTCGGTTTTGTGTATATTTATTGATGATGTTTAATATTTATGATCAACTGATTTATTGTTTAGGTTGCCATTTAAAAACTAGTCCGACACTACATAGAAACTAGCCATAGAAACTCTGGCTCATTTACAGTAATCTATCCATTAAATAATCCCACACTGTCCCTGCCAAATAAATAAATAAAGACTATGTCATCTTGAATGGCTAGAACCTCTAAATTATTTATGCTTCATCACCTCTACATTAAAATTAAACTTAACTGTCAAGGACTAACTCTTGTACAAAATTCCACAAATGTAAAGAAATAAACTGTAATTGATGTAATGCAAGCAACACTTCACACATTACTGATGATTAGCGTGGATCCACTGGGTCCAGTAGTTGATGAATACTTCAGTTTCTGTTGCTCCTCAGTTACCTATTAGATAAAATAGATTCAAAGCAAAAACAAGAAAAGAACAAACAACTATATCCTACACTGGGGGCCCCCATTTCTAACTTCTGTATTCACATAATATCTGTTAAATTCATTTGCGCATTCACATTTATCATCAGTATCATTAGCAACAATCCATGGATCTCTGGATCTCCTAGAGATAGGAAAAAAATGTAAATGTTATTTCCTCCAGTCTAGATGAATGTTTAAATCAAGCTGTAACAACAAAAAAGATGGATTTACTAATTTCAGCTTACAATTTAAAACATGAAAGAGCAGTGTTTAATAAAGTTTAACTTTACTATTATGCGTTTAGACTGTTAATAAATGTTCTGATCTCAACTCAAACGCTCGGACATGTCGATGAGCTGATCAAATGGGAGGACCAAAGAACAGGTCAGTGATTGGTCCTCGGCTACACGTTTGCACATGCGCAGTTTATTCTCGTCTGTGCTTCTTCAGAAGCAGAGCTAATACGTTATCACGTTGTAAAATGTTTGGAAAACTCCTTAATAAAACTTATTATATTACCGTTATGGCCGAATTTATGTTTAACATCTTGGTTTATGTTTATAAATAAGTTCCAACATTTTTAAATCAATTCTGTTCAGCATTATCAAACCTGTTTTAGGTGTAGTTTAAAACACACTATACCCACAGACTTTAAAATTTCCTTAATCTGAGCAATTGAACGTATAGCTCACAGATTCTATATATTTTGTTTATTTTATATATTTCTAAATAACCTTTCCTAAACTCTATCAGATACTAAACTTATTTGCTGGTCTAGTATAGGAAACCTCACATTTCCAGCAAATAGCTACCACAATAAAGTAGAATTGGACAGTTTTGAACAGTTCATGTTTTCTATCACCCTTTACTATAATATTAATATCCATATATTATAATATCTGTATAGTGTATTAATAATATATACTAGCATAACATCATTTAAAAGCTTAGGTTTTATTTTTCACCAGTTAACAATGACAAAAAACATTTATCAACACAGATGTAAATTATGCTTCTTCAACCAGCTAATCAAACTAAAATATTTTTAAAGAATATTTAGGCCAAGATTTCGCTTGAATACCTGGTGTGGTTCATCCATAAACACACTTTTGCGTACCACACTTCTATAATTATCACACCATACAGCGTGTGGCGCGTTATTTTATTTTCTCTTTTGATTACGTCTACCTTTATTAAGTTGGTTCTTATATTAAGTAATTGATATATTTTTATTTTTACATCCTCTAATAGTGCACTCTGTTTTAAACCCTTTCACCCCTGCTTAAATATCTCTGTACTGTATTTTATTTTAATTCCTGTCCACAGATTTACTTTTCTCTGTTTTCCTTGACTCCCTTCATTGCAGTTTCACATACATACCAGTCACACACTCACACACACACACACATACACCTAGGTTTCTCACTGTCGAGGTCACACACACTCTAGCAACGTATCTCATTCAGACTGTGTAAACTTATTTTACTTGTCGAAAACTCACTCTAAAACTAATTAATAAAACGGGTGGGCTCAGCTGATACACAGCGTCCCAACAACCTTCTGCACTCACTGTAAACATAAAACAAAATGGACAGGCTCAAACCGTTGCTCAGTTGACCTTCACCCCTCAGTCCCTAATTGGCTGGCTTCGCGCTTATCCCCCCTCAGGAGCACTAACACCCAGGCAAGACTCTAAACGATTTACTCATTTAAGTTATTTGAACCTCCGTGACCCCCCTCTAGCTACAACAATAGCATAGATCCTTAGCCACGTTACCAAGGTCAAGGGAACCCCTCCAAACGGCTCGTGATCACTATAGACGAATGGGCACCACCGATTCCCTCTTCCCTAACCGGATTTAAAATATCCAAGCCCTTGCCCTGCATTCGTTCTGAATCTACTAGTCATTACTCATAACTCTATCCTCAGCTAGACATCTCACCTCGGCTAGCATCGGCCGGAACACACTTATCTCTATAAACTTCAACTCACTTACCTAACAAATACCTTGTCAAGGATCCTACAAACACACATAACATAACAAACAACACATAAAATACATTTTGTCTGCTTCTCCATTTTTTTAATTGTACTCCTTAATTTTACAGGGTTCTTTAATTTGGAATTTAAAACTTAATCTACCCAGCACGCTTACCGTCCAGATCTGAAGGCTCCATCTCCTTAAGCAAACACAGAATAAACGCAAGCTTAAAAATGCTTACCTTTTATAAAGTGGCCACCTTCTGTGTTTGCTCAGGAGATGAGTCCTTCGGCCGGATGTGGTGCTCCTTTGGTCTCATTATCCAAATTATCCAAGTTATCCAAATCCCATCCTAGTCGCCAATTTTCTGTCACGATTTTTTGACAGAGTTCATTCTGCTCACTTCTAGAAAAAATCACACTCCAGCCAAACTGAAGTTCCAATAGAGAAGCAGACAGTTTTATTGCATCCACTCATGAGTACAGGCAAAAAGGACAACCACACAGTTCTCTGGCCCTTATATATAGCTCAGTATGTTAGGTTCAGACATAATGCCATGATTGTTTTCCAATTTTTAGAACATCTCCTGCCCTGTCCCAACCCTCAGGTCATCCTGACCTGGCAAGTATGAAGACGACCTATATCCCAAATTTTAAGTACAGCGCATTCAACACACACACATAACTATGTCCCTAGCACACACACAGGTCTACGTGAAATTGTTTTGCTTTTCTCTCATTGGTTCATTTTGTTCAACACAGATAAACTCATGTCTGTTGATACTTTTGGGGAAAGATATAACTTTAATGACAAGGCAGTGCTCCGCTAGGACACCTGTTCATATAGCTCACCAAACTTAAGTGACCCCTGGGAGTCGGGATTCACAGCCTTATCTCCATATTATTGTAAGACAGAGACTTGTAGAAAAATACAGCAAGACACACACACATTACAAAAGGGTAACTGTAGGTTAATCATGACTACCAATGTGCTTATGCATAATTGTACGGTTACAGAGTTAATATAATTATATAGGAATATATACTGATCAATAAATGACTGATTAATAACTGATTAATGATAACAACATTAACATAATTAAGTATGAATATGCTGATTAACACAATAGTATGATTGAAAATCTAGATTACTTAAAGAATCCACAACACTGACTAAATGCTTTTTTTGCCCCACTGTAAGTGTTTGGGAACATCACACCGATTTAAATATTAGTCAAAGACAACACAAATAAACACAAAATGCAGTTTTTAAATTAAGGTGTTTATTATTAAGGGAGAAAAAAAATCCAAACCTACATGGCCCTGTGTGAAAAAGTGATTGCCCCCTAAACTTAATAACTGGCTAGGCCACCCTTAGCAGCAACAACTGCAAACAAGTGTTTGTGATAACTTGCAATGAGTCTTTTACAGCGTTGTGGAGGAATTTTGGCCACTCATCTTTGCAGAATTGTTGTAATTCAGCCACATTGGAGGGTTTTCCAGCATGAACGGCCTTTTAAGGTCATGCCACAGCATCTCAGTAGGATTCAGGTCAGGACTTTGACTAGGCCACTCCAAACAGGAAATCACATTGTAGGATTTTTAAAGAACTTAATTGTAAATCATGGTGGAAAATAAGTTTTTGGTCAATAATAAAAGTTCAACTCAGTACTTTGTAACATAACCTTCTTTGGCCATGACAGAGGTCAAATGTTTCCTGTAAGTCTTCACCAGGTTTGCACACACTGTAACTGGTATTTTGGCCCATTCCTCCATGCAGATCTCCTCTAGAGCAGTGATGTTTTGGGGCTGTCGCTGGGCAACATGGACTTTTTAAAAATCCTACAATGTGATTTCCTGGATTTTTTTTCTCATTTTGTCTCTCATAGTTGAAGTGTACCTATGATGAAAATTTCAGACCTCTCTCATCTTTCTAAGTAGGAGAACTTGCACAATCAGTGGCTGACTAAATACTTTTTTACGCCATTGTAGCGTAGATGAGAGTTCAGACCTCTTGCTGTTCACACCACAACTTGTTTAGAACTGTGTAATCGAATTATGGGTTGTGTACTCCTGCTTTCACGTTATGTTGTTTGATTCTGCTCTATTTATCAAAGGCGAATGACAGGAGAGCGCGATGCTGACGTGAACAGTCGAAAGAGCTGAAGAGGAGACGAACTGTGCTGCAGAAACCTCCATTTCAACGGATGATTCTCATGTTATGCACCTGTTATACACCTGCTTATAGTTACTCATAGATAGCTATGTTGGAATTACATCAGTAGAATGGAAATACAAGGTCATCACAAATATTGAACTCAATTTGTATTTGTATATTTGTTTTAAAACGTAGTTAATCTATTGTACCTCAAGAGACATCTAAATCAGAATCCATATCAAATGGTGGGCTGGAAAAAAATAATAAAACATGTAGGCCTAATATTAAAATATAGGAGCTGTTAAACATATGGGCTTACTGTGGATGCAAGTCCTGGACGGCTGCAGATCTACGTGACATGAAGAGAGTTCTGCCTGGAATTCATCACCTACATTTGAATGAAGTTTACATTTACGACATTAATAGGTGCCTTTCTCTGGACTGCCTTATGCAAAAAACTTTTTACCCCTCAGTAGACAACGTCATGCTAGAACCAACTAAGGTCTATAGTTGGAAAACAGCATTTACCTAATGTTGTTTTTAGACATTTGCTTAAGTGTGTAAGTAGCTAAGGAAGACAAAGTCCAAGAAGATCAAGTAATAGATTTGTTTTTCCTCAAACTACCTCTAACTAGAAAATGTAAGGAGTACATATTGGGGTATTGATATTTAAATTATAGGAACATCTGGTGAAGCTGCTTTAAGGCAGTCGGTGATTTCCATATTGTGCTGCCTGTCTACATTTACATTTGTATTAATTAGAATGAAACTGCATATTCTGAATGAACTGTTTCTATTTAGGCTAAAGAGATTGAAACACACAATCACCACCAAATGTGATCCGATCCAAAATGGTGATCTTCTCACACTTAATGGTCATATATGTTGTTTTTTGTCACTCCATTCTTTCATTTCTGGTGTGGTGGTAAAACAGACACACACACACAGACACACACAGACACACACACACACACACACACACACCTGGAATTCAAAGCAGTGCAAATGAGCTGTGCTTTGGTTTGTCGCCTTGTACTTCAAGATCACACTGAGCCACAGGAACCTTAAATCCCCGCAGAGATGAGGGCTGCTCACATCGTTCTCATTTTGGCAGCTTTAGCCAAAGCGGCTGTGGGTTTGATCGAGAAGAAGCATATTTTTGTGGGCATACATTTGAACTGGATCGAAGCTCAGACGCACTGCCGAAAATACTATGTGGATCTCTCGACCGTCGATTCTCCAGAGGAACTTGTCAGGTTTAAAGATGATACGGCAGAGTACGCTAGCAATCGTTCCTGGATCGGCCTTAGTAAGGGACTACAAGAGACAGAGTACAGTCAGTGGTCGGATGGAACTGCGTTAGGATTCACAGACTGGACCTATCCTGATCCAAGTGACATTGCTCAATGCTGTGTGACTGTCCAGACAGGTCACTGGACTGATTTATTCTGTAGTTACCCTATGCCCTTTGTCTGCTACAAATGGAATTTTGAACTGATCGTGCCTCGGGAGATGAAGACCTGGAAAGAAGCGCTGGACCACTGCAGACTGAACTACATTGACCTGATAAGAATCAACACAAACACAGATCAAGTTATGATCAAAAAACAGATCGTTAATATCCAGACACCCAGATTCTGGACTGGTATGCGCTTCCTGGATGGTTCATGGTTCTGGGTGAACAAGAAACCTCTGAAGAACACGCCCCTCTCGCTCCCCTCGTGCCCTGCCAAGCCTTATCAATGTGGAGCCCGACAAATTGACGCGGATGTCTGGGAGAACAGAGACTGCGAGGAGAAAATGAACTTCATCTGCTACCGTTGAATCGTGTAAGTATTTACAACTCCCAATTTCACCTACAACCCTAAAATCAGAATAGTACGGAAAAAGCCAATTTTTTCTTTTTTTCTTTTATTTCTGTCTTTTTTTTTTGTGATCAACTTCATTTCATTTGTTAATAATCGTCCATTCTGGCATTTTAGTCCTGCAACACACTCCAAAAAAAGTTGTGACAGGGACGACTTAGGGCTAATAATGAAATAGAAAAGCTAAATGGTAATGTGATTTCAAACAGGTGATTATAATCATGATTCGGTAAAAGCAGTATCCATGAAAGTGAGTCTTTGAGATGACATGATGGGCAGAGGATCTCCAGTTTATCGACAAATTAAGAAAATGATTGAAATGTTTAAAAACAATGTTCCTCAAAGAATGACTGGAAGGGATTTACATTTTTTCAGTCCTAAATTTGTTTCTGATTTACCATGCCTTGGACGTCCCTGGAAAAGATGTTGTCTTGAAGGCAGCTCATGTTGCTCTAACACAGCATAGATTTTTTTCCCCCCATACCGTCCCAATTTCTGAATTGAGGTTGTAGAATAAATGTGTAATTAATGTAATAATGTGTGTTACTTAATACTTATGTCTAACAGTATTTTATTATTTTTTTTACATTTTTTTTAAAAGGTGAAGACGTTCACTGCGGTTACGTCTGACATCAGAAGAGGAAAAGGAGAAGAGTCCTTTTTAATGTAGTCTAGATTAATATTCATCTTTTTAAAAGAATAATTGATTATTTTCATTATACGCAGTTTGTGAAGAGGTTTTCCTTAAACAGATAGTTAAATCTTCTGCATCACTGCACTGCCACATTAATAAAGTCAAGACTGCGAACTTTTAAAAGCATTTCTAGTCTTCGTTACAACTCTTTCAGCTTTCCTTCTCCATTCCATATTCTGGCAGCAGTGACTCAATGTTATGTATTTTAATTGTACTAGATCTTATACTTAAATGTACCCTAGCTCTATTTACTGTACGTATGGTGACTTAACTTAGGATGTAAGCTGTTGTACAAAAGTCTACAATAAAACCTTCAACAGTGACAACTCAAGCATCTTGTATTATATCCATCCTAAAACATCCTCACCAGGATCAAATCCCTCGTAAGGAAAAGAACCTAATCAGACATGTCCATGGCAGGTTTTCTTCCTGTACCTGCTGTAACATCGCTATCATACCAAAGACTGGGAGAGCCTTGAGTTCAGGGCCGATTCTAGGATCAGAGCATTATTTTATTTATATATACAAGTTTGGACTGTCCTTCCCACACTTGTGAAGAAAGAACATCTGACTTTTTGGCTGGGGCAGTGGTTCCAAACCTTTTTTCCAGGAGAAAACGTCATTAGCTAAAGAGCTCACAAATTCATGGAAGTTATTTACAGAGAACTGAGAATTTGCATGTTTGTCTGACTTGAATGCACCTTAACTCGCCAGGCTAATTTGCTTCTTGAAGGCCAAACAGGCAGGAGCCTGTTTATGCTTTGTTTTTAATCAACTAAGCCCAATTTTCACGTACAGAACTGTGCAATAGTCCCAGGCCACCGTTCGATTTTTTACTTTAGCAACGGTATAACGACCATATAATAGTGATTTCCCAGTCTCTTTATTAGAGTACAGCCAGAAAACACATCTAAAAAATTGAATAAAATCAGGGAAAAACAGCATACGTAGGCTACATTGGTAAGTATTTAGTGTGACCTCAACTTACACTTCAGCAACAGCAGCTTCGTCAGAAGCTTGATCTGAGAAACCACTTTTTCAGGGAGGCCACACTAGATATTGACTTTTGCAAGCAGAAGACATTTTGTTCTGAAAATTGGGGTGTTTTTAACATTAAAGAGACTTAGAAATGACGTATTTAACACATTATACATTATAATTTAAGAGTCACGTTCACATTCAGTCGGGTCAACTATTAAATCATATATAAAAATGTAACAATGGCCATTTGGTTTTGATTTTGGTTTGGTGGAATGGAATCATGTGACTTAAAGCTTGATACGTCTTCGTATATTTGAAAAACACTTTTTCGTCAGCTTTTTTGCGATGTTTGGGTGTTTTTTCGAATTTTGTACTTTTTCCAATCAGGATTTCTTTTCATATGTGCATCCTTAAAATTCACACAAAAAAAACCCTCGGTAGATGGAAAACCCGCTAACGTCACCTGGACTGGTGGAAAGAACACAAACACTGGACTCTGACAACACACTCCGTTCTAGAAATTAAGAGATTAAGAAATCCGATAGAGAGAGCTGGCTAGCGGAAAAACATGGTTTCCAGGTCCGTTTATTCTTAGAGTTCACTTATTTTGGGATTATTTATATACAACATGTGGGGGTTCTGGCAACCCTGGACTTAACGGCTTTGTGGATACTCAAACGCAATATATACTCAAGAAGATTAAGAATGTGATTAGTTAATATTAAAAACTGAAGTTTATGTCCCATCTTTCTGTGAGATATTGGCTGGTTGCAAAGTAGAATTCTGATTATTCCGTGGGTCGTGATTCTCCGATTACTCAGGTGCATGTATAGGCTGCTCCTTGATCGGGTTACTGACATCATCTGATTTTTTTGCAGGTATCGGATTATTAAATTCATGTAAGCAAACATGCTGAACCTTCAGGCGACTGGATGCTACCTACCCAATCTCAGAGTGTAAATCTAGAGAGCTTGTTTATTTATGATCGTCTTCGGCTCTCATTACCTCCAGTTTAGCCAGCATTTGCATGGTTTTTGCACCAAACCACTAATTTGTTTGTGGAAGAACATCAGGGTCAGTGCTCACACACCCAGGGAGTTGGAAAAATGTTTGAAAGACACCTTTCACTTTGCTCTGCACGTGACAAACATCAGTATTACAGCAGACATAAGCGCCCAGTCCATTGTGAGCCCATGACCGATCGTTTTGTACTCGAACCTGGGTCTATTTATTCCCAGAGTGGTCAGAGAGGAGGCTCTGGCATCTACCACCGAGAGCTCAGGGCACAAACGCAAGCGTGGTGGTAGGAAAGCCAGTCCATCGAAGCACAGATTTTGTTTTTGAAGTTGAAGTATACGCATTTTGTTTCAGCCCATCCAACCAACCAGCTGGTTTATCACACCTGTGATATTGTTTCTTAACAAATCAAACACTAATTAAATGCAAAAACATCTATAGATACAGAAACATTAAGAGGCCACAAAATCAGTAGCTCTGGTGAGTGAAACGAAAAAATTTTGTTTTATTCCATAAATTGCTCACAAATTCCAAATAAAAACATTTATTTGCAGCAATGACAAGAGTGCTTATTTGCTGTACATAAACATTTATTTTTATTACATTTTTAAAATATTTATTGTGATCCTATTATACCATTAGTATTATATTACTATTTATTATATGAATATACTGTATTATATTTTTATTTATTTTTTAGATTATCCTACTGCGTTTTACTCCATATCTGTATACAGTGGAGCACAGACAATGAATCCTTTCATCATAGTTCCTTTGTATTTATTTTTATATTTCCTTATGTTATTTTTACACTTGAAGTTCAATACGTTAGTGATGTGTAGCTTGAGAAGTTCAGAAAACAATATTTCAATCCCAGCTTTCATCGGTCTTGTACTTTTCCCTTAACAAAATACTTGGTGATCACCTATTCATTGCCTCATTAAGTAGAATCATGTGTGTCTGTGTTAATTAATCAGATACTGCAATGTGAAATGTTGATTTTAAGAAAATTATGATTTTTCCCAGAGCTGTACGTCTTCCTATATATAGCATTCTAGAGCTGCTTAAAACTCTAAATTGGACTAAACCGCGTTCTTTTCAGGATTAGTGGTGACAAAGATGTTACTTTAGCACCCTCTGATGGAGGATCAGCACATTGCATCAAGACTGCCACAAGGCAACTTGCAGGAATCACGAGTAACATTTCAGCATCATTTACATCAATAAGTGCTTTATCCTGGAGGGGGCACGGAGGTGGTGCATATCCCCAAAACAATGGTTACGGTCTCATACTCAACTCACACCTAGGGGTAGTTTAGACGCCCAGAACACCTTTTTGCACACAACTGTTACAGTTTAACATGCTACACTGAACATCTTAAGCACTTAACAGCTCACCAAAACGAGGAAGGACTCCCAATTAGAGCTCCTCATTTTCACACCTTTCTCCCTCTGGCTGCTCATCTGGCGTCTAGACTCGGCTTCTCGTAAACCTGCATTTGCGATAATGCTCATTGTTAAAAGCACCATTACAGGCACTCTCCTTTCAGCCACTAGAGGCACTACACTCGCCACAGAAGTACAGGATGTTCAGGGAGGAGAGGCTTTCATTCTGTAACGCTGCAAGAAAGACCCCTGCTGGACTATGATTTGCTTACACCTGCTTGTTGACCAGGAAGAACATGCAGAAATCAAACATAAAACATTATAAAATGCGAAAAGTTGAACTCGACATACAGAGTAACCCAGGAACTTTCAGAGAGACATGACGCATTTTTCGTTTTCAGTCTTATTTAATTGATAAAATATCTGATAAGGGGGGGGAACAAAGGGTTCTAAATGTTCACGTGGACGTGTAAACATTCGATACCCACCTTTTAAATTCTCTATATACACATATTCGTCAAAACGTGAAAAGTTCGTCTCCTGGCGATGGCTTCTTTTCGGATTGTGAAACGGCAAAGTCAGGGTTCGATCTCGAAGCGATTTCGGATCGGCGACGCGAAACGTACAGACGATTAAATGCGTGTCTATCGCAATGTTATGAATATCGCTAATGGAAAAAACAATCACGAGCGGAAAATTATCCTTAACGTGAACACAGACAGGTTACAGCATTCGGTTCTGAACTGATGATTCCTAGGAACCTAAAGAGCAGAAAAGAGGTCACAACAGGAGACTTGGGCTTCACCTTCTGCTTACTCCACAGCCTGAGCGGCTTAGCGGCGAGCGCTTCGGTCCGACCATAAATGCGTTCTGCTTTTTACATGGTTAGTGTTGTACAGCCTATGGGGTGCGTATTGCACATTAGGGCCGAGGAACAAACAGAACGGGATTCACATGTGGGGCTTAAAGATCTGCCAAAATACTACTATAAGATTTTAATCAATAATACCCACATAATCAGGCTTCTTTTTTTTATTATATTAATTCTCTCATTTTCACATCAGAATCCGAAGCCTATATCGGCCATCCCTCAGAACCTCACGGACTTGAATTATCAGACTGAAAGGAGATTACGTAGTGACCAGCTTAATTCGGACAGATCCACCCAGCCAACTGCCAAACTAACGCTCCCAAAAGATACAGCGACGCCCAGCAGTTTCCTTTATTGCTGCCTTTGCAGTTCTTTAAATTGCTCGTTATCAGCTGAACCACGCTTACATGGCTGCCAAACGCCACTTTTTGTAAGCGTGTCCCTTACTTGTTTGTTATTTTAACATGCCATGTCCTCTTTCATTCACTGAACAGGCTTTTCCAGGCTTTTTCGTCTGGATTTGTGTGACTGGATTCCTGAGGACTGCACTTGGATATCAAAGCAATCAGCCGTTATCAGATTTAACAGCATTAACATCACCCTGAAAACCTGAGGACTATTTTATCTTGGGTCTCTAAAGGCATTTTCACACAGAGTCCGAATTTTACGGAGGGGGGAAAAAAAGTTTTCAAAAAGAACACATGACTTAACTGCGTACTTCACACCAAGTCCAAAACTGACGGACCACGACGATGGGTAAAATTTTTAATCGAGTCTAATTTGTGCAAAAATCAGGCTGACCAATCAGAGCTCGGTTGTCGGGCAGTATAGCTCATCAAGAGCTTATAGGACAAGCAACAGGCTGACTCTAAAAACATGTTAAAGAAAGAAAAAGCATTGAGTTTTCAGAGGGGAGAGACAAAAACTGTGGACTGTGGTAGCCTAGCGGGTAAGGTACTGGACTATGGACCAGAAGGTCCAGGGTTCAAATCCCACCTCAGCCAAGCTGCCAGCAAGACCCTTCACTCACAATTGCTTGGATTGTAAGACTGTATCAGATAAATGCTGTAAATGTAAATGTAAAAACCACAGAGCACTCTGTGTGAAGGTCCGACTCAGTGTGAACAGACCATTAGGTGTTGGGCCTTCAGGCTGTGATTAGATATTCAGTCTGAAGAACTGGCCTTAAACTGGACTGAATAAGTATCGTGACGATTTAAGCCAGTCTCCTCTGACTTGTAGTGCCTCTCCTGGCAAAATTAGTTATGAAAATAAAGTTTGAACAATGACAGCACAGTTTGAACCATGGATAAACAGAAAAGCCTCTGTGTGGAGCCTGCAGGAGTCCATCAGGAAGCGGCTCATAAAACCACATAATGCAAATTCAATGAGATGACCGTTCATTAGACGTGCTCACGGGGAAAACCTGACTGAATACCGAAACAACCACGATCCTGAGCTGACGCGGATTGCATAGTCGGATTGTGCCGTCACAACGAATTTTGTTTGTGGCCAGCCACGACAGGGAAAAAGTATCAAGACTCAAAAAAAGGATCGGCGTATAAGAATATCTCCTCTCTCCTTTTAAAAGCGCGCGAGACGAAAACGCCTATTTGCATATTCAAGTGTGCAAACGCAGCTCGAGCGAGACTTGACAGCCCGAACGAAGAAAAACAGCCTAGAGATCCTGATCCTCCAGAGACGGGGTGCTGATTTCCTTTGAGATTGGCACGAGGCTCCGGTCGGGTCGTTTCCCATTCGCCGCATTTCAGAATCCAGCGGTTTCGGTTTCCTAATTCTAACCTATTTAAAAAGTAGCCGTTTAAAAGCAGCGCATCTTCCTCCGTAACGTCTGTCGCAGTTTCTCATTAATAATAAATTCCTCCGCGGCTTTAAGAGTCGGCCTGGTTCACGATCACCTGCACCACAAAGTCCTTCTGGATCTTGGTGTCCTGCAGGCGTGTCTTGTCCGTGAGCAGTTTGCCCGAGAAGAACCAGCGCTGACGTGCCACTTCGATGCCCTCCTGAGCCTGCAGCTGTTTCTTCAGCAGGCCCACCGGGTCAGTCATACTGGCGCTCAGGCGCACGTCCTTGCCCGTCGAGAGCCGAACCTTCAGCTGGAACTCCTTCTTGGGTGCGGCTTGGGGCTCGGAGCTCTCAGACGCCGGCTCATCCTCGCTCCGCTCTGTGATGAGGTTGACGGGTGGAGCCAAGCAGTAGACCGGCAGCTGGTAGCGGTTCCCCAGCTCGTCATAGCACTCTGTCAGGGATCCTGAGGTGAAGGAAGGACGCTGAAATCAATAAGCTATGCAAACGTCCTCAAGACCAATATGACTAGGGTTAGGGGTTAGGACTTGGGAGGACCCTCTACAAAGGCTAAATGCAAACTGCAAATGCCTACAAAGATTAACCAAACAGGGCACATTCTCACCGTGAGGCAGTGTGACGCTAGCTCCATCCAGTATAGCCTGTGCCAGCTCGAGGTCGTTGCATTCCATGGCCACAGCGGCCGCTTTCAGGGCGTCCCAGATCTCCTTGCGGCCCTCGAAAGCCGGAGCCGTGTCCCAGAACTCATCCCTCTTGCTGCGCAGCTGCCCCTCAGTCATGGGGTAGTCGCTCTTCCACCTGGGCTTGTCCTTCTTCAGAGGTTCGTTACGAGCTTTAAAGAGAACGAAAACGAGTTCGAATCACTTGGTATTACAGTAACCCATTACTTCGTACCGAATTACAAAATCTCTAACCCCAACGCACAGTTTCCCAAATCAAAATACTGATATTTTATACAAGTGTTTACTGTTCCTGTTATAATTTGTCCAAAAATAACCTCGGAAAGAATTCCTTTTTTTTTTTTAATTTTGAGGAATTAGTCAGGAAGTTAAAACACATTTTCAATAAACACAGGTCGAATAAGAATGAACAAAAAATGTCATGATAAACACCAATGGAATTACAAAGTTCCACCTTTTTTTTTTTTCTCTCCTCAATTAAACCCACCTTATAACCCCATACCCCGACTATGACACAACAGATGTACACACACAAAAGTAAAATAGATACGATATAATAAGATAAAAAATAAATAAAATAATAAAAGTAAGTAATAACCAGTAAATTACAACAAACAATTGAATTATACAAAAAAAAAAAAAAAAAAAAAAAAAAAAAAAAAAAAAAAAAAGAAAAAAAGAAATCAAGAGAAAATCAAAGAATAAATAGATGATGAACCACACAAACACACAGACATACTTGTATACGTCGGGAAAAAAACGAGAAAAAACTAAAAAAAAAACCCCTACAGTCAGCCAGATAATTTGTAAGTGAACAAAGAATACAAAAGAAAAGAATTCCATTTTACAATAAAATCCTGCAGTATTGCCTTTTAAGTTAAACGTTAATCTTTTTTTTTTGTTCTAACTTAGTAAAGCCACAAAACACCCTAAACCATTGCGAATTGAGGGGGGGTTTTAGATGACTTCCACATTAGCAAGATGCGTCGCCTTGCCAGTAAAGACGTGAATGCCAAGATATCTGATTGAACCCTCGTAAGCGAGGTCAATCAGTGGAAAAACCAAATATTGCAATAACGGGATTCATATTAACGTTAATGCCCAAAACCTGTGTCATTATTTCAAAGTAATCGAACCAAAAAATGAACATACTGTACGACTTAAATGACACGGTGAAGCATTACATTTATCACAACTGATCACTCACACTGCTGGGGTAAAATTTTGATAGCTGGGACTTAGACCTATGAACCCTATGCAAAACCTTGAACTGTATCAACTGAAGTTCTCGCACAGAGTGCACTTGAACGAACTTTACATACAGCTTTGTCCACAATTGGATCTGTGAATGTAGTGTTCCCAGCTCACGTTCCCAACCCTTTTAATGTTACTTAAAGAGTGTACATCGAAAGCCATGAGCTGTGAATAAATCTTAGATATAAGTGATTTTTGGAAAGGGTCTAAAGTAAAAAAAAAAATCATCAATGATAGTCCGGGAAAGGGAAAAAGCACAGTGCCTAACTTGAAGGTATCTGAAAGAAATGTGAAGATGGAAAAGTTTAAACTCAGCAGATAACTGGGCAAAACTACTGAAAGAACCATCCCTATACAGATTCCTGAAAAAGACTTTAATGCCCCTTTCCCGCCATATGTGAAAAAACAGCATCCTCCAAGCTGGGAGAAATAAATGGTTATTCATTATTGGCATCGATGTAGAAGGTGACCCAAACTTAAAATGACACCTGACTTGAAACCAAATTTGAAGTGCGGAAAGAACCCATGGGTTATGTGTAAAATTGGAGAGCTTGAGTGGTAAGGGACAAGTAAGTAACACGTGTGGAGATGACGAAAAAAAAGAATGTGTCTCTAGCCTACACCAAAGCAACCCTGGAGACTGAAGCCAACAAAGAGCCTTCTGAATATGCGCTGCCCAATAATAACATAAAAAATTTGGAAGAGCCAGCCCCCCGTCAAATCTGAATCTCTGTAATATGGACTTGCTTACTCTGGGTACTTTCCCGTCCCATATAAAAGAGGTGATAAGCTGGTCCAGAGATTTAAAGAACTTTTTAGGCA
The DNA here is from genome assembly GCA_025084515.1 of Ancistrus triradiatus. NCBI lineage: Eukaryota > Metazoa > Chordata > Actinopteri > Siluriformes > Loricariidae > Ancistrus > Ancistrus triradiatus. The sequence goes on from JAJAGP010001370.1 coordinate 46,690, forward strand.
AAAAATAATTGAATAGTTTGAAACAGGAAAAGGAATTTAGGCATTACATTCATTTTTATGGTATTTATTCTAGCCATCAAAGACAGTGGAAGAGATTTCCATCTTCGTAAGTCCAATTTAAGTCTACTAATCAAAGGGGAAAAATTGGTATGAAAGAGTGAGGGTAAAGTACGAGATACCTGAATCCCTAAATATTTAAACCCAGTTGGAGAAAATTTGAAAGGTATAACGGATTGATTAAGTGAAAGTGCGAGTGAGTTCACTAAATAACACTCACTTTTCTGCAAATTCACTTTATAACCTGAAAATAAGCCAAAGTTCCTTAAAAGTTCCAAAACTGGGGGGAAGGGAATTTACTGGGTCAGTCACATACAGCAACAGTTCATCAGCGTATAACGATAATTTCAGTTCAAAGCCGAAGCGTGAAATACCACGGAAAGTTGATAGAGATTTTAACGCAATTGACAGGGGTTCGATAGCTAGGGCAAACAATAAAGGAGACATAGGACACCCCTGCCTGGTCCCACACGACAATGGAAAATAATGTGGGGGGGGGGGGGGTGTATAACAATTTAATCCACGATATAAATTTGTCCCCAAAACCAAATCTGTGTAAAACTGCAAAAAGATAGTTCCACTCAACACGGTCAAATGTTTTCTCTGCATCCAGTGAAATAACAACTTCAGGAGCAGAAGTGGAATGTTTCGTAAAAACTCGGAAAGAATTACTGTCTGTACATTTGACTCCAGTATATTTGTATGGGTTTTAGAATGTACCTTAAGAGTCAAGCACACCATTTTCAGTCAAAGGAGTAATCCATAATGGATTACTTTTGAGTAACTACCCCAACACTGCCTATAGATGTGCTATAATAATTAAAACAATCCATATTATACCATAAACAGGTCACACTTTAACAATCCTAAAATAACGCAACCTGTATTGTGTAACAAAAGTTATAGTAGTAGTCAACTTTAAAACCTCTGCCGGGAGGAATTCATATTTCAAAAAGCTATAAAAGTGTGTAGCGCATCATTTATTTGAAATACAATAGCGGGGAAAAATGACAGACACCCAAAACACACTAAAATATAAACAAACACCATGAGCTCCAGCTGTTTATCTGACCACATTTAGGGTAAACAGAGCGTCTGTAAATGCCATCATGCTCACAATAAAGCACGGACACAGTAAAACTCAAACTAACACACCACCACAAGCTCTAACCACAAGGAAGCCTCCTGTGAATAATAGCACAAAAACACATGTTAATCCCACCACAATGCTGAGTAAGTCGATACAACGGTGAAAATCAGCCGTCCAGACGTAAACACCGATCTGCTTTACCCACAATAAAAGCCTTTGCTCTCAAGAATTGAGGGGAAGTGAGGACGCGCCGGCGCGTCAGGACAACTTAACAATGAGGCGATTCATATTTTACACCTTAAATAAGAACTACTACTACTTCTTTTAAGACTCCTTCACGAGAGTTCTCCAAAAAAGCTTTATCTTTGCCTTAGGTCCCAGAAATTGGCCCGCGGATAAAGACAGAACAGAAGCTCCCAACTCTGTGGTCCAGTGAACCATTTTTGTGGACACGATGTCGCCAGTCATTCTTGTATGACCCAGTTTTTATTTAAAAATCTCCAGGAACTTAAAGGAGTCCCCAGACGTTGCATGGACTAACAAGTCCTCAGAAGTTTTTTAACGAGAAAAAAAAAAAAGACTTCTCCGTCCCGTCCCACGCTTCTGAGCAGCCATCACGAATGCTCTCCACCTTTACTCGAGCTGAATTTCTGAGGCCCAATGAATTATTAAAACAGCGGATTTTGGTCCTCCGTTAGAGACCTGCCCTCCAATACAATAGTGGCTTTTATTTAAACTAAGTTAAAAACATCAGCTTCGGGATCGGGAGCAGATGCAGGCAGTGGCGAGCCAGAAGTTCAAGCAGAGACTTCATTCAGAGATCGGTTTTGCTAGGATGGACCAAATTCGGAGACTTGCTGAACCTTGGGAGAAACCCCCTTCCTCGCTGTACACCCCGCACCCTCGTCCTCCTGCGAGTCTAATTACAGCTCTACTTTAACGTAATGACTGTGACGCTGGATTCGTCCTGTAGCTACTTTTATAGCCTTTGTCTGACTCATGCTGATTTCTGAAGGTCAGCACATTGGCCTCATGCCATCTGTTTATTCTCTAATCTTCCTCCTGCTGATGAACGACAATTCTGGCTGCCCGCATAGGTATAAATGTGTGCGCACTTCCTGGAGTCACGGTCCACAGGTTAAGAACCACTATATTATAAAGAGTATTTGTATATGATTGAGGACACACCCAAAGCTTCTGCCAGAGGGCAGGTTGAAAGTTTTAACAGGGTAAATAAAATGAGATTTCTGAGAACGAGCAATTCCAGAAGCACAGTGTGTTGACTTTGCCTTTCTGATTTTGTTTGTCGATTAGATTTGTGTTTTCATAGTCGCCATCATGGCCAGCTGCTTCGGTATCACACGTGGCATCCTTTTTTCGTTGTTTCAATTGTCAGTGGCAGGCCACTAATCACAGAACACACACCAGCTTTAACCCGGTCAGTCACGAGCCTGGAAGTGTCTTCACGTGCTTTTAACATTTGCATATAAAATCCAGTTCCAGTAATAAAACAGGGCCCAGCTGAGGGAAGTACAGAGCTGAGGGTTTGTGCAGAGATGCAGTGTGAAGTCGCGAACGGCGAAGGGAAACCTGGCAGTTCGGAAGGGTTTTAAAAGGTCACCTTTCATCCAAACTAATTATTTATAGTGTGGGAGGCTTAGGTGTAACCACGTAATCAGGATTTGCTCGGCTGTCTCTCCGAGCACCACGGGAAGCGAAAAACACAGTACCAATCCGCAGAGAGCTCCAAAAACAAACCCAGCTCAGACACGGTCCTCCTGAGCCCCTACTGAACTTTTTTTCTTTCTTTATTACGCTTTTTATAGTGCACAGAGAGAGCAGAAAGAGATAACTAACGTACAGAGGTGCGAGTTGTAAAAACAGCCCAAACTCACAGCATAACTTGCTGTGCAAAGACGTGAACCAAGAGAGCAGAGAGGAAGCAGGTTACACCGAATTACATGGCTATTCAGCTCCTGCTTCGTGCTTCACCAGCTCATTCGCACCCCGTAATCTTATCTTCTGTCTAAAACACAGCACGCACCGAGATAACCCATGGGCTGTTCTCGCTTGGGTGTTGGCTACAGGCTGCTTGGGTGTTACATCAGCAGTCTTAATGCAAACAACCCAAAGCAGCCCATTCATTCTTAAGTGGCGGCGTGTGGAGAAGTCACAGCCACAACAAGCTCTAATCCCAAAACTTGATTTCACTACCTTTACAAAATAAAGGCCTTTTCACACTGAAAAAAATTCACTTTTTTTTTTTTAAGTATAGAAAAAGAACACTATTAACACTGTCCTTCTAACTCTCGCTGACCAGGGCATGTCCTCTTTATCAGTGTGTCCTTATTAATACATTTGTTTTCCCTCCTTGCATTTAAAACAAAACTACAGTGATTTATAGCCACTATTCACATAAGCACCTTTATTGTTGTAGATATGTTTAGCAGAATAGATGCACTACAGCGCATTAAGATGAGGAGGAAATGACTCTGCAATTACGCCGGTCATATTAGAGACGTCTCGGATTATCTAACATAATACGTTATGTAGATCCTGGTTGTAAAGTATATTGTCGAACAGTACTGGATTGTCTCCTTTTAAAACTAGCACTCATTAGTGTGTCGGGGGATTGGCGAGGGAGGCAGGGCTCGCAAGGGGCACGAAATGATCATCTTTTCCCTTAAAGGATCATCTGCATTCTTTCACGGCATTCCTGCCCGCCGTCGGGTTTCTGTCTTTTTCGTGTGTAGACTTGAAGCAGAAGCACGCTTCGGTAAAATCAGGTCACGACAGAAACGTTACAACACGCAAATAAAAATCCCCTCACCCAAACCCGCGGGATAAGTTGCTTACTCAAACGGTACACCACTGATTCGATTTTCACCAGGAATACACCAATCGCCCTTAGGCCATGGAAATAAAAAGAATGCAAATAATCCAAACGTCGCTTTATTGACAGTACGTCCATTGTTGCTGAAGGGGGAAAGAGAGCATGAGTAAACACGTCTGAAAGGGAACTAGCATCATTTACAGCGCCGCTCGGCTCCAGGAACACACGGAGCAGAGAGGCATGCAGATTGATACGGGAATGGCCGAGACAGGTTTGCAGCGGATGCATGGAGACAGACTGTCATCTGATACCCAAAACAAAAAAACAGAAAAACAGAATCTGCTCCTGACAAACTCAAATCCAAACCATACCGACTGTACAAATGCAAAGCTGGACTTAAACTCGCCACATCACAGTCCTGATGACAGTACAACTGCACTGTGGTCAAGTCTCTAACTTAGTTATTCGCTTAACGTGAAATCGCTTACCTCCGCGTTTTCTTTGGGTCCTCCCTCGGCGAGAAGAGGCTCCGGACTCTTGGCGCTCTCGGCCCACACATCCTCCCATTGTGCTCAGTTCGTCAGCAGCCACATCGCTCTCTGGTCATTATTTACTACTGAGGGAAAGGTTTCTCACCAGCCTGCTGCCACAGATCGACCCACATCAGTGACAGCAAGTACCTGTGACGTCCAAACCCTTACGACAACTTTATGATTATTACACGCCATGCTGCATGAAATGAAATCTTGGTCGACTCTTGAGAGAGAACATGAACTCTCCACGTCACATAAGACAAAAAAAATGAAAACACATGTCGCAGTGACAGAGCGTGAAACACCACAACGTTTAAATTGAACACATCATGTAACGTGATAAGAGTACAAAAAACGCAACAACTAATAACATAGGCGAATGAGAGAACTAGAGATGCAATGAAATTTCAGTCACCAGGAAGACAAAAGCAGCAAAAAGTTTGGTTTTAAGTTAAGTGAAATACAAAGATTAGTTATGTGCATGTTTTGACGTCATGATATGCACTAAGCCATTTTCATGACAGAAATATCCTGAAATATTCTTCACATGCTTATCCGTCTTTTATGTTCTGTAATCTTATATATAGATGCCCAGCCTTTTCCATGTTGGTACATCTCTTATTGGCATTATAAAACTATATTCCATAGATTATCAGTGTGTCCATATATATATATATATATATATATGCACTCAGTCTTCAACAGTTCAGAAACTGGATCAAGTTAAAATACAAAGCGAGCAGAGACAATGCATTTAGTGAACAAACAGCTTACGGAACCGAGGCTTGAACAAGTTCCGAATTCCTTGCTCGGCACTGCCTTCATTTCCCTCGTGACCCAAGCTGATTTGAGCCTTTTTAGTTTTTCTAATAAGGATATTACAGTCTCGTACAAGTGAAGGCGTTCCTCTAATCAACAAAATGAATTAGCAAGATGCAGGCAGCAGAGACATGGGGAAAAACCTCTCAGCTTTCAGCGCAGTATGTTCAAAATTAATTTTGAGCGCAGTGAACCTCTACTGAGAATACAACTTGGCAAGTCAACAAAACTTAGGACGATAAGCACAATAATATAAAAATTGAGGGGAGGAGCCTCCCCTTCCGAAGCCTGAGCATGCCGTCCAGGATAGTGTGGAATCATAATTTTCCTCCGAATTGAGATTGATGTAATTTGAATACGTGTGATCCATCATACTGTGTTTGTTAGCTGTGCCATTTTCCAAGTACCAAAGCCATAAAAACGCATTAATTACTTTAATATTAGATCATTTCACAACCTGTTTGAGATCAAGCCAATAAAATCTTGACTCCAGACTGTGTAATGACACGTCAAATTAAAAATCAGCACTTTCTGGACTCGGGCCAAAAATGGAGTTGTGTAAACAGAAACAAGCCCTCAGCACGGTAGGGCCCATGTTATGACATGAAACAAAGCAGGACATAAATAACTCACGAATTAAACAAATAAACCGTACGAACACAATCATCCACAGTTTGTCCTGGATCTGTCAGAGTGAAAGGGGAAGCATTAGAGCTCCCCTTTCAAGTGTACGGAACGCCGTTAAAGGGTTCCTGCTAACACCAGCTTTCCATACAGGTTATTATTTGATACAGGACAGCTTCAGAAGCACGAAAAAACAGACAGGGATCTGAGACCGCTGTTCCAGGTGACGTGTTGTCGCAAAAAGTGTTCAAAGTCGGGTAAAAACTGTAGCTACCGACCACCATAACGTTTCTTACAACAAACCTTCCTACGGAATAAGGTTTATTAACCGAATATTAACGACTTACTAACGCAATGATTCGCCTGACAAAGTTTGAGCCGTTTCGTTATCGCTAACCAGGTAGCTGTTAACTTAAGAGTTAGCTATCCAAATAAATAACTACATTACAGCGAACAATTCAAATTACCAAGCTTAAACCTGGCGGTTTACATTAAACCAAAACGTTAAACCGGATTACAGAAAATAACAATCAGAGTTTTTTGGTATAAAGTACATTAAACAATCGTCTGACTCTTTATCTCTCCCAGACTCACTTCAGTTAGCTCGATAACAGATCTGAGGGATTTCCGACTAACAAACTCGAACCCGGTCTCCTAACGTCACCCGTTCCATCCTAAAGCACCAAACTAAGATTAACAACACGTAAACAATTCGAATTAACCTCGAACATCGATAAAAGATCAAGCCTGGTCCGGTAAATGAATAAACTACAAACCTTCTCCGACTCTCCGCTCCGTATCTCCTCCATACTGTCTCCTAGCCAGCTGCTCTTTACTCGCAACAATGCGCATGCGCGTAGCTCAGCTTCAGACGTCATGTCGAAGGGTTTAGGGTTACTGATTGATTACTGATTAAATAACCTGAATCCTGATCAGAATTCTGAGGTTTAATGTCATGTATCACTATTAAATGTGTATGAACTATTCTTTGGATCTACATCTACGTTACGGAAAGTACCACGCAATAAAAATACATTTTGTTTATCTTCTAAAAGGAAAGATGTCTATTATGTTAGCCCACAACACCAGGGACCAGGATTGGAGCCCCACGAGTGACTTCAGGCCAGGTCGACAAAGGCATGACTGGGATATGCCTTATCGAGGAAAGGTTGGATGGCAGGGATTAACCCCTGGTGTTGCAACAGCAACCACTACCCAGCCCTGCATTCATGTGGCACAGGGTAGAGGGCTACACCCTGTACATGAAAACAAGAGCATCAGTGACCTTAACCAGGAAAAGCAGTATTAAAACCTGAGGTAAGCATACCCTTGTGGGATGACAGTACATCACAGAACTGGCAGGGGTCGCTATTTGATCCCCAACCTTCCCTTCCTCAAAGACAGTCAATTGTGCCTGAATTTGACTTGGTGTTTCTTTAAATGTTCAATGTTTATTGGTACATCATGGGTCTGAGAGTAACGAAATTTCAATCCTTTTTATGTCTTGTACATATTGCAGTTTTGACAATAAAGTTGACTTTGGATTTGAAGTCAGAGCCTCCTGAAAGGGATTAAAACCCATATATTAGACTGCTGAGCACCAACAGTGTATTTTGAACCTGCTCATCCTGGTGAAGATCAGAAGTCACTGAGTGTTCAACACTATCTGAACTTTCCACTGCAAACTCAGCACGGAATTCAAATCCAGGTTCTCATGAACCCACTGCTTTTTAATCTCTGAGCCACAGAAGTTGTTAATGTGTATTTAGGGAGGATAAATGCATGAATGGGTCAGGGTTCAAAAATGACCATCATAGATAGACCAGCATTTGCTGTATTTTAGACATGTACACTAGCTAAACCAGCACCGGATCAGTATGGACCGTTAGCACCAGCCAATATCCAAGTTCCCAGCTCAGTGTTGGTTTTAAGTGTAGCTACGTTGCAGTTACAGAATTTAGCAGAATCAGAGTGACCCACAATCCTACAATGTGCAGTTCAAGCATTTGAGTTCTTGGGGGCCTTGCTCAAGGGCCCAACAGTGGCAGCTTGGCAGTGCTTGGGCTTGAACCCTGGACCTTCTGATCCATCCAACACTGCTGCACCAGCACAGGGTTACAGATGTCTTAACATATCTATTACTAGTCACGTTTGGAAGACAGCACATACAGCGACTAACGAACCACTAACTTCAGCAGCTTTGTACTTTGTATTTACGGCGAGCACGTGGGAGCAGCGCGCGACAGTGCACACGCATGCGCACGGTAACGGTTCGTTGTTGAGGGGTGCGCCATGGCTACCGAGAGCAGGAGCGCGGTGAGTTTGGTGGAGGAGTTCGTAGCAGGACAGGCGGACAGTGTGGCTGCAGACGTGGTTACAGGTAAATAAAGCGGTCGTTCCTCTCAGTACGAAGCGAGACTGGCGTTTAATGGGTGTTAAACACCGTAGGAATTCAACATGTCTGTGATGCTCTATGTCTGTACTCGGTTAAGTTGCGTTTACACCCGATTTCGGACAAATCCCGCCTCCTGTACAAGGATTGGGTGCTTTATTAAACGCCTGTGGAAGACTGCTTTCTAATTGGTGGATCGCGTTAGGAGTATGACCGTCGTACCCAATCGTAGCGCAGGAGTTGAAAAGGACCGTAATATGGGTAGGATAAACACCGCGCAGCTGGTGTGTTACCACATCCTGTGTGCAGCACAGCTGCCCCGAGTTTCTTTGAACAAAACGAAAAGCAGCGGTAAAACAATCACCAGTCAAACTTCTTATGAAGTCAGTTGCCATTTATCATTTTCAGCGTCATAAGATAACAGATTAGTTCTGTCAGATAACAGGTAGAGTCCAACCTTGTTCCGAGAGAGTTCTTATCACTTTCAGCTCCCGTCATCGAGTGTTCCGTTCATTTTGTGCTCGTTTTGTGCTTCAGTTCCAAGAATCTTCACAGTTTCGAGTAGATTACAGTCCTGTCCAAACCGTGCCATCGTGCCATGGAACCAGTACACACATTTGGTCACCTACAGTCATATCAGCGTTATCATACATGTTAAGAACAAAAACACATCATGTTGTCAACTAGAATGACTCCGTACACACCACCTAATTTTTTAACGTAATGTTGTGTATTCAGAGAGACTTCACCTTCTTTTTTGTTGTAGGTGTGAAGGCTGGACAGTTCTCCATCCTGGACCTGGTGGAAGCGCTTGGGTAAGGTGTCCTCTAACATGTGAAAACGTGACTCACATATAACCAGACGAAATAAAAATGTTGAAGTGTTGTTTTGGATGGTACGCAAAAGAAACGTCAAATTAAATCGAATAACGTGTTAGGATTATCTTAGAATGTCCAATTGGCTGTCTTGTTAAATCCTGACTGATTCGTTGGTGTTTAGATTAAGCTTAACCAGCACTCAGGCTCAGACTCGAGGGAGAGCGGTGCAGCTGCTCTCTCAAGTCCTTCAGGAATACTACGGTCTGCTTTCGGAGAGTGAAGGTGAGTATAAATCGCACCCTCTGTACTCCCATCATGCTTTCTGCTCCTACAACAGGAACTAGGTTGCGCTGTCACATAAAAGGCAGTTTCTCATTCTTTAAATGTGGCCTCCTCATCAGATCAGTGCGTAAAGAGCCCCAGTTATGAGCTCTGTGTTTACCATTTTGACTCCTGTGTGCAGTGAAGGTGCTTCTGGCGTTCTACGAGAACAGGTTAAAGGATCACTATGCAATCACACCACACGTCCTGCATGGACTCCAAGCTCTGGTGAGTCCGAGTAACACACCGGTACAGGGTAATGGCAGTGGATTAGTTAAGCGTTTGAGTATTGGGAGCTGAGTTTTGAAAAAAGTGCATACTAATGACTCAGTCACTGACCAGTGGTAGTAGTCTTTCTGTAAATAAGATTTAATTAGATTCTAACATCTGTCTTTCAGGTGAAGAGCAGAGTGCTTCCTGCTGGTTCAGCAGTATCTATCCTTAAAGCGCTCTTCCAGGATGTTCATGTGCAGGTATGATCAGTTACACACACAAAAAAGCTGTAGTTAAATTCTTCTTTGCTCCGAAGAGCACTGAGATGTGACTGTTTTTTTTTTGTATTGTTCAGTCTCTGATGCTGGCTGAGCGTTCGAGGGTCTACAACATCCTCATCAGCCTGATGGACTCAAGAGAGGAAGGTAATCAGACGCTGACATTCATGGTGTGACATTGTCATTGCTGAGCAAATGAGAACCGATTTCTGTTGTTTCCTGATGCAGAGCTGAAAGGTTTGGGCGCAGACTTCGTCTTCGGGTTCGTGCAGGCAGTGGACGGCGAGCGAGATCCTCGCAACCTGCTCTTAGCCTTCCAGATCGCCAGAAACATCATTCACAGAGGCTACGATCTGAGTGAGGCCTGATCCGCAGACTGTAACAGACACTTTAGCTTGCACGAGTCATTAGTCCAATTTCTTTTTTCTTTCTTAGATCAGTTTGCAGAGGAGCTGTTCGAGGTCACATCCTGTTACTTCCCCATCGATTTCACTCCCGTACGTCCAGTTTAATCTCTGCCTTCCACCCAGTAGTTGTTTATATGTTCTGTTTGGCACTAATGCTGTCTTTCGTCGTGTTTTGCATGTTGCGCTCAGCCACCCAACGATCCTCACGGGATCACGCAGGAAGAGCTCACCCTGGCACTGAGAGCCGTTCTATCAGGGACGCCCCGATTCGCAGAGGTACGATCCTTAAGCGGAGTTCATTCTCTATATTCAAACTGCTACTGAACACCACTGAGTGTGCACTCATACACGTGTCTGTGTTTGCGTTCTCAGTTCCTGCTGCCTTTGCTCATCGAGAAGCTTGACTCAGACCTCCAGAACTCCAAAGTGGACTCGCTGCAGACCCTGGTAACTCGAGCGCAGAACCACAACGCATCACACGGTTTAGAGCTACTTTACCACATTAAAATGATAATACCCAGTTCCTCTTTCCTCTAGGCGGCCTGTTCGGGTGTGTACGGACACAAAGAGCTGGCTGAGTTCCTCCCAGGCCTCTGGTCCTCCATACGCAGAGAGGTGAGTCATGAAGTCAGTTGCTTTTTCTGGGAAAAAAAAACAAAAAACAAATCGTCGGCTCGCGTTCATGTTCGATTTTCAGGTGTTCCAGACGGCGAGTGAGAAAGTCGAGTCAGCAGGTCTGGCTGCTCTGAGCGCGCTCACATCCTGTCTGTCTCGCTCCGTCATGACTTCAGACTCGGGTGATGCTCTGCAGGAGTTCCTCCAGCTCGTCCTCAAAGGTACCTGGAAGGCTAAAGTTGCTCGTATAACAGTCGTAAGTAATTTCACTAACGCCCGATTAAACTCCATAGACTGTCAGCACCACCTTTGTGAGCCAGACCTGAAGCTGGTGTGGCCCAGTGCTAAACTCCTGCAGGCCGCGTGCGGCGCCTCCTACAGGGCCAGTCTGATAGTGACCACGGCGGTGCTGCCCTCTCTGTTACAGCAGTACAACTCGACAAATCAGGTCTCATATACACACACATAAACGTGTTAATAGATGTCACTGAGTCCTCAAACCAACCAGTCCTGTAATTGGTTTTAGATTTATATATGGCTGATGAAATAATAACGACAATAATACGGCATGTTTGTATTTTGGTTAAATTAGATCCAGTCAGATTTATTTATGAAGCACGATTACAAATAATATTAGTGCTGTACAGTCAAGTTTATTGTTATTGTCCTAATAAACCATAAATGCTCCAGGTGTTTCCGTCATTTATCTTAAATGGTTCAAAGGCCGTGTGTGTGTGTGTGTGTGTGTGTGTGTGTGTTTAGTGTACTCAGCGGCGCACTCTACTGGAGGTGTTGCAGGGTTTTGTCCAGGCCACGCTAAACAGCCCTGCAGGAGGAGGTCGGTCCTGATTACACACACCCACATTCACCTGTCTTCTTTCAGCAACTTTCCGTTTACAGTCCTGATCAGACTTACTTTGCTAGTATTGTGTTGATATTTGTGTGTGTGTGTGTGTGTGTGTTTATCAGAGGAGTGTGTGCTGACCCCGGTGCTGAAGTCTCTATGCAGCGTGGTGTTTTCCGCCCTGGCAGAGTCGAACGCAGGACTACAGATCACAGCTACTAAACTCCTCACCACCCTGAGCCAGCATCCCGGTCAGCCTGCATATTTTATGTATATATATATAAAGTGAGGCAAAAAAGTATTTAGTCAGCCACTGATTATGCAAGTTCTCCTACTTAGAAAGATGAGAGAGGTCTGTAATTTTCATCATAGGTACACTTCAACTATGAGAGACAAAATGAGAAACAAAATCCAGGAAATCACATTGTAGCAGTGGAGGAGTGTGCAGGCTCTCTGTCCCGCCTCCATCCCGCTGTGTTCTCGTCCCGCATGGTTCCGGCGCTGAAGTGTGAAATCGTGACAGGTGAGTCTGCAGTGTGTGGAATGGTTTGGCTGTGCTTATGTTTCCCGGTGAGGTGAGGTTAATGATGAGGTCTGTCTGTAGAAAGCGACGGCTCTCCTCCTCACAGAGCTGCGGTTCGGCGTCGGTGTGTCTCGGCTCTCGCATCCATCTCCTCTCATATCGACGTGGTGCGGGAGAGCGCCCCCGTGCTGCTGCAGGTCCTGAAATCTGCACACACAGGTAGACGGTGCAGACTGGTCTCACTCACATTGCGCGCGCACACACACACACACACACACACACACACACACACACACACACACACACACACACACACACACCACGTGTATCTGAATGTAGAGATACGTATCTGTAGGAACAAAGCTTTTTACTTAATATAGTACTTTTTAAACTTTTTCTTCATTTTACATACATTTTGTTGGACTATTTCACTGTATTTTCTAATTTTTATATTTTTCATTGTTTTAGTTAATACTACATCATATTCTTTTTAATTTTGCTATTTTGTTTTATTTTATTTACAGTTTTTTATTTTACTATTGCTTGATTTTACTTTCAATCTGACATACATATTTTACTCTTGTATTTCACTATTTTATTGTATTTTCTTTTCATTCATTTTTTATTTTTTATGAATTTTTTTACATACATTTGTCTTTTTTAATATTTGATTTTGTACAAGTTGGTATTGTTTATTTGTTAATTTAGTACTTCATATTCTTTTTAAATTCTGCGTTTTATTTTACTTGCATTTTTTATTTTACTATTGCTTGATTTAACTTTAATTTTTACCCTTTAGAATTTTCTATATTTCTGCATAAATATGACCTAAAACATCATCAGATTTTCACACAAGTCCTAAAAGTAGATAAAGAGAACCCAGTTAAACAAATGAGACAAAAATATTATACTTGGTCATTTATTTATTGAGGAAAATGATCCAATATTACATATTAGTGAGTGGCAAAAGTATGTGAACCCCTAGGATTTGCAGTTAATCTGAAGGTGAAATCAGAGTCAGGTGTTTTCAGTCAATAGGATGCCAATCAGGTGTGAGTGGGCACAATGTTTTATTTAAAGAACAGGGATCTATCAAAGTCTGCTCTTCACAACACGTTTGTGGAAGTGTATCATGGCACAAACAGGAGATTTCTGAGGACCTCAGAAAGAGTTGTTGATGCTCATCAGGCTGGAAAAGGTTACAAAGCCATCTTTAAAGACTTTGGAATCCAGCAATCCACTGTCAGCCAGATTGTGTACAAATGGAGGAAATTCAAGACCATTGTTACCCTCTCCAGGAGTGGTCGACCAACAAAGATCACTCCAAGAGCAAGGCGTGTAATAGTTGGTGAGGTCACAAAGGACCCCAGGGTAACTTCTAAGCAACTGAAGG
>JAJAGP010001370.1:60549-200355 GCA_025084515.1 Ancistrus triradiatus
ACCAACATCCCAGAGCTGAAGCTGTTCTGTACGGAGGAATGGGCTAAAATTCCTCCAAGCCGGTGTGCAGGACTGATCAACAGTTACAGGAAATGTTTAGTTGCAGCTATTGCTTCACAGGGGGGTCACACCAGATACTGAAAGCAACGGTTCACATACTTTTGCCACTCACTAATATGTAATATTGGATCATTTTCCTTAATAAATAATTGACGAGGTATACATTTGTTGTCTCATTTGTTTAACTGGGTTCTCTTTATTTACTTTTAGGACTTGTATGAAAATCTGATGATGTTTTAGGTTACATTTATGCAGAAATATAAAAAGTTCCAACGGGTTCACAAACTTTCAACCACCACTGTAAGTCTCCCCCTCTCTCTTTAGGTAGCGGCAGGTTTACGGTGGAGGAGCTGAGCTCGGTGTGCTGCAGTCTGCACCGGATAGCTGCTCACGCCCAGCACTCAGAGGAGATCAGCAACTATTTCCACACGTTCATCATCCCACAAGTGCTGGGACTCGGCGTGCACGCGGCACTGCAGGGTAAAGCTTCGGTTAATGCACGTTAATTAGGATCTGCAGAGAGCTTTAGGTTAAAGTGCAGCATTTTTATGATTAATACGCTTTATTTCAAATGCTCGTTGCAGGTGAGCAGAGCTCAGATCACACCAGCCTCCTGACTGACGAGCTGGTACTGAGTGCTCTGGTTCCTGTCATCAGCACTTCCTGTGCAGCCCTGCGGCAAGAGTGAGTGTCTGAGAAAACCACACGCACACGAAGCAGCACAACTTACAACCCAAGCTTCCAGGAACGAATCGGCATACGATTATGATGATAGGTTATCGATTCCCATCCTTATTTCGTGTACTCTACACTGTCTAAGCAAGTGTAGGTTAAGGGCCCAACAGTGCCAGAGGCTGAACCCTGGACCTTTGGTCATATTTAGGGTTTCCTGGATGTCACGAGGTCGTATGGAGAGATCATAATCATACCCACTGTGTGTTCTTAGATCAGCAGCTCAGATGGCTGCCCAGGTCGTGTCACTTTACTTAGACGGAGACGTGTCCTTCCTGCCGGACAACTCGTACCCATCCCAAATCCATCTTCTCAAGGTGAGACACCATGGGCATGATTATATGCTGTATAACAATTTACAGTGGTGCTTGAAAGTTTGTGACCCCTTTATAATGTTCTATATTTCTGCATAAATATGAGCTAAAACATCATCAGATTTTCACACAAGTCCTAAAAGTAGATAAAGAGAACCCAGTTAAACAACTGAGACAACACTATTGTACTTGGTCTATTTATTTATTGAGGAAAATGATCCAATATTACATATTAGTGAGTGGCAAAAGTATGTGAACCTTTGCTTTCAGTATCTGGTGTGACCCCCCTGTGCAGCAATAACTGTAACACCGGCTTGGAGGAATTTTAGCCCATTCCTCCGTACAGAACAGCTTCAGCTCTGGGATGTTGGTGGGTTTCCTCACTAACTGCTCGCTTCAGGTCCTTCAACAACATTTCGATTGGATTAAGGTCCTTAACCATTCTTTGGTAGAACGGCTGGTGTGCTTTGGGTCGTTGTCTTGCTGTATGACCCACCATGCGTCAGATGTCCTGAAATTTTCCTTTAGAATTCTCTGATATAATTCAGAATTCATTGTTCCATCAGTTATGGCAAGCCGTTCGGGCCCAGATTCAGCAAAACAGACCCAAACCATGATACTACCACCACCATGTTTCACAGATGGGATAAGGTTCTTATGCTGGAATGCAGTGTTTTCCTTTATCCAAACATCACGCTTTTCTTTTAAACCAAAATGTTCTATTTTGGTCTCATCCGTCCACAAAACATTCTTCCAATAGCCTTCTGGCTTGTCCACGTGAACTTTTAGCAAACTGCAGACGAGCAGCAATGTTCTTTTTTTTTATCTTCATAGTAACTGCTAATCCTATAGGTTCACATACTTTTGCCACTCACTAATATGTCATATTGGATCATTTTCCTTAGTAAACAACTGATCAAATAAAATATTTTTGTCTCATTTGTGGAACTGGGTTCTCTTTATCCCAGGACTTGGATGCAAATCTTATTTTGTTTTAGGTCATATTCATGCATAAATAGAGAATTTCTAAAGGGTTCACAAACTTACAAGCACCACTGTAGACTGAGTATGCTGTTACTGAAGATTTCTTCCTGCACAGAGCCAGCCGGACGTTTGGGCGCGGTCTCATCTGGTGTGTTTGCTCATGGCCTCGGTGTGCTCGCTCCCACGACACGTAGGTTCAGTCCTAATACTCACCGGTGTAATATTGGCGAGGCTCACAAGGCGTAGCGTAACGCTTCTGCTCGTCTCCAGGTGGTCATTCCTGAGCAGGACCGGCTGCTGGTGCAGCTGGAGGACCTGGTGTTCACCTGCACCCACCCGTTCTCCTACACGGCTGCTGCCAAGTGCTTCTCGGGCCTGATCAACAAACGAGCAGCAGGTACAGGTCGAATCATTAGGTTAATCCAGCACGGGTGCAGCTCAGAGGTAAGAGCCAGCTCCTGGAAAAGGCAGGTCCTGAGGGTTAGGGTTCGAACCTGAAGGTTGGGTGGTGTGGTTATGAACCCCTGAGACAGACTGGGTGCACTTTGGTAGTTAGTTGTTACGATATTTTGTAATTGTTCATACTCTTCTGTAGACATCAGCTTTATCGTGTATGTAGGTGCAGATCTGGATGCTGTTCTGGAGAAAACCTTGAGCAGAATATACGCAGCGCAGCAACCTCAAGCCTTCGCTCTCCTCATCTGGGTAATGCCGCTTCCTAATTTTCTTGTTCTCACAGTCGTCATTGTGCAAAGCAAGAGTTTAACACTGTTTATCGCTGTGTCTCTGCGCAGGTTACGAAGGCCCTGCTGCTGCGGTACCATCCTCTCTCATCCGTGCTGTGTGAGCGGGTAATGTTCTTATGTTCTCATTTCTGCTCTCTGTTCTGATTTATAAACGCTGATTGTATTCATTAAGGCCACACAGATCTGAGCGCTTGTTAATCCCCTGCTGTCTGTTTTCAGCTCTTCTCTCTGCTGGCTGATCCTCAGTTGGGTTCGATGGCGGCTGACAGTTTCTGCCTTCTCATGAGCGACTCTACCGATGTCCTGAACCGCGGCTGCCACGCAGACGTGCGCATCATGTACCGCCAGAGGTTCTTCACCGAGAACTCTGCTAAACTTGTACAGGGCTTCAACTCGGCACCGCAAGGTACGAACAGACTGGTACAGACGGGCGTAAATGTGGTACAGACAGGTACAGAAAGGCATAAATGTGGTACAGACTGGTACTGGTGGGCATAAATGTGGTACAGACTGGTACAGATGGGTATAAATGTGCTACAGACTGGTACAGATGGGGTAAATGTGGTACAGACTGGTACAGAAAGGCATAAATGTGGAACAGACTGGTACAGATGGGTGTAAATTTGCTACAGACTGGTACAGATGGGCGTAAATGTGGTACAGACTGGTACAGAAAGGCATAAATGTGGTACAGAATGGTACAGATGGGTGTAAATTTGCTATAGGCTGATACTGATGGGTGTAAATGTGGTACAGACTGGTACTGGTGGACATAAATATGCTACAGACTGGTACAGATGGGATAAATATGCTACAGACTGGTACAGATGGGGTAAATGTGATAAAAATGAGCTTAAATGTGGTACAGACCTATACAGATGGGTGCAAATGTGGAACAGACTGGTACAGATGGGTGTAAATTTGCTACAGGCTGGTACAGATGGGTGTAAATGTGGTACAGACTGGTATAGAGGGGCATAAATTGGTACAGACTGGTATAGAGGGGCGTAAATGTGGTATAGATGGGCGTAAACATTCTCCAGCCTTCATGTCTTCACAGTTTGTTACATTTTAAGAAGCGGCTCATTGGATTGTGTGTGTGTGTGTGTGTTTCAGAGAAGCGGTGTGTGTATCTGAAGGCTTTATCACACATTGTTAATAACCTGCCCAGACAGGTTCAGCTGTCGGAGCTTCCTGCGGTGAGTCCGTCACTCAGCTCAACCTGTTAAATCATACCAATAGTGCTCTCCATGACCTCGCCCTCTCTGTTGCCTCGTTGTCATGACGACAGGATTTTATATGTGACATGCAGTGTGTTAATTGTGCTGTTTTGTGTTGGTTCAGTTGGTGCCGTTGCTGTTGGAGGCTCTGGCGTGCAGTGACGAGGCGGTGCAGCTCTCCACTCTGTCCTGCCTTCAGCCGCTGCTGATGGAACCTCCGGCCGCTCTGACTAACCAGCTGGAGGCGCTGTTCACTCGCTTGCTCGCCTTAACCACCAGCTCTTCTATGGTACCAGTCACACACGCTCTTTAGCTTGGTTCGGAATCAATAGATAATAGACACTCGCTGAAGCCCGTGTGTCTCTGGGTGTCTGATGAAGGATTAACACTTCCACTACAAACTTTTTTTCCTTATTCTTTGTAAACAGAAAGTGAGGACGACGTCTCTGCGCTGTGTCCACGCCCTCTCCTGCCTTCCTGCTCACATGGTAAGCATCACACTCCTGCGATCTGACTTCTGTATCTGTATTTTTTGACGTGTCGTGTCTTGTCGCTGCAGGTATTGCCGTTCCGTGCTCGGGTTCTGCGTGCACTCTCCGTTCCGTTAGATGATAAGAAGAGACTGGTGAGGAATCAGGCTGTGGCCGCTCGAGGAGAATGGTATGCCTGGGCAGGGCATGAGAGCTGGTGATGCCAGCTTCTGTAATTAGAAGAGGGTACGAGATCACGCTCCTGTTTTGTGTGTTGCAGGTTTTTGTTAGGGAGTCCAGGAGGGAGGTGAAGATCTGCGACTTTCGTTGTCTGAACACGCACAACAACGCACTGATGACGTGCACTGAGGGGGGGTTCGCTCCTGCTCTGGCGCCCGCGTTCACCAAACCGATGAGAAGGGTGCAAACGTGGGCGATGAGCCCAGCGTTTTACTGACCTGATTTAGCAGTCTCATTTTAATTTGAGCCGAGATTCTAATTATGTAGTAATTTAAAAAGAGTCATGAAATAAAATGTGATAACCTTTGCAATCATGTTTCAGGAAATTCTTGACGGCAAGTGTGTCGTCCTCATCAGTGCCAAGTATCTAGCGAATACATAAATGTCAATAAATCTGTGTGAAATGAATTAATGGTGGCTTATCGCACCCCTTTTCCACAAGTTAACGCCTCCCTGGGTTTTTACATTCGCTCAGAAATCCGGATGTTATTTGCACACCCCGATTTCAATATGCGGACGTAAAAACATGGTTGCCAGATTATCTTATTCTCGCTTTTTGGGGGATTTTTTTTTACATAGACCTGATGCCTGAATCTAAAGCAGGATTTGGCAACCCTGGAATTAAACGCAGCATCCGCAAACGTTCTAAATTTACGTCACATTCTCCTGTGAGATCATTGGCTGGTTGCAAACACTGATACCCGATTCCCCTGAGTCGTGTAAACATGGAGCTTTCCCATTATCTGATTACTCAAGTGTGTGTAAATTCACTCAGCGGTTGCCAGATCCTCTTATCCTTAGAGACATGGCTACTTTTGAGATTAGTTTCCACATACCTAGTTGGTTTTTGACTTCCAGGATCTGGAAACCCTGGAAAAACGCAATCCTGGAACACTGTAGAGACTCAAAGGAGGTATATGTTCACGATTTGATTTAATTTTACTGTTAAGTTTACATCACATCTTTCTGTGAGACAACTGGCTGGTTGCAAAGTAGAAATCTGATTATTAGCTGAGTTGTGTAATCCTGGAGGTTTCCAGTTCCTTCTTAGGTTCTTCTAAGAGGGAATCAAGTTCACCATTTAAAAGCAGGCAGAGTTACACCAATCATTTATTGTACAAAAACCCGCAGCCATGTGGAGCACAGCTCCAGATTCACACTTGGTTATTGCAGCCAAAATGCATGATCAGTTCCCGTTCACATCAAGGCACAGATGAACATGATGCTATGATTCTAAAAGACCGCACCGATCGGAGAGTACATTCAGTGAAATGTGTGGAAAACACTCCGAAATAAAAACAACAATTCTACAACAATCTGCAATCGCTGGCATCGAATCGCCTTAAATAATTACAATAAAAAGCTATTCAGTAGTTCCATTGGCACCGGGTGCACCCCCAGTCCCGATCCCACTCGCTGTTCAGGACGCTGGTCGTTTCGCGTGGAATAAAAACAGGATCAGAACTCGTACCACCGTGTTCATATGGCCACCGGTTCCTTTCTGTAAGGGGGGCAGTCCCAAATTAAGCCATCACCACAGGGGGGATGACAGGAGGGTAACAGGACCCGTGTCAACCAGTGACTGTTGGACAAAATAATAATAATAATAGTATTTACACCAAGCTGATTAAATGTCTACCAAGCTGTACATAACCTGAATAAAATGAAACAAAGCATAATCCAAAAGGTGACATGAGAACCATGGTGTCAGAAATGCCAGAAAATCTCTCATTGAGTGTGTTTACATGCACTTAATAATCTGATAAATCATCAATATGATTATTCAAGTGGTCATGTAAACAGCATAGCCAGATTAAGAAATCCCATAAAGAGAGCTGGATTTTATTCCAGTAATCAGATTACTCGGTGCGTATACCAGTTACCCGATTTCAATTGGTTTTCTCAGTCTGCCCATGTGTGCAGAGTGGCTATCGCAAAAAAATGGTTGCCAGGTCCTCTCATTCTTAGATCTTTCGCATATTTAGATCTGGAGCAGGATTCTCATGCAGGATCTGGCAACCATGGAATTAACCGCAGCACCCGCTAAACGGCTATCGAACAGTTTTGTGGAGACTCTGCAACTGCAGAATATACTTGAAAATGAAGAGTTTGATGATTTAATATAAAAGTTCGAAGTATAGGTCACATTTGTCTGTGAGATTATTGGCTGGTTGCAAAGTAGAAATCCAATCATTTCAGCTATGAGTCGCGTAAACACGGAGTTTTAACATTATCTGATCTAGGACTCGAACCTAGGTGATTGTGGACAGGTGAAGTTTTCCTTACCAGTCTCCAAATAAAGCAATGCCTTGATTGCCACAGATCAATATTCATATTACTTTATATGCTTTACTCTGAGCCTTTTCTTAAAAAAAGCAGAAGTTTATGGAGTGTGACGGAGCAGAACCCGTACCTCGATTTCTCCACGCCAAACAGGATTTTCCAGTTGTTCTTTCGTCCGTGGTGATACGGATTCCTGAAGGCCTGCAAACAGTTTGTTTTAGTTATTAAAGGACACACTGAAGAAGCAGATCCTTTACGTTTAAATAAGTGCCCTAACCAGACCTTTCCCAGCAGTTTCAGTCTCTTCCTCTCTTTGCGGTTGATGTGTCGCTCTACACTGGTCTCTCCTCTGGTGATCAGCACAGCATGCCAGAGAGTCAGGGCTCCCAAAGCTAGTGCCACAGAGCTGAGACACGAATGGTACAAAGTTTAAGTACCGCTAAGTACGTTTCAAAGACTTGTGTTCGTCTTGCGTTACCTTGTTAGCACCCACAGGTACAGGACACTCTTATGGAATAGTTTCTCCTGAAATGTGAACTCTGGTGGAGGAGTCTGATAATAACTCTGATCGGCAAAGAGGAAAAATCAACATTAGGTATGGTTTTAAAAGCTGGTGCAATCGAGAGTTGCAACTGACCATCCATCATACCAGACAAACTTTATTAAATATATTACATTACAGAAGGTCAAAGTTTAACAGTACAATCCTCTTGGCATACCTCGATGGCGCTGTAAGCTCCAAAGAACATGTCTTTGGCACTGACGCTGCAGTAGATGCAGCCCATGGTCATGTAGAGGCAGAAGGAGAAGAAGTAGCGCTGGTTAAAATGCCCCACACAGTTATTCAACCAGGCTGTTTGGAAAGGGGTTAAGGATACACACGGTAACGGGGCTCATAATAAAGTTCATAATAAAGCATTAAAGGATACGACAGTGATGATCCATCTTCAGAACACAACTGAAAGAAAACATTTTGGTTAGATACTAATGATTAGATTATAATGGACTAGTCATTTATAAACAGAATTATGGAGCTCCTACTTGTTACAGATGCTGCAGTGGTGAGTCCTGGCCGGTTTGGGAATGATACATTTCTTACAGAGAGTCACTGTGGGAATATTACTCCGTTCCTGAAATTAAACACACTTTGTGAAATCTGTAAAGGCAAAAATGTAAGTCTCCCTGAACAGGTCGCTGTTTGGAACTTTCTATTTTAAAACAGAAGAAAATAAATATGCTATGCTCATAATTTTAAAAGGACCTGCGATCAAGTTTTGTGATTTAGGAAAATGAGAAATCAAAGTCAACTGATATAAAAAAAACAACATACAGTGGTGCTTAAGTTTGTGAACCCTTTAGAATTTTCTAGATTTCTGCATAAATGTGACCTAAAAAACATCAGATTTTCACACAAGTCGTAAAAGTAGATAAAGAGAACCCAGTTAAACAAATGAGACAAAAATATTATACTTGGTCATTTGTTTTTTGAGGAAAATGATCCAATATTACATATTAGTGAGTGGCAAAAGTATGTGAACCTCTAGGATTAGCAGTCAGGTGTTTTCAATCAATGGGATGACAATCAGGTGTGAGTGGGCACCCTGTTTTATTTATTTTAAACCAGCTCTTCACAACACGTTTGTGGACGTGTACCATGGCACGAACAAAGGAGATTTCTGAGGACCTCAGAAAGAGAGTTGCTGAGGCTCATCAGGCTGGAAAAGGTTACAAAGCCATCTCTAAAGAGTT
Organism: Ancistrus triradiatus; assembly: GCA_025084515.1. NCBI lineage: Eukaryota > Metazoa > Chordata > Actinopteri > Siluriformes > Loricariidae > Ancistrus > Ancistrus triradiatus. The sequence continues at coordinate 69,348 of JAJAGP010001370.1, forward strand.
TGGACTCCACAGTCAGATGTTTTAGGTCATATTTATGCAGAAATATAGAAAAATTCTAAAGGGTTCACAAACTTTCAAGCACCACTGTAAAAATAGGTGATTCATTTTGCTGTAGCAAATCAGGATCAGAAATGTTATGTGACTTTGGAAGTCGTTTAGATCGGTGCCACGTCCTGTCTTGACCTCAACATTTTATTAAACCTTGCAAAATAATATACATGTATGAGTCACTTAACATCCATGTGTTATGCAACTTGGAGTAACATAAGTGTTGATTATAACTATCAAAACATTACTATACATTTATAATGCATAATATTTTCCTTTTGATATTCTGCTCTAAGTGACAAGCATACTTTCTATTATTAAAGAAAAATAAAGTATAACTTTATATAAAAAGTATGATGAGCTTATTTGTATCATAAAAAAATAATTGAATCAAAAAATCACAATAACCAACCTAATAATGAAATATAACATCATAAAGACATTATATAATTTTCCTGTTTCTTCATTTATTAAGGAGGGGGATGTATAGACATTTGTTTAATGGAATAAAAAAATTTTGCAAGCGAATCTTCACACCGAAGAGCTCTCAACCCTTAAAATAATAAAATAGGAATATAATAATAAAATGAACCTGTGGAGGATGCCCGGGTGACGTGGTGATAGCCTTGTAGTAGTGAAACACCACCATCACGAGGTTCCAGTGCCCATAGCAGAGGTGCCACAGGATCCAGTTTGTTGGGTAGGTGTGTACGATGAGCGGCAGGACACAGAGGTACACAATCAGCACTACAGAGCTGGTGAGAGCGATCACCAAACACACAAAGACCTAGGAGAAAACACATACAGCATGTCACTCCCACGTTCCACTTATAACGATGTAAACTGATGATCCCCTGATTCCGAACCGAGATAAACTCCTGAGCCGACTCACCACCCCAAACCAGCGGGTCAGGTTATCTACCAGCCAGTACACGGGTTCGAAGATTGAGTCGAGCACCGTGTCCCAGGATGTAAGGACGTTGAAGTACAAGGAGTTGATGACGACTTTTCCATAATTCCAAAGGTCTCGGAGCGTGCCGCACTTCTTCCCTCGACTCTGCCGGGGCCACAGGTGGCACCAGCGCACCGAGAGACGCATGAGCCTGGAGAAATAGCACTTCCAGCTACGCATTCCGCTCTCCCTGAGACAAGCAAATACACAAATAATTTACAAATCCTCATTTGCACACACAGAGACTATTAAATAAATTGTCCTTACCAGATTATAAATTCTCTGCTTCCATTAAAAAAGGGTTTCTGACACTGAAATCATAAAAAACCTATCAGCTCATCGGAAACAAACAAGAAAACATCCATCGTCCCGCAGACTTCCAGCTGCATCGAAGACGTCCTGATGCATCTGAGAAACAAGAGGTGTGTTTGATTAAAGGCGATCTCATTCTAATCAGAAAGTAGGTCAGGGAGACAAAAAACAACCTCTAAATATTTCAGCAATTTCGTACCTACACACTTTCCATTACGGACATGCACCCGAGTAACTCGGCACTGAATTCATTTCCTCAGGAGAAAACTGATACCACATTGGATGTTAAGAACATGTCTTGCGGAGCGCAGCTCATGAAATTTTAAGCCCATTTCAAAAGTGACGGGCATCACAAAACAGCGTAAGTGACTCTCAGGTGGCAGGGGAAGGCATGTCAATTGGCTTAAGTAAAGTCTCCCCATTAAATTCAGCCGTTTCATCGGTGCCATCTGCGTACCTGATGCAGATGGCCTGATACCTGGTCCTGGTCACTTAATCTGTTGTGACATGCATCTCGAAGATCTTAGTAAAAATTCAGATCACAAAGCACCGACATCAAATAATATGCTAAAAAATGTCAAAGTCAGCATCATGTGCCACACATATGGGCATGGAAACCCAAACCTGCACGTTGTTCCACTGCCATGATTATGAATGACAGGTCTTAACCCAGCTCTTGACCCCGGATTAGTTTCCACTTTCACTCCTGATCAAGTTTAAAAATTAAATACCCAACCCATCGTGCCCATGTGCCAGAACCTCTGCTGGCACCCTTCTGCCACTAAAGTGGCATTTAGTTAGAGACAGACTCAGTTATGGTATTATTTTAAAACCTGCCCGAGTACCAGTCCATCGCAAGCCCGGCATGGGTTGCTTTTGCACTGCTGGGGATGATCTTCTGACCGGTCCCTCTCCCTCAGACACAGTGTATTAGACCCCTGAACCACCCAAGTGCCTTTAGCACATTATTATAATACTAAACAATTAAACATGGCAGTATTGTACTGTATTACACCCTAATATGTTATTACTCTATTACAATGTGTTACACTATCATGCAACAACATATAAATATACCATTATGCTGCACAGTATTGTGTAACAACAGAACAGAGTCAATTATTACTATTGGAAAACGCACCCTACATGTAATACGTTGTGAACGAGAGAACCATTAACGAGCTTAGTGTTAGCATTAGCACCGTTAGCCGCTATAGCGGTTTCTAGCTAACACGGTTACCACAGGAACGACAGGAAACGTCCGTTTGGTTAAGCTAAGCTAAGCTAAGCTAGCAACTCACCTGGTGACACAAAATAACAGAAGCACCTCACATTCTGCTCGTTTCGTTAAAGTAGCACTGAAATCATATTCAATTCGAATAATTAATTCACTTTCGGTAACTGTTACTCCTCTATAAACTTGAGGTTTATTTCAAAATAACAGTCTTTAGTACCGGGGTGAGTCTCAATTCAGTTCGGCCGCTTCACTTGAAGGTAACGGGTGCGTCCTAAATCACACGGAAAATTTGGCAATGATTTGGCTAATAAGTAAATAGTTTTTTAAGCTTTTTAAAGCAATTAAATTAACCCAAACGTACACCTACATGTACACAAGATTGTATATGTTTAGAATTTATTCATTTTGCCTGAAAGGTAAAAAGCCCAAATGTGAATTACTAACTGTGCCTAATCTCTTTGACTGTGTAGCACATTTTTACAAAGACACTCAAAGACAAGTTGTGTAAATTCTTAGCTGCTACAGCAATACCTGCAACAACCTGGAAAAGCAGGGTTAAAATAAAAAAATAGCATTATACATATACAAAATACATTTATTTCATACAACAGATCAGCTTGCTGGGGATTTTATTTACACTTTCTTGCATATGGCCAAACAGAGAAGTGATTAGGAGGACTTTAAAAACATAATGAGAACAAATGTCAGCGTGAACGTGAATGTTAATAATCGATGTTGTAGCTTTAAGGTTGCCATGGTAACGGCCGCGTGTCAGAAGCGGCGCATTGACGTCAATAGCTGTTAGGACGGTCTGAGAGTTTCCGGTGGAGCGGAGTAGCTGATCTGCGGTGGACGAGAAAATTTGCAACCTGCAGAGACGCCGAGGGGAAACTAAAATCAAATTTCACAAATTTGGTAAGAAGGGGTGTCATTTTACTGTATTATATAAGCTCAGTGTATCATTGAGTCAGGAAAAATCAGCAGTGTTCGGAAAACGGAGCTATGAGCTAACCGTTGTTGCGTGCTGTGGTTCCGTTTCAAATCTGTGTTTGCGTCCTACCTAGGTGCACTAACTGTGGTGTGAGAGAACGTCCGCCGCATTCCGGTCAGTTCACTATGCGTTCAGGGGAAAGCCGTTTGGAATTCAGCCTGTGGTATTTGTTTATGACAGGAATGAAGATGGCGGCGGCACTGCGGGCCTTATAATAATGTTTATATCTATATTTGGTATTGAATTAGCATATTTATGTGGAGACAAATAAATGATTTACGTTGTTATGAGTAATTTGGTTGGTTGTGAGCATCCCCAAGTCTACGTTTGAACAGTTTTTCGTCATGCAGTGCTGCATAAATTATAGTGAATCTGCAAACGGCGTATAAGTATGATATGATCCGATCTTCAGCTCTAATACACACGTTCTGCACAGATTTGGACCCAAATCGGCAACATTAATAAACATAAGCCTACATGCATTAGCCTGATCCTTCCTATTATTTGTCTACTTGATCTAAAATGACATGGATAGCAAATACACAATAGTGGTCCTGTTTATTCAAAGCATAACATTGCATATTCCTGATGTTTACAGTTTGAATTGTATTAACTGTAATCTGTAGATTTGGCTTATTCTGGTCTGGGATTGAGATTGTGGATAGTTTTTCAAACCCTTTTTCTGAACAGCAGAAAAAGTGTTGTGTGTTGGTGTGCAGCGTTGTGTTTTGATGTCAAAGCTCAGCTTTTCTGTCCACTCTCAAAACGTCAGCCCATTTTCATTTTGACCAGTTTCTCTTCGTTTCCATCTTTAGTGTTTTATATAGGAAACACAAACGCAAACTATCCAGAGTTTTGTGTAGCTGTTCCTGTTTTGTAGTTACCGTCTCCATCTGGTCTAACCAGCCTCCTTCCTGCACCTGTAGGTGAGAGGGTACCGAGGCAGGGCAGCATGGCAACGGGCAGCGAGGAGGAGAGGAGTCTACGTGACTGCGAGCTTTACGTCCAGAAGCACAACATCCAACAGCTGCTGAAGGACTGCATCGTCCAGCTATGCACGGCTCGACCCGAGCGGCCCATGGCGTTCCTCCGAGAGTATTTTGATCGGCTGGAGAAGGTCTGCACCTCCTTATCGCTCTTTCTCTGTGTATATATATACATATGTGTGTGTGTGTGTGTGTGTGTGTGTGTATGTGTATATGTGTGTGTATATGTATATAGATATATATATATATATATATATATATATACTATATATATATATATACACGGTGGTATTATATATTTTTTTTATAATATACGTGGTGTTGTATATATATATATATTATATATAGATATCTATATATATATATATATATATATATATATATATATATATATATATATATATATATATATATAATGTGGCATCACAGGGGCTGGCCAAAGTGACTTTGAAGTGACGTTTTGTGGCCCATCATAGCTTTCGTTGCACCTGATATTCATTCCGAACTGCCCTTCTCTTATTAAAAGTCCCATATTCTGCTTTTGAATGTATTAATGTATTTACCACATCGTTCTTTACATTGTTTACATTAAAAATATGTAATGATCTTAATTAGAGCAGCATCTTCTCCGGAGGGTGTTGGTGTGGCAGCAGTGCAGTTGTTGTGTTTGTTTTTTATTATGATTAATGTTTAACGATTTCAAAGCGAGGATCAGTCAGACAAACACTTAACAATTGTATACGTTACTATAGGCTATGACTATGCAATCGTTAAAGCAGTGGTATATCCAATCTAATCTGATGGTGGCCTAAGACTTTTGCACAGTGCTGTACATCGGTATGTGCTGCCCCCATGTCCTCTGTTTCTGCGAATGCTCTAAGACGCATCTGTTTTGTCGTGGATCAATAAACTGAGGCGAGCGTAATCAGTTCACGGACACCGGCATCGACGTGTGATGTGTGCATTCGCAGGAGGAAGCCAAGCAGCTGATGAGCCAGCAGAAGGCGAGCTCGCGTTCGGACTCGCGGGAAGACGAGGTTTCTCCTCCCATGAACCCTGTGGTGATGGGCCGCAGGAGGAGAGGAGCCTTCAGCGCCGAGGTCTACACCGAAGAGGACGCCGCCTCCTATGTCAGAAAGGTTAGCGGTACTAAAGGCTAAGCGAAATCTGTCAGGGTGCTTTGTTTATTCCTGCACAATTGGCAGCGTTTAAGGGAGTAGGAGGGCTGGAACAGGAAGGAGAGGTGACGGACATCTCATTCTTTCGCAGGTTATTCCTAAAGACTATAAGACCATGGCAGCTCTGGCTAAAGCTATCGAAAAGAACGTGCTCTTCTCCCATCTGGACGATAATGAACGAAGGTAGGAGTGGATATCTGCTCATAAACCCGTCTCATTTTAGTTTTCTCATCTTTTAAAAGCATTTTTTCCTCCACAGTGACATATTTGATGCCATGTTCCCTGTCACGTATATCGCTGGAGAGATCGTCATTCAGCAAGGTCAAACTCCGTCAATATCTGTTTACTGTCGTGTTTAAATCCGTTACTGAAAGTTTGATTTACTTTATATCTTGTTCTCGTCTCTCACTTTAGGCGACGAAGGAGATAACTTCTACGTGATCGATCAGGGCGAAATGGACGTAAGCACTGCTGTGCTTTGGTTTGACAGTGTATTAGCGCAGCGCTGCTGGCTTTGTTAACGTTATATTTTCGCGCTCGCGTCCTCAGGTGTGTATGTCAACAAGAGGGGCAACCAGCATCGCGATCCGAAAGGGGGCAAGTTTGGCGAGCTGGCTCTGATTTGGCACAACCAGAGCCGCACACGGTCCGAGCCAAGAACCAACGTCAAACTGTGGGGCAGGGGCATCGGACCCGAGGACAGTTACAGGAGGATACTGATGGTACTGCAGCCCCCTGAATGGAAAAAAGAAAAGCAGCAAAATTGCATGATTGTAGAGCGAAACTTAATCAGCGTTTGCCTTTGCTATTCTAGGGCAGTGTATCGAGGAAGAGGAAGATGTATGAAGAGTTCTCCGTTAAAAAGTCTCCATCTAGGGTTAAGCCAGGCTCGCTTATTAGTTGTCATTGTTCAATGTGGATCTAGGAGTACTACTAACAAATCAGGACCACGGTAGTACATGAGTTTTTTATTGTTAATGTTTTGTTAATGGCAAAGCTGTGGCTTGGTTGAACCCAATCTGGTGCATAAGCTACCTCAAAACTGGGGAACTCATACTCAAAATTGCATTATTTTGTGTTGTCCGAGCACACAAAAGCCCGTCTCTAAAAGAGCTTTTCTGCCACCTGAACAGGATGTGTGACTCGTGGTGCAGAATCGTGATTAGGACGTTTTAAAGAAAACACGTCTCGCAAGGGAGACTCAAAAATGGGACCCCAATCCCGTTCATGCCAATACGCTGCTAGACATGGATTACTGTAAACCTAAAAAAATATGAAGGGGGGGGGGGCGCAGAGGGGCAGGCAGGGAGGGGGAGGGTGAAGGGAAAGGGCGGGGGAGAGAATAATAGAGGGAAAAGGGAAGATTCTGGTGGTCCCCTTAGGGGTCCGGGCGGAGGGGCCGTTGGTTGATACGGGCGAGTGCCGGGCCCGGACGGGCAGGGCCCTGCTCTTTTAAGGGGCAAGAAGGGAAGGGGAGTAGAGAGTGCCCTTCTCCTTAGTCGGTGAGGGAGGAGGGGGGAAAGAAGGAAAGGGGAAGGGGAATGTTCGCTCGAGCGGAGGGCGGGCATGGGGGGTGGGCGGCAGTGAGGGGTGGGTACGGTGGGGGGAGGGGGGGGGGCCGGGGCGGGGGAGGGCTGGGAGGATGGTTGTGCGGAAAAGGGTCAAGGATACAAAGGGGAAAGGACAGGGAGGGTTTGGGGGGGGGGGGGTGGGTGAGGGAGGTGGTGGTGGAGAAAGAGGAATTAAGGGAGGATGAAGGAGGGAGCAAAGGGAGAAGGAGAAAGTGGAAGTTGTTTAGGTTTTGTAGTTTTTCTTCTTTTTTCTTTTTTTTTTTTGTTGTTTTTTTTTTTCGTTATTTTTTTATTATTTACGTTTTTATTTCATTTAAAAAAAAAAATCATTTAAATGTATTATATGTCTTATATTATTTTCTTTTCTTTTACTGGTTATGTTCTGTATTTCTTATTATTTAATTTAATGTTATTATTTATAAAATTTATATTAATATAATTGTTTAATTAATTTAAATTTATTTGAATGTATTGTAATTATGATTTTTGTTTGTTTTTTTCTTTGTTTATTTTTTATTTATTTTATATTTTAAAATTCATTTTTAATGTATTTTAATTATTTTTTTTCTTATTAGTTATGTATTTATTTATTTTCCGACTTTACTTGTTTTTTATTTTTTTTATTTTATTTTTTTTATTCAGTTACTATATTAATGTTTTCTTTTATTATTTAGGTATTTATTTATTTATTTATTTATTATTTCTTTAAATATAATTTGAAATATATTTTATTTAATTGATTTATTATATATTTCGATTTTTTATTATATATTACATTTAATGTTTACAATTTTTTTCCATTTATTTATTTATTATATATATATATATATCTATAATATATTATATATATATATATATATATATAAATATACTTGTAATATATTTATTATTTATTTATTGTTGTTGTTTTTTTTTTTTACGTTGTTTGGTTATGTTATTTATGTATTTGCTTATCAGCTGTAGTATCGGTGATGATCTAATCCACAGTATCGTATCGATTAATGACTGCTGTAGGTTCTGAGTACACATAAATCACAGCCAACGTTATGCACGGCACATAGCCAGCATTGGATTTGGTGATATTACGTGGCCCCAAAAAACATTGTTTGTTCCTCTCAGCTGAGGGCGGAGCAGAGAAGAGGCAGCTGTTTTGCAGGCTGTGTTTAGTTGGTCCGCGTTGACACATCCTTTTTGGGCAGGATCCCATAACCTCTGTGCTCTGCATTATGAAAAAAACTCTTTAACTGCAGCTGTACCTTGCTTCCTCAGAGTCTGTGGGATGAAAGGGAGGTCTGACGTGGCGGACTCTTGGAGACCACGTTCAGTAGTTTGAGGACAGCAGAAGATCGGGTGGGGCAGGGAGTAACCCGGGGACGAAGTTCTTCATCATCCTGGAGGTGCGGAGTGTTCCTGTTCATAAACTTTGCACTGTTTTGTAGGTCCGCGTGTTTACAGCTCTGATGATGAGCTCAGGTGCTGTTTGTGCGGGGAACTCAGTCGGCGTTACTGCAGGAAGCTCCGAGAACGAGGAGTTTGTGGAGGTGGGACGTTTAGGACCCTATGATACTTTGGTGAGTGAGGTTTAGAGCAACGTGGTGTTTGAGGTGTAATGAGGGTTTAGGTTGATAATTATCAGGACAAACTTTGTAAATTATAGTTCTGTGAGCGATGCCTCATAATTACTCTGATATATGTAATCTCTAATCCTGACCTAATGCTGGTTTAGACCTGGGTGTGAATCTTCCACCGAACTGCTGTCGCTGGTGCTGATTTCTGCAGCGTTGGAGGATTTCTTGCTCTGTATATAATTTCATTATTTTTTATATCACATAATCTCATTAAACGTTGGCTTCGGTTTTTCAGCATTCGCTGAGGATAATTAGGAGCCAACCACTTAAAAGTCTTTCTTTACGAAGGGTGCCTATATCGATTGTTTTTTTTTTCCTATTATATTTTATTGTAATGGCTATATTTTTTAGACATGTTCTCTCTGTTAATGTTTGTTTACCATCTATTTAGTTCAACTATGACCTAGTTTAATTCTTACATACATCATGTAAGCTGTCCAAGCAGAACAGGTCCTGTTTTGACTCCAAGGTTTCTTCCTTATAACATTTAGGGAGTTTTTCCTTGCCACTGTTGCCCTTGCTCAATTTGGGATTGGCCTTAGATATTAGAAATTTGTTTCAGTTTTGTTTTTGTCTCTAGGTCTTAACTTTGAATTTTTATTGAGCGCATCACTCTTAGTAATACGTGTGTGTGTGTTTTTCAGGCGAGATTGCGCTGTTAATGAACCGACCCCGCGCCGCCACCGTGGTCGCCCGCGGCCCCCTGAAGTGCGTGAAGCTGGACCGGCCTCGTTTCGAGCGAGTGCTCGGCCCCTGCTCCGACATCCTCAAGCGTAACATCCAGCAGTACAACAGCTTCGTATCGCTGTCAGTCTGAACTCACACACACTCACACACACCCCCACACACACACACCCTGCAAGGGCGGTTAGCTTTGTAACTTCTTATTTACTCCTGGTTTATCGGTTCGTAGATGTTACGCTTGATTCCACGCGGCTGCTCAAACACTGCACACACCACCAGCTCTCCCAGCTTCCACATCCCACTGACAATCAGAGTCCAGTCCCCACACACACACACACACACACACACACACACACACACACACACACACACACACCCCAGCTTAATGACTATTGGTCAAGGGAGATTGTCATTTTCAGATGTTTTCCTCCTGAGCTGCTGCGCTTTCGTCGGTCGTTTATATCTATAGTTTTGTAAGTGTATGAGCAAATGTTAAGCTATTTAAACCTCGCCATTACGTCACCAAATAACAACACAGTTACACTTTACGAACCTTTATTTACCTGTTCTTTATTCGTATCACGTTACAACACGTTTAATCGTACGTCATCGAGTTTTATGTTACATACGAATCCCTACTGTTACTTCGTATTTACTTCTGATTAACAGAAAAAACACCTTTTTCGCGTCTCACCATTTAGTCTCGGCCTGACCAGTTAGAGGAGACTCGACCCTTCACACATGCACCTTTTACTCTGGAAGAGGGTTCATCCCAGAGCGGAGATCCATGGCTGTTTTTCAGGATGAAAACCTCTTGGCATAATGAGGAGCGTGAAGTGATCAAGATTCTGTTCTGGATTTCTGGATGGAAACGTTAGGTAATGTTAGCTGAGAACGTCAGTGATGATTTGTGACAGGTTGGGTTAGATGTTGTGCCATGTGCATACAGTGTGGTTTGGCTAGGTTTTGTTATTCAGGTGCATTTTTAAATATATTTTTGAACAATAATGACAACTGTTGTTCCGAATCTTGAGCAAAAAGCACCAGCATGTCCGTTTAGGTGGGATATTTATTATTAACTGGTTATATTTCTACACTTTATTGCAAAAATTGATTCCATAACCTATGAGGTATTTTAATCCCCATCCCTGCTGTCCCTGAAAATGAAACCTCAGAAACCAAACCTTGCATCAAGTGAGTCTGAGTGTATAATCACTGTATAAACTTTGATTTTTATACAGAAATTCATTATAAGAGAAGTTAATGAGCGATGTTACGATATTTAGCAAGGGGATTTATTCCCTGTAAACGTAAAGTCGAAGAAACAGAAGAAATCCAAGACAACCAACAACACGCGAGGCCCAGAGAGAGAGAGAGAAAGCAGGAAAGTTTCCCCTCACTATAAGCTGACATTAATAAAAGAATGAAGGATTATCAAGAGGCCAGTACAAGCTAGAGACTTTCCTATAAGAAATAGCAAATATAGAGCCTTCGTTTTCTGAATATTCATTATCCAAGCCATTTCCAGGATAATGGGGTTTGACTTTGGAAACTGTTATGGTTCAGAAACACGTCTGTGGGCCATCCATCCAAAGGTCTGTTCACACCGAGTTCGATACGTTTCTTTTTCGTCTAAACACTTCCGCTGTCTTTAAATTCCCTTCTCTTTATGTCAGAGATTTCATCTTGTCTTTTTCACATCAACTTGGAAAAAAAAAACAAAAGACACGAGCGAAGATTAGTGCAGGAAATTCTACTTTGTTTTTTGTGAGCATGAATACATCCAGTCACTGTGAGGTTTATCACCATCGTTTTCCAGCCTTAAAGGTGTATTCCACCAGATCTTTTCTTTAATATCCATGTTCCTAGAGTCAGCCTGTAGCTCTTCCTGTTCTGCCTGACAAAAGAGCCCTGATTGGTCAGCCTGATTTTTAATGCAGAAATTAGACATTTCACAGCATCGCAGTTCATCAGTTTTGGACTGGTTGTGAAGGACTCGGTGTGAAAAGGCCTTGAGGCTGCATGTGTGAAGGAGACGGAGCCAGGACGTTCCTGATGAACGTGACCTTTACTTCCTGTCAGTCGGCGTGGATAAACAGCCACTCATTAGGGTACGAGAAGCTTGAGTTTGATGTGCAGATGCCAGTATTAGCGTTCAGTGTGCTTTATTCACACCATGGCTTCCAATTTCACTGCGTCCTGAGTTAACCGTAGAAGCTTTGTGCCATAAAAGACTGATACATGCCTGTTTTCTACTTTTCATCCCATAACCTGTGCGTGCGCGTGAGAAACAGCTCAGCCTTCGGCCTCGTGCCGCTCGTTTTGCAAAGGAGGGAGAATGAGAATTAGAGAGCGGATTTTAGACTTCGGATGTTGTCCATTCTGTGGCTATACGTGCGTAAAAGAAAGGGAGTCACTGCTGACTTTATTCCCTCACATGATCTATTTATTAAATCTTATTTTATATTAAATTAGTGATGCTGCTCGGCCTTTGAGCTATGTATGTATGTATGTATGAAGAATTAATAAATCTAGCTTTGCTTGGCTTCTGTTACTAAACTATAAACGTTTATCTCTGAGCCCGATTTGTGAAGCTTGCAGTTATCCGAACTGTATTCAGTGGACCAGTTTTACTCTCTCTTTTTTTATTTCGTTTTGTTCTTGCTTTCATTTCCAGTGTCATGCACCTTTTTTGTTATAGCTCATCCTAGCAGTTAAGCAATAAAAGTTGTATTATTGAAACATCTGCGTTGTTTCTACAATACATGCATAATCTGAAACGGTGACTCTGCACACCCAGACCTTTCTGTTTACACGGCCACTACGTACAAGCAAATTCTTATCTCATTTAGGCTCACTAGTTCCAAGAGAAAACTACTCAGATGCCCAAATATGCATGGGTGCCGTCCAGGAGCTCCATTAATAAGGAATTATGGCTTTTTATTGGATCCCCCACTCTTGGAAAGGCTTCATTGTGGATTCCGAAACATGAATTTACTTCCATTCAGCCACAAGAGCATTAGTGAGGTCAGTGTTGGCACTGTGTCGGAGGCCTGGCTCCTAGATGCCATTCCAAGTCTTCACTCTTGGATGGGGTTGAGGTTTGGACTCAAACCAAACTTACCAAATCCTTCTTTTATGGAACTTGTTCTTTATATGGTCTGAAGAATAATCAAAAATGGGTTTAGAAAGAGAAAGCACTCCATATTGCATGGTCCTGCAATTACAACACTCATATTTCATGTTGTGAGCTTCAGGCTGGGGTTCAAAACCAAGGTCTCCCATCAGGAAATCATGTTTTTGAGGAGTTGTTGATTCCGAGCCAAAGAGCTCCTTTCAAACTTTCAAGCTTTATTTCTATAGCTGTTACTTTGGAAATGCAATTTGAAGTGTTCTGTCTCTAACATGAGGATAAGAGGTTGAGGCTTTCCTTCCAAGCCAACAAAGAATCAGACAAGAACAACGTGTCAGCGCTCAAAAGAAGAAAGAGGACGCCAGATTGGACCATTATGCTCTTCACAACTTATACGGTGGGCACTGTGCATTTGGGAGCAAATGTTCTCAGTCTGGCATCTACCAATCAGGAAATTCCAATCTAGCTGATTTCCCAATTTGGAATCAGGGCTGTTTCTCCGGGATTTTCCACTTCAGATGAACAGCATTGACAGGTGCAGATCGAGCAGGGCACCATACACTTAGTTGGCATCCAGCACAGACGTATCCATACCGAAAAAGCCCTTTCAGTGCAAGCCGTATTTACACTGCTGTGTTTATCGTGGAGATTATGTAGAGTTTAGAGATCTAATTAACTGCCTTGAATGGGGTCCATATAGTTTTGGGACATGGGATGTTAGTTTGTTAAATGACATGAGTTGTTGTAAGTGTATTTATTACACAACCAACAGGGAGAAATGCAGTCATGAACTGAAACCTATAGGCATCCAGGAGCAAAATTTAGAATACAACTTATTTTTGACTTAAACAGCACTGATCACAGAATAAAATGAGAAATCTGGATTTTTGCTGACACAAGCACACAGCAAACCAAGTTTCAGCTGTTCTCCTGCTTTACCACACTCGTGTGCAATTATTAAAGTTTGCACGCCACAGGTTGTAACAAAAGCTTCATCAGGGATTTTTTGTGGCTGCTTTGGGATTTCACTTCAAAGCCTTTCAGAAAGAAATGAGAAGGACCATCGATTATACAGTCACTGTGACAATCTGAACCCAAGCCAACAACCACGCCTGCTGTTTTGGGGACGTTCCACAAGAAAGAAATTCCACCAGAAAAATCCAGTTAGCAGGCTTCTCAGACATGTCTGTCTTTCAGGAGTTTTCAACTCAAAAGTATCAGAATTTGAGTTAGTGCACATCAAAAAATCACCAGCCATCGTGATCGTTTTTGGTCAGCGATCACATCGCTCTCGGCCCATCAACCTGCTTCTACGCTTCTCTCTCTCTGGAACTGGCACCAGAGGACTCCATGAAGTCCGTGACCACCACCTTGGCTTCCCATTTTTTCACGCACCTGTTTACGGCTATGAGAATGCGCACCAGCTGCGATCCAGGGCCTGCAGGTGGGGTTTCAGTCAGATGGGCATGAGCAGGTCGTGCAAGGATTCCTCATGATGTCGCTGATGAGACGGAATTCGGGTTGTTGCCAGGGGCTGCAGCTTGAGCAAACGTGAACGCTTTGATGCTTCGGGACAGAAATGAGGAACTTAGAATTAACTGTAAAAACTGTAAAATGTTAAAATGTCAGGAAATCCAAAATGGGAAGTATATGGACCCAGGAACCTGTTCCAGGAAACAATTGGGTTTTAAAACCAGCAGGCCAGTCAACCCAGGCAAAAATATGATTCAGCCATAGCCACACCTCAATTCATGACACATTTAAGGGGATTTATTTTGGGCTGGTCAAGTATACAAAGCAATATGTACAGTGGTGCTGAAAGTTTGTGAACCCTCAAGAAGTTTCTATATTTTCTGCAATTAAATTAGGACACATAAAACCAACAGACCACACAGATTTCACACAAGTCCTTACAAGTTGATAAAGAGAACCAGTTAAACCAATGAGGACACAAATATTATACTTGGTCATTTCTTTATTAAGGAAAATGATCCATTATTAATATACTGAGTGCAAAAGTATGTGAACCTCTGCTTTCGTCTCGGGTGACCCCCCTGTGCAGCAAGCAATAACTGTTATTAAACGTTCCTGTAGCTGTTGATCAGTCCTGCACACCGGCTTGGAGAAGTTTAGCCATTCCTCCGTACAGAACAGCTTCAGCTTGGGATGTTGTGGGTTCCTCACAGTAGCGCTCGCTTTCATTTCCTTCCACAACATTTTGATGGATAAGGTCAGGACTTTGACTTGGGCCATTCCAAATGGACTTTATCTTCTTAACCATTCTTGGTAGAAACTTGTGGCTTAGGTAGTTGTCTTGCTGCATTGACCCACTCTCTTGAGATAGTTCATGGACAGATGTCCTGACCATTTTCCGTTAGAGATCTCTGATATAATTCGATTTCATGTTCCTCAATGATGGGAAAGCCGTCCTGCCAGGATACAGCACAAGGCCCATACCATGATACTGCCACCACCAGTTTCACAGACGGATAAGGTTTCATGATGATGGAATGCAATGTTTTTCCTTTCTTCCAAATAGAACTTCTTTCTTTTAAACAAAAAGTTCTATGTTGGTCTCATCCGTCCACAAAATTTCTTCAACAGCTTCTTGGGGGGGGGGACTTGTCCATGTGTGATCGTTAGCAAATGAAGACAAGCAGCAATGTGTCTGTATTGGAGAGCAGTGTTATTTTCTTGCAGCCCTGCCCAGGCACACCAGTGGTGTTCAGTGGTTATTCTGATGGTGTGGACTCAGGACATTAAGATAGCCAATGTGAGAGAGGCCCTTCAGTTGTTAGGAAGTTAAATGGGGTCCTTTGTGACATCACCAAACAGTACACGCCTTGCTCTTGGAGTGATCTTGTTGGTTCGTCATCCTGGGGAGGGGTAACAAGGGTCTGGAATTTCCTCCATTTGTACACAATCTGTCTGACTGTGGAGTGGTGGAGTCCAAACTCTTTAGAGATGGTTTTGTAACCTTTTCCAGCCTGATCATCACACTCTTTTCTGAGCTCCTAGAAATCTCTTTGTTCGTACCATGCTAAAAACTTACCACACAAAACGACGTGCCTGTGAACAAGAGCAGACTTTGCTAGATTCCCTGTTCTTTAAATTAAAACAGGGTGCCCACTCACACCTGATTTGGCATCATTGATTGATTGAAACACACCTGACTCTAATTGCACCTGTCAAATCACTGCTACTGCTAATCCTAGAGGTTCACTCATATGTAAATATTGGATCACTTTCCTCCAGTAAATTAAATTGACCAAGTATCAATATTTTTTTATCTTCATGTGTTTAAACTGGGTCGCTTTATCACTTAGGACTTGTGTGAAAAAATGTTTTAGGTCATATTTATGCAGAAAATATTAGAAAATTCTAAAGGGATGTCACAAAAAACTTTCAAGCACTACTGTATCAGTAGCTTAATTCGTGTCCAGGATTAATCTCTCTCATCAACGAGCGCCTAAATGGATGGTGGTTTGTCATGCTCGAGCATTGCCACTGCTGACCGGGAGCATCTACAAGCCTTGAAGAGACCCAGTCGTCTTTAATCATAACGAATGATCCCTTGTAAAGTACGTCAGGTACGACACGTTCACTACGAGAACATACTTTCAGACTTAACGTCTGAATTTGGTTTCGTTTCATCGAGTTACAGGCAAACCCTATTCATTTAAATTCTTTATGATGATTATTACTTACATGCAGCACTGGGTCAACGAGTGCCAGGATTGAATCTCATCGTACGAGTGCCTTCCAAACCCTGGGAATGCGTAAACATGAAGTAAAAAACCGGACACAACATGCGATACGTTTGCATGAAAGACAGAAAACAGTACAGACCCTCTGGCTGTTGTCGAGGTGAAGGCATTAAAGCCTTCGGCGCCGAAACTGGTAAAGATTCGTAGTGGTTGCCGGTCCAGTTTCCCTAAAAATTACACAAATAGAAAGTTGACGACTCAACATGAGATCAAGGTTACTAAAAGACATGATGAGTCATGGAAAGAAACACGGTTACGTTCGTAACATGACAGCTTTCAAAAGATCATGTAAAATCTCTAGGATTTGTTGCTTCATGCTGAGCTCTTGTTGCTCCCCTTCAAAATAACAGCACTTGCAGGTGACCAGGCACAAATCTGACTCAGTGGAAATTGGAAAGGCCACAAGGAGCTTTTCAATACAACCCATTCTACTGCCAGTGTTTGTTTACCTAGACTGAGGTGTGGTGCTGTAAAAAATAGCCAAACACATTTATTGGAAAAGGAATAAAGCATTTTGAGGGAGGGATTACGCTCAAAGCTGTTGGATTTTGACAAAAGTAGGGAAGTCATACGTCACATCTAGTGAGGGATTGAGAAAGAGGAGGAGAATAAGGTTATGAAAATCATCTGACGTAAATCCTGTTGAGAATTTGTAGGATTACATTGGGAAATCGTGTTGGGCCATGTGTACGATCACATACCTGTAAGAAAGTCGAACACGGCCATGTCGATGATGTTGAGGAGTCTGTTTCCAGAGTTGTAAGGGTAGGTCTGCTTAATGGTGTCGCAGTATAATGGGTTTAACTCCCACCTGCAACCATTCAAAATAAAACTTTAGAGAAAATTAAATCTTTCTGTAAAACAAAGAGTTGTTTAAAAGCATCTTGTCATTTCTCCAGTCTAAAGGACGAAGGTTTGACTTCCTTCACATGGTTACATGGTGTTTACATGCTTTAGCGTACTCCGCTTTGCCAGTGAAGGTGTAGGAGCGGATCCACGGGCTGGGGATGGAGATTCGGGGGGCGATGCTCAGCCCGGGCAGGTAGGCTGACATGGATCCTTCCAGAAGCTCTGGATGCCCACAGACAGCGTATTCAGTCTTACACATGTACAGACACTTAGCGAAGAAGCACGTGTTGTTGGCTATGGAGAGAAAGAAACAGAAACAGGTGAGAGAGAGAGGCCAAATTCCCTTTGTCTTTCATCAACATGGCAAAGGATCGAGAATACACAAGTGAGTTTTACCCCTACATGCAGTAAGGGGAAGATTTAGATGGATAAACATTGCAATCCTTTAGACCCCAAATTATTGTACACAAATGGAAGTCGATGCAGATGTTTGTGAAAGTAAACTGCTTCGTGAACATGACCGTTTACCTGGTGAGATGAAGAACACACTGCGGAGATCCTCGTTATACGTAGTGTACAGAATCTCTCCTGTCACATTAACCAGTCTCCCAGCCACGGGTGGAACTCTCCGGAAATCCAGCACCCTGAGAAGATTTCGCAAAAAACACATTTCAAAACGCATCCGAGTGAAAAAGAGCGATTCACCACTTGGACTCGTACTTTCAAAAACGAAGGTACGCGTGAACCTATTTTTATTGCTGCGTCTAAGACGTTTTGTGTAAAAACACCTGTTTTGTTGACTTTAAGAAATCATTAGGGTGCTAAAACCATCATTTGGTTTGGTTAGCACGTACATAAAAACAGACTTTAGCATCAAAGGCATGTACTACATAGCTAGGTTTACATTTCTTTACGTAGGTTACATTTAAACAGGGCAACATCTAATTATAGAAATGGGTAATTAGACAGTAATGGCTAACTGTTTAACCATTTTTAATTCATACAACACAAACAACAGAGGTCATTGCATTTATCTGCTGAATCATTTAAGGAGCCGACTCGTGTTGAGTCAATTAATATGACTCCCGTACTGTAGTGTAATTAGAGTGAGTTTGGGAGATTTGTGAGTGGTGGGAGGCGTTTGCGTAGCTTTAAGATTATTTGCCACACCTTCATGCAGATGATAGAGGGTCTGAGAAAATAAACATTCATATCAGACGGAAGCTCTTACACACAGGTGCTCATTTTAGGGACTGTTCTCTAGTTTATTACGTTATAGGCTACAATCAAATATGGGATTCGTTATATTCTATAAGCAGGTGCTCAGTGGTGAGGAGTTTTTTTTTTTTTTTTTAACTAACCTGTCCAGTGGAATGAGGCGATCTCTGCGTTGTGTCTCTGGAAGTCGTGAAATAAAAGCAAATCCCGGGTGTTTCCTAGTGGGTCGATCCTGTCTGAAAAAAATCTCCTTACATATAAAAAGCTATTAAAACAAGCATTAATCCTTTTCATCGTAAGGGTCAAGCACCCAAAAAAGCAGACATACCTTCTGTACCTTTTAACTGTGGTGCCTACTCACAGGGTTGATGAACTAGTACCTGCTGCATGTGGACATTTGGCTGGAGGGCACTACAAGGTCCTGAACCCGGGGGTCCCTTACGTCCTGGGGTAATTATTAGACCTCTCAATGCCCAGATTTTTTTGGTTATTATTATTTTAGTATTTTCTCCCGTTAAGGGTTGTGAGATGAACGTTTTCCAACACTGTGTGTCCTGGTTAGAGTGCCCAGGGGTGGATAGAGCCTGCATTGGAAGTCAGTGATTGGAAAACCCAGGCAGAGGCATATCTAGCACCTTTTTAAAGCACCCAGCACACTAAAAAAAGTAGTAAAAAAGTCTATATGTGTTGTTTTTAGACAGGGATTGTCTCTGACAAAGCTATAAAAGTTAAAAAAACCTTACAAATTATTGTTTTAAACATCAAATTAAGATTGAAAACACAGTAGCCTCCATTACAGCGCAAATGAGTAGATCCAGTGATGGCTTTGACTTTGCCTTCAACAAGTTGGGAATGTTCGTCCAAAAATGTACAGGTTTTGTTTAAAGATCGGGGGTGGAGGGAGCTGGTCTCATTTGGTGCTCTTAGCAGCCATAAAGCAATGATCCTAGAATCGCCCTTGAGCCTTGGTCAAAGAAATTGAGTGCCTAAATATGATCATTCCAACTGGCATTAATGCGATGAATAATGCTTGGACAATGATATAATCTGGTATAAAAATTTTAGACTTACCTCATTGGTTTAAACATGGCTTTCCCAAAGTCTTTCATCTTCAGTGCCAGCTTTAAGTGATGACCACTCGGCTTGACCACTGACGGAGAAACAAAGGGCATTGTTTTGCATGCTTTGCAACTTTTTCACTTATTGTTGTCTCGTTTTCGGTATTTTTAGTGCAGTCAGACATAGTGTAGGTCTGCATCCTGCTGTGCATACGACTGGCTGCTCTGGCATTTCGTAGGTTCTTTTCGGACTGGGAGTGAGAGCTTAATTACACAGGGTTTTATTTAAACCGGTGGTTGGTGTGCCCTTTGCTTTGCTTTTGTCTGAGGTTGTGGCAAGCTGGGGCAAGCTGCCCCAAACCTAAATCGCACTGTTGGTTTAATCTGCTTGTAGCATTACTGAGAAATGATCAGAGGAAGTGTTTACATCCGCCTTTGGGCTTCCGATCAGGTGACAAGATGTGTTTCTACTCCCGACAGATGACGCGTGAGAAAGTCTTCAGTGAAAATGCTAATGGATTCCTTCGAAAGCACAGAACAGACTTGGAAGTTTTGGCTGTGATCTTGCAAGAGATTCAAGCAAAGGTGTCTCTGTGATAAATCAGCGACAAATCCATTTTCCGAGGATTTCACAGATGCCATTTTTTTTTCAGCTTTAAGGTTGCCATGCCCCAGCCAGCAGCTGTCAAGGGCAGTGCGCCATGACATTCCTCAGAAAACCCCAGAGCTATGTATAAACTACCCCATCGCATTTTTGCTGCTGGATAACACTATCTAAATGTTAGACTAAACAAGAACTACTACAGCAAAAACAAACTGGGCAGGAAATGAAATCTTACCTTGGTCGCAGTCACATGTTCCCTTTAAGGCTTTTTCGTCTTGAGTGTAATCTAAAATAGGAGAAGGCATTTCTTAGATTGGTAGCAAACGCCTTATAATATCAGTGTGGCAAACCAGTGCTCTACCACTACGATACCAAGGTTAGTATCCCTGGTTTACCATGGTTCAAACAAACACTGCTTTATCACCTGCGCTGATGATGGTTCCCGTCTGAATGTCCTGCAGCAGCTGATCGATGTTGCGATCCTCTCTGGAGTACAGCGCATAACGATTTATTCCCTGGTGGAACTTCAGCCAGCTGGCATTAGGGTTGAAGGTGATGGGCTGCTCAACGATGGAGATGTTCGTCACTGCTGCAGCCTCGATATAGAACTTCTGCTGTCTGAGTACAAGAAGAGGGTCATGAAGTCAAATCCTAAAAACCTGAGATGTATCTCACACTCGCACACACAGTACATGGGCAAAAATGTGAGGACACCATCGAAGCATAGTTGGTACAAAATAGAGAGCTATTGCTTTAGAGAGTCAGGATGACTTCACAGGAGCTCAAGCTCCTTAGGTGCCAGAGTCCCCACAACCCTGAAAAATAAAAATAAAAATCCGAAAAATTGGAATTGATTGTTTTCTAAAATTGTGCCAAAATACATAATGCTGGTAACACACTAGAACAACTCTTTGGTGAGCTAGGTTCGAGTCCTGATGGTGCCTTCCAACCAAGTCGGGCATCAAATGCAGACCTGATTAGATGTGGCTGTGGGACATGAGGCTAGACATGGACTAGCCAGATGTTGGGATCGACCCCAGTTCCCAAAGTTGAGCAGCCCAGGGTTGGCAGCGTAAGTCCAGGCTTTGCTATCTCTATGTCGCCAGAAATGTGGGTTGCACAGGTTCTCATATCACAGGGCTCCTCTGTGTGGGGGGGTTTGGTCAGAGGGTTGTTCTATGTGACCCAGAACAAAGTTTTGGAACTTAAATGTGGTAATCCTTTCTAGATCATTCACTAATTGTTTTTGAAGGTGCAGGATCTTAAAGCATGTGTTAATGGTTATTGCAGAAACATGTTACCTTTGAGCTAATTCCCTGCACATGCTCTGTTATCTTCTTTTCATTTAGAAAGCAAACAAAATACAATATGTCAGGGTGCCTTTGCATAAATCTGTAATCTGTTTTGTAGCAGACCTTGCACCGTGGGCTCATATTATTGATCCGTTTATGCACAAATATTTGCAAACCTACCAGTGACCTGTCAGCGTGACCTCTTTACCCATGCAGAGACATTCGGAGAAAGTACGCTCATGCAGCAAACCTCAACCTTCATCAGTCTCAGCTTTACTCAGTCTCTTTCCCTGATGTTTCCTGATTTTGCCATGCTGACTTCCTAAACCCATCGTGGGCACAGCCCGATGTAAACAGTGCACTGATTGGTCACCATGTCCTTCCATGATTTTGCTTTTTGCAATTAGTGACACTGACCTCAGTAAGCCCACAAACCACTGGTGACGAGAGTTACTCAACATGTGTGGGCACCGGTGAGCAAGTCTGGCTCCACCATGTGATCTGCGGCTAGCCGCTGACTTCCTGTCAACACAGCATTATGTTGCTAGATATTTACGAGTTTTAATGACGTCATTTTTATTGTTCATTTAAATCAGGTGCAGATTCTGATTCTAGCGATCGGAACACATTTGTCAACGCTTTCTCAAGTACCCTATTTCTGAGCTATCGTAACTTGTGTTCAAATTATTGGAGGAGTAAAGATATCCCTGGACACACTTGAGGTTATTAGTCTGTTCACTGGGTTAATGATTACATCCTTAAAAAATAAGAAGTGTTTGCTTTGGAGTCCAGTCGGGATCTGGTAATAAATAAAGTCCAGGATCTTTGAAGGAACAGACCTACTCATCTTGGAGGTACTCTAGATGGTAACCTGTCACCATGAGGAGCATGATCTCGGAACACGGTGTTTAAAGGTTTTTAACTTTACATCTACACCTACAGGCTGACATTTAGGTTCAAGATCATCTTTAAGTGCCACAGCTTTAAGCCTGTCCATGACCTACTCTTTAGGTTAGACTTAGAAAACTGACTAGTTTAGATCAAATATTAGTAATATTTTGACCTTTGTCAGGGCGTTCCCATCAGCATCTGTAGATCTTATTTCATAATGAGTCCAGGATCTTTAGTGGAATCACTTTACTCACGTTGGAGGTACTGAAGGTGGCTATTTGTTTGCCAAATGTGGTTTAATAAATCTGTGGGCTCACCCATGTTATCTCTCAGCTTGTGAGACATCTTCACTTGATGTGGAAACCACTCGTGACCTACATATTAGAGAAATGATCATGCCATAAATTATAAAGGACTAATATTTTGATATTGCCTTGGGGTCCCATTAGAATCTGGAATCTCATCAATGTGTAAGTCCTTAATAAGTCCATCTACTCATCTCGAAGATATTGCATTTGGCACTCCCCTCTATTTAAGTAGCGTTAGGATTATTACCAGGTGTGTAATCAGGTCAAACCAGATCACCTCGTTTTTGTAATTGCCATTGAAAATTGCCACTTACCTCTCCCAGCGGTTCACTTTCCTCTTATAATAATCCATCAGCTGTCCTTTCTCCAACAGCCTCTCGTTAGGGTTGAGCTCCGGAAAACGGATGTTGTATAGTGGATGGGCGAAGAGCTTCTCCAGCTTCGACCCTTGATCAGTGAAGTTTTCATTGAATCCAGAGCTGCCATTTCCTCTGTGGCAGCTACAACTGTCCCTGTTGTACCAGAGTCTCAGCCTGGGCAGCAGAAAGAAGTAGATATCAACGGACAGAATAATGACCAGGGCGACGACCAAGAGGAAGCGGTCTCTCCTCATTCTGGCCATTAATCAGGGGAGACGATGTCTGAATGTCTTGACTGCGATGGTCCTAGAGATCAGACCACTCCAGCATGGCAAGTCTTCTCATTCTTCCAGGATTAGATGCACTGGCTTGTTCCTCTGTAGATTTAGGCAACTGACTATGTAGTACTGACTCCACGTGTGAGATCTTGCTCTCCTGCCCTCCTGCCCTGCTGCTCTCTTCTGACTGGCTCACAGAATCGGCGTGCTACTCCTGCTTGGCAAAGCTCCAGCTACACCTTCCTACTTCCCATGTAGAGAGCGTCTGCTGAAACGCAAACACACCCACACAGGCTAAGACAGACCCATGACCGTATGTGATGTTTTTACCTGACTAAATGTTGAGCTGACAAGCTCACGACGGTCTTTCCCTCTGGCTGGAGAGGAAACGTTGAAAGTTGGCGCCACTACAGAAGGCTGGAGGACTTGGTGGGAAATTCAGGAGGCATATCTCAGTCCCATCCATCCCTGCTCTTCCTGCAGTCTTAAAGATCTGACACGAGAGATGTTAGGGTCTGTGTCATTCATCCACCGTGCAGGGAAACGCTGAAAATGCTGCTCCGAGTCAAAGTACTATACTTAACCGCAGCAGCAAAAATACAGCCCTTTCTCCCAACTCCAAAACAGTCATTATGGGATTCCACAAGCACAGCATTCATCAGGCAGCACTCCTTCCTTTATTTAGCGGGGTGCAGATCAAAATCAAATACCTTTGAAGCCCCAAGAAAAACACAGCACACCCACGGCACACCACAGCAAGACCGCTGTAGCTGTTTATGCCACTGATGCTTCCAGATGTGTAGAGATATTTAGTGAGGCAAAAGTGTGGTCAGGGTAACACCCTGTCTCGTACTGCTAATGGTGTGAACTCCTTCCTGAAAGTTTGCCAGGGATTAGAAATGAGTAACATGGAGAGAAAATTAGACATTTCTGTGGGTGGAGTGGGTCTGAGACGCTCTGTGAGAGAGTTCTGGCTCTGTTTGTCCAGATATTTTCAGCTCGCTTTTTACATGTGCCTTTGCGAGCTTGGATTATTTACAGATAGCAGGAACGAAGTTTTCCAAGTATTTTTCCAGCACATAACAACATGACAAGTTGTCTTTCAGAAGGAACTCGGAGAGGAGGTGAAACACACTGAGGTCCACAAATCATAAGAACAGGTCACCGCCTATCAGCGCTGAGATGAACGTTATAAATAAAGTCATGCTCTAAAAGGCTTTGTCATGTTTAGAAATGTATTGGTATGTATTATAAGCTAGTCATTATAACGTTTTACGGCTTTATTACCATAGAATCTATCACAGTAAGATACTGTAGTGGATGTGGTAGTGCACCTGCACCCCTTACTTTGAGAGGAAAGACGTTTCCAAATGAGGAACGTCATACACATTCAGGGATGTTGTGGCGACACATTGCTGCCTCTGCATACTCCATTCATCATTGTTTTTTTTTATGTCCATCCAATTGATGCACAAACATACAAATCTGCACAAACACTTTGTGTAGATTTGTGATGAGAAGTTGTTTTGCTCTGACTTGCATTCCTCTGTTGGGTCGTGGTTGCACTGAGCTGTGTGACTCTTTATTTTCTCAGACAGTAGGATTGCAAACTTTAATTGGCATGTGTAACCGCATCGAGGCCGCTGCAGACAGATGGCTCAGGCCACAGCCAACACGCAAAAACAAAAATGGCTCACTGGCCTCGGAGTTTTACGATGGGCTCTAGATGGGATTTGGTGCTAAAACACGCTGACGTGCAGAGCGATCCAGAGGCCTCATGGAAAATATTGGTCGAGTGGAGAACCCATGGCCTTGATGTCCCTCGCAGCGGAAGGCGAATGTAGCGGTTATGTAGGAAATATCAAATAAACTATGATTTGTTAATGTCACAATCAATCAGCCTACAGGACATTAACGTTCAATAATTGGATGAGTGTCATAATACGAAACAGAAGCCCTTATTTGTGCACCGTTTAATGTCCTTTAAATTGGATTAGCATTTTAAGGAGCCAAACCACTTTCTTTTTCACTTAAACTCACCACAGTTGTTCATGAAAGCCGTAAATCATCCAAATGAGCCTTAAAACCTATTTTAGGGGTTATTATGGAATAATTAAGGGCGTAGTACAATGTCTTGCAATTTTGAAATTAAGGGTCTTTTTCCAAATTAAAGACTCCTACATTCAGCACACTAATGGGTCTTTCATAAAAGAGCAAATTAAATTATTTTAGGGATGTATTTTTGTGCTTTGTGTGTAGTTACGGCAAATTCTGTGTCAACCACAAGTAGGGGTTTTCAAGCTGGTAAAAATATGATATCACTGTTTTTTTTAGGCTGGCTCACATTGCATGATCTTTATCACAAATCTTTTGCATGTTGGTTTTTAAGACTTACTTGCAAACTGAACATAACTACTAAACCGTAGATAAAAATAGTCAAATTATACAATGTTCAGTATGTGCATGAATAATGTCATACTAATAACAAAGCAAATATGGTTCTAAATCTGGCCAAAAAATGGGTGTTGTTCATCTCGGATTCAATCAACTTTCGGCACTTTGTCTCTGCATCAGAAGAATTGTGTGTTAAAAGAAATATTTGTGACTTGGTAAGTAGTAACAAGGGTCAATAGTTTATAGAAATTATTCAAAGGGTTTTAATTAAATGATGCTATGATATCAACTGCTAACTCTAGGTGTTTAGCTTGTATGAGGAAATGCAAAGGGCAGTATCTGTTTCATTTTGCACACTGGTATGCTAGCCAACCAGCGTAACCAGCAAGAACACCCTTTAAGAAACCACAACAACTGACTCAACACGTCACACCCATCTGAATCATCTCTTTCTCTCTGGTTCTCTCTCTCTCTCTGGTTCTCTCTCTCTCTCTCTCTCTCTAAAAGCCACTGAACTTGGTCTGTTATATGGAAAAATCAGATGCTGTCCAATAAAAAAATTATATTGCGTAATATTAAACAGGGTTCGAAACAAAATGTTTTGTTCTAAGACAGAGTCAGACCTTGAATGGTAGATAAAACTCAAACTTGCTTTTGCTGAACACTAATCATCAGGATGATTTAAATAGTTCAGAATAGACGCCAGAAGAAACAGAGAAGGAAAAATGGAAAGAATGAGAAGAAAAAAGTGAGAAAATAGAAAAACATTAGAAAGATAGAAAAGGAGAAAAACAAGAATAGGAAACAACCGAAGCATGTAAGAAAGTGAAAAACTGAAAAGACTGAAAAAGGCACACTGAGGCAATGATGGAGCAATGAAAAAGAAACAAGAAAGAGAAAGACAAAAAAAGAAAGTGAAAATAAGGAAGAAAGAAACATAAATAAGAAAAAAGAAGGTATATGACAAATAACAAGTAAGAAAAAGTAAACAAAGAAAGGAAACAAGAGTGAAATGAGAAAAGATAGTGAAAGAAAGAAAGACAGATTAAGATCAAGATAGAACCCTAATTATACCTTCATGCCTGTTTGGTTTGTCATTAAGAGTTGGCATTTTTCTTACATTGACAGAAAGTAAGATATAAATATTATCAAACTACACATTCCTTTATTATGATATGAAATTCCGATGATGTTCAGTTCATAGCAATCTGATCATCATCATTGTCATCATCACCACATCAGCTGGCGATCTAATTGTTTACAGTCCTTCCAAACTTAGTTCATAATATCTGTGCCACATAAATCTGCTTTAGTCTCAAAAGACATACTGAGAAGATTTAATAGAAACAAACCAGCCTTCACTTCTTTCCCTTTTTTAAAAGCTGTTGATCAAACTGGTGCAAAGTGGTCCAAATCATAACATATGCTAATCTCGCTGGTTTGTTTTTGAGCTAACATGGTGTTGCAGATCTTCGTCTACGGGAAAAGTTGTTCTGTTTTGTCTCATTAACACCAAATCAAAGTATGTGCACAGCTATAACTCTGAATAAGTAACAGATGATGTTTTATTAAACTACTGTGCTCCTACGTATGTAAACAACAGCTAGCTTCAGCTCTGTGGTGTATAGAGCATTATTACTATCAAACCTGACTCACTGCAGTCTTATAATTATTATAGACACTCACAAGACGATACTTAATGTCTGTCTGCTTATTAGTTTATTTCAAAGCTTTATCTGTACAAGCTAGCATAAGGTAATGCATAGTTTTGTTGGCATATAATTGTGCTAGTTCTCACACTGTTGTGTTACATTACCCCACATTTTGTGTCTGGGGTGTCACAAGGAACCCTAACCCATAAATTCCAGGGTAATAAGGCACTTTTTGAAAAAAAGCTCACGATGCTAATCGCTCCAGTCCACACGGGGGCAGCGATTTACGAATACGTTGTAAAACCGCCTTACAGATTACAACAAGAAGCCGCTGTAGCAGCACACGTGGGTTATTTGGTAAGCATGTTTAGTGTTTTTATCTTTTATTTTCGCTCTCTGTTCAACTTTAGTTGAAGCAGGTTTTTGCTTTAATGATAGATTGTGGTTGTAGGTTGGTGTAATGATATGTGATTTGTGCGATCTCGGAGTTTTGGCTTAAGTAAAGCTCACTTGCTCAGATAGAAACTTGAGCTGAAGGCCACGGAACTATTTAGGAACATCTGGGCACATTTTGGGGGCACATCTGGGCATTTTAGCCAGGCTTCACAGTGTAGTATTAGCCGCGTTAAGACTGGAATGTATAATGCAAAACATAAACAGGTTGAATACTTACGATATTCCATTACAAGAGTGCAGTGCGTTGTATTAAGATAATTAAAATATGTAAGATCATTTTAATCTATTTGCACATGTGTTCATGCTTATTGTCAGCAGTCACAGCTTCTAGAGTTTCCCTATTTCCAAACATATACAGTATTTCCCTACAACAGCACCCACTTACTGTTATTTAATAATAATTAGCTTTAGCCTTAGGTAGTGACCTGCCAAAACATTGTTGCTGACAGAGTGCACCCCTTCATGGCTGCACTTTTCCTTGTTCCGAATCAGGAATGCTTTGAAGGCCATCACAAGGAGTTTTCCTGGCCTCCATATTTTCCCAGGTCTCAATCCCATAGGTCTTAGGTGCTCATCTTTCTCTCAGTACCAGATTCACAAGAGATGTTTGTTTTTTTCCACTTTATTATATTTAACAATATAATCTGCATCGTCTTTGTCTCTTTTTGGGTTTCTCATTACCTCAAAAATAAATTAAAATGTTAAACTCATGTCTTACATGGGCCTGGAGGAAAAGCAGCGTTAATCTGCTGATTGCTTGTCATGTAACGTTCTTTACGGGAGAGAGAAATTGAAATTTGATCTGATGTCATTTTTTTCCTTCCTTCCTTCTTTCCAAGGTTTCCAAAACTTAGTCAAGATGACCTCGTTGGCCCACCAGTTGAAGCGGCTCGCCCTGCCGCAGAACGACCCAAACCTCCTGAGCCGCCGGGAGGTGGCGTCTGTTCTCTTCGACCCCAAAGATGCCGCTGCCATGGATCGAAACACCATCTACGCCCTGGGTACGAAATCATACCTGCTTACTTGTGAGACAAAGCTTAACTAATTCTAAAGTCTAAATGAAAAATGAACCCTGGGAATTCTGAATGCTGGGGTGTGTAATGCTCTTTAAGCAGTCCTACTAATACTTCGAGGTGGAAGAAAGTGTCTATGAACTCTAAAAATACGTTGTAATACCTTTGCCTTCTTTATCAATGCTGTGTATTATGTGCAAATGGTGACATCTACTGGTTGAGTCATGGAACTGCATGTTAAATTTGTCAGATTCTGCTGTGGAACTTCTTGTGGAAAGCCAAAAGCCCTAAAACACTTGAACATTTAGTATTTTAGAAATGCAAGACCTGGTTTCGTGTGCATGCAGGTTGCACCGGGCTCGACGAGCTTCTTGGAATCGAGCCTGCCTTCGCAGAGTTCCAGGAGACCCTGTTCAGCCAGGCCTCCTTGAACCTGGAGCGTGGTGTGCAGTCCGCCGAGGTGAACCAGAAGCTGAACAAGAGCATATCGCTGTTCCTGGCGCGCCTGTCGCCGTACTTCTTGCTCAAGCCGGCTCTGAAGTGTCTGGAGTGGCTTGTGCACAGGTTCCACATCTCTGTTAGACTTCAGTTTAGGATCTGGCGAACAAATCAGAATTAAAACTGATCGGCCCGATGTTCGTTCGTTCCAGGTTCCACATTCACTTGTATAACCAGGACAGTCTGATTGCGTGTGTGTTGCCGTATCACGAGACCAAAGTGTTTGTGCGGGTCATTCAGCTCCTCAAGATTGATGATCCGACCCACAGGTGGCACTGGCTGCACGGACTTCAGGTAAAAAAATGATCAGTGCTCTGTATAGTCAAAAGTATGCAGACACGTCTTCTCCTGGAGTTACGCCCAGTGTTAGAGATGCACCAATATTTCAGGAATCAATTTTGTTACTCTGTAGAAACCAGGCGTTCCTTTGGCTCGAGGCACGTTGCTGACTCACTGCTATAAAGATCTGGGTTTTATGGATTTCATTTGCAGCCTGGTGACCACGGCTGTGAAGGTACGTCGTTCGTACGTAAGGGAGGATTTTATTTTATACGTTATGTCTCGCTAAGTTAAATGCTGCATTGTTGCTCTGGCAGGCTTATTCGGGGTTTGTTCAGGACGGTAAGTGTGCTCAGCTGCGGGTGATCTTTTCTTTCTACGCGGCCGCCATCGTACCGGCTCTGGAGGCGGTGGAGAAGGTCACGGATTCCATAGTGGCCAAACTGCTTCCTTACGTACAGCTGGTAAGGTCAGGACTTCACCCGTTTCGGATTTGCGTACGCCGGTGGAAGGTGACCTGATATATTTCTTTTTTTCTGCAGGGTCTGAAATCGAACTTTCCGGATTACAAAGCCGCCACCTACATGATCGTGTGCCAGCTGGCCGTGAAGGTGGTCATGCAGCCGGAGCTGGTGGACTCGCTGGCGCGGCAGGTGAGCAGGTCCGTCGGGAGAGCGCCGACGCTGGCTTCGGAAGGCCTGGGTTGTCTGATCGTCCTGCTTCAGAACCAGAAGGACGGAAGCGTCGGACCGAAGTGAGTTAAAGAGAACGGGCGTTACACTGAGTGCCTCTGTATTCAGAATCGAATCTAAGAATTGATTCGCCTCTTCTGCTCCTCCTCAGGGTGTTCGGGTACCTTTGTGAGGTACCGTCTCTGGTCACCACCCTGCAGGTTATAGCGTCTTCCTACGACGTCAGCCCTTTACTTCGTTACCTCCTGCCACATCTCACAAACTCAGTCCTCACACACACGGGTACGTCTGTAAAATCTGCTGAATGATGCCTAAAAATATTTTGGATTATATATTGCTGAAGCTGAATTTTTGTTTGGTACAGAGGCACAGAACGAGGACACGGGCCGCTCTGGGCACTGTAAGCTCCTCGAGTCGGTCCTTCTTCCTCTGACCGGCGGCTTGGAGAACACGGCGGCTCGGTAAGAGCGGGTTTATGTTTTTATTTTATTTTATTATCTGGTTCAGTTCCTTTTTTAGAGGATTGTAAAGACAAAAATAAAAAAAGCAATTGTTCTTGTCAGAAATAACAATCCCGGCTGCTTTTATTTTGCTTTTAAGAGGTGAAATTTAGTCACCTTTATCTCTTCAGCCAGAGGTGTTTTTATTTTATTTTTTTATTTTTTTATTTTTTTATCTTTTTTTATTATTATTTTTTCCTTCCCTGTAATTCTTAAGTAGGCAGACAGACAATAAAACTCTCTTAAAAAAAAAAAAAAGACAAGTGGACAACATTTTTGATAAGAAATAAATGCTGTAATCTCTTTTGTCCAGCAGATGGCAACATGGAAGAGATTTACAAATCTTTATACTGATTGAAAGATTAAGAAAAACTATGAGATCAATTCGATCCTGGACATCAAATTGAATTTAACTATCAGGACGATCTGGGTCAGGATTAAAAGCTTTGGTGTACGAGCACAGTTGGGTGATTTCGGGTTTGTCTGTTTCAGGCTGCTCCTGGAGGGCTACGTGTCCTCTGGAACAGAGCTCACGCCAGACCAGATCTCCATCCTCAATCAGAAGATCCAGCCCATCGTCAGACTCCTCGAGCAAAAGTCAGATTTATTTTTTATTAAAAAAAAAAAATTACTTTTTTTATACTGATCTGGTATCTGAACGCTGGCTGGTTGCGTCTGCCCTGCAGGTATCCCGGAGCTCTGGATGCTGTTCTGGAGGGGTGTGTGAGCGAGCTGAGGTCCGGTCAGGAGAAGAACCTGCTCCATCAGTTCCTCTCTCTGACCATGAGCTGCGGCAAGTACCAGGTAACAGTTGAAGCATGTTTTTTGAGGGTCTGGCAACACCAGATTTGTGTGTAACACTGCTCGTGTGTTTGTAGGTCCTGGCAGATTCGGACACGTCTCTGATCCTCAGTCTTAACCACCCTCTGTCGTCGGTGAGGAGCATGGCTGTGGACTATGTGAGAGGGGTTCTGACCTCTGCACAGGTTTGTTGGTGTCACTGGCAGAATTATTGGCACTCCTTGGTCGAATAGAAACCCTTATGAAATCGTGTTTGTTTGTAGGATGGCTTTGATCAGGCTTTTCTCAAAGATGCTTTGCTCGAGAGGTTGAAGGACCACGTTCCTGAGGTTGTTCTGTCAGCACTCGCGGCTCTGCAGGTAACCCTGATGCACCTGGATATCCAAAAAGGTGTCGCAGGGGAGGAATTTTTTTTTTTTTTAGAGCTAAACGATCCCTCGCTGATTAATATGGTTCTGTTGTTGTGATGATCCACCAGCTCTATCTCGACCGTATGGATCCGGATGAAACCGTGTCCTGTCTGATCGCTCTTCTGCACCGGATCCAACCGTCAGACGCCGAGCTCTGGTGAGTTTTTAGAGGTGATCGGGATTTATGTTTATGTATTCTTAGTGCAGATAAGTCTCCACGGTTCTGAAAAAGGTTAGTAATGACAGCCAACCGAAAGGAAAACAGAAACCGAATCCTCCAGAACACTTTCGGGTCGAATGGCTTTTAGGTTTCACTTTCAATCCTTTGATCACAATCTTGTGAGATTTTTCAACCCTTTATGATCAAATAAGCTTTGTGTTAATGATTTTGCCTCAAAAAAAGTTACCTTATTAAAGTTTATAGTAAGATTTTAAAGTTTAAAATCAGAAGTTCAATAACTATGAACAGAGAATATGTTAAAAAATAGTCATTAAAATATATGTAGACAAATAACTTGGACATAATGACATTCAGAGGAGCACATAAGACAACAGTGTGTGTGTGTGTGTGTGTGTATATATAAAATCTTCTGATGTAGCCAATCCGCCTCAAGGGTGTGCATCCTGAGCTACGGTTATGAGTGACCATATCCTACGTCGCCTCGAACCAGTCTGCAACTCCAGAGGTGTCATTCCATGGTCAAAATCACTGAGATCCCATTTTAGTGCGTTGTTCTTAATAAAGCGCTGGGTGAGTGTTGCTGGAACTTCTCGGCCTGAACGATCCGCGTTCCTGCAGGTGTGAGGTGTTGAAAGAGGCGGTACGAGTTCTCGATCAGCTTCCCGCCACCGAGGCTCACCCCGATCTCAGAACCCGGATCGGCTGGGAGCTTCTGCCCTTCCTGCTTTTGACCAGTCCTGCCCGGGAATCGGCAGAGCTGCAGCTGGCACAGTGTGTGGCTGAGACGCGGGTGGCATCTGAGCATCCTCTTACCAAGGGCTGGGCCAGCGGTACGTGTGTTTATTTTTATATATACGCACTCAAACATGCACTGTCAGTTTATTTAACTGAGTTTAACTGTGTGTGTGTGTGTGTGTGTGTGTGTGTGTGTGTGTGTGTGATAGCCCTTAAAGGTGTGTTAAAGAAAACCCCGGCTGCAGACGTCATCAGCGTGGCCAATCAGATCCTCATCAACACTCTGACCAGGAACTTATCCGGAATGGATCCTACCACCAAACGCACCACTGTAAGCACCAGCCAATAACATGATGCCTGACTAAGGAAATTTGCCTTCTGGTTCACCTCATTTATACCTAAACACTGTGACCCACATGTTTGTTTGTTTGTTTTTTTTGTAACAGACTGAGCGTGTGTGCGCCCTGCTGGCCAAGCTGGGTACTGCTCCGAGGGAGCGAGCGGCGTTCGTGGTGTTGAGTTGCGCCCTGTTACAGTCTCTGGAGTCTCTGAGTGAGCGGGCTCACCTCCACACCGCCCGAACCCTCTTCACCTTGCTGGAACCATCGCTGAGGAGACTCTACACTCTTCGTACGGAGCAGGTCAGTCTCGGTCCTGTTAGGACTGCTCCCTAAGTGGTGGTTTTTTACAGTCAAAGCTGTTAGGAGGTAGGAGTGGTGGACGAATTTGTGCTCAGTCTTCCCTGGTACAGCTTACAGATGATTTAGAAATGCGAAACGAGACGCTAGGTCTGAATGTACGCTATTTGGAAGCTTTGTCCAAATCTGTGGGTTTTTGCAGCTGTATCAGGATCAGACCGAGGCGTCTCTGCCTGTGTCCGAGGTGCTCTCGGGCTTTCTTCTCAAACTGAACTCCGGGCAGGATGCGGAGTGGGAACACGGGATCCTCCTGCTGTCCCTCTTCAGGCTCTTCATCACCACTCTTAAGCTTCCTGAGTCATCGTTCAGAGGTACGCTTTTGACAGCAGCTAACTAAACGTAATCTGTGTAGTTTTTTCTTTTGTTGTCTCCATTTTGGGTGACTTTTTACTTTAACTACTACATTTTAAAGTAAAAATTCTTATTTTACTCTACTACCTTTTACTATTATGGGATCTGGCAACCCTGGTGTTAAACGCAGTATATGCTTGAGGAGATTTTGTTATTTAACTAATAAAGTTTGAAGTTTACATCGCGTCTTTCTGTGAGATTTTTTTATGCTATTATGTTATATATCAGATTGTATGTTTTCTTTTGACTGACACATTAAAACATTTTTAAATAATAGTATTATTTTGTGTTTCAGAGGAGTTCTGGTGGAATCCGGAGAAACTGGACACCAGTACCTGCTGCTACCTGCAGCTGCTCTGCCAGCTGTTTGACATTCTGGTGTCTGGGGCCAGTCAGGGGCCTCTGTTTTCTAGCTTCAGGGCCCTTTTGCAGCCCCTACTACAGGTACTGTCTGAAATTAAAGTCACACTTTTAACCTTTTTAGCTTGCGCTCGATGCTTCTAGACCTATAATTCCTTGCCGTCTGTCGCGTTCTCAGGTGCATTTGAGCGACCCGGAGCACCTCTTTAGGTTCCTGGCCCTTCTCTGGTGCTACGGTAACAACCTGGGTGATCAGCTGGAGTTTCGAGCCACGGCACTGCTGCAGACCCAGGCGCTGTACGTGGGCAAAGCTCTGCTCGCCGCTCTGCCCTCCAAAACCCTCAACCTGCTGGCGTCTGCCTCCTCTCCAGGTACGGCCACTTGGCTTTAACCCGACAGCACCGGTTCCTCACAGAAATGCCTCCTGAACCTCGTGCTCTTGTTTAACCTCGCAGTGATTCCGTCTCTCCTGGGTTGCCTGAGCTGCGCCGTCGGGGAGGTCCGCAGGGCGGCGCTGGGTCTCCTCGAGGGCTTTTCCGGAGTCGCCTCCTCTCCTTACCAGGCTTTAGTGACGAAGCTGGTCAGTTTGGCGGAGGAGCTCACCGCCGATCAGACGTACCTCGGTCAGGTACGAGCACGCTTGATCTGAATGCGAACGTTTCAGGTTTTTACTTCAGTGCTTAAATCTTAGTCTTTCTCCAGGCGCTATCCAGGATGTACGAGGAGGCTTCGGGTTCGTCGGGGAAAGGCAGAAACAAGCTCCTGCTGGCTGTAGAGC
Source organism: Ancistrus triradiatus (assembly GCA_025084515.1). Lineage (NCBI taxonomy): Eukaryota > Metazoa > Chordata > Actinopteri > Siluriformes > Loricariidae > Ancistrus > Ancistrus triradiatus. Next base: position 104,490 of record JAJAGP010001370.1, read on the forward strand.
AGCTCCTGGGCTGCGTACGATCTGCCGACTGCCCCAGCTACGTGGCTAAAGTGCTCCTGCGGGCGCTCAAAGACGTCAACGGAGAGGTGCGCCCTCTTTCTGTTTTTGTTTTTGTTTTGGTTTGTTTAACATTTGCTTCAGAATTTTAACAAACATTTGTGTTCTCCCCGGCAGTCGGTCTTGTCCCTGTTCCTTCCCGCGGTGCAGCGTTTGCTCGAGCAGTGCTCCCCGGACACCACGCTATTCCTGCCCGATGAGGCTCTGGTCCTGCAGCTGCTGCTGGAGAAGTACGACCAGGCTTCTGCGCCCCTGCTGGCCCGTGACGCCCGCAGCCTGGAGCTCTTCGTCACGGCGCTGGGGACTCCGTTTAAGCCCTACGGAAACATACCCAGCTTCCAGATCATCGCCCTGGAGCAGGTGGGTGGGGTTTATGCTGACCTCCTGAAGCAGTGTAGCCCATCTTGAAGATCTATGTGGTCTTTATATGGTTTAAATCCAGATTGTTTACCTGTGTGTTCAACCGGGAATCTCAGCAGCCTTTGGGTTTGCTTTAGTAAATAAAATTTTTAATTTTTTTTTATTATCGCAGATCACCAAGCCGTTCTTTGCGGCGCTGGATGATGAGAAGATCCAGCAGAGGATTCTGGGAGTTCTCTTCGACCTGCTGGTGGAAAACAAGAACCCGGAATGTTCTCAAACAATCAGCAACGTCTTCAAACGGGTGAGGGGACTCGTGGAACTTGCTTAACCTTGTACGAGTCAAATCACTTGATTTGTGATTCACGAATCAGTACACTGATTCAGAGTCACAATAGGTCTCACTCAGTACAGATCTGCGCCGTGTTTATCAAGTTTTTCTATTTTTACGTCTTCACTACTGTTGTTATTGCAAATAAATCTTTCTTTTTTTTTTTTTTTTTGCTTGGTACTCGTTTTGGTATTCGACGAGCCTTGTGGAGCAACTGAATGATTTAGAAATTGGTGTGTTTCTGCATTTAATAAAGTGTGTATTGTGTCTGTCGTAGATCGCCGTGGACGCAGAGCTGGTCGCCAACGAACTCGCTCCCATGGAAAAACCCAAAGCGTCTGGAAGCGTTCAGCAAACCCGCCGGAGCAAAGCACCAGCCAAGTACGTCGTGTCTCGTCTGAACCCTAACGTTTTAACCTTAAAAAATAAAAATCGTAATAAAGTACATTCTCGTTCTTTCTTAGGAAAGCGCAGGAGGCTTTTTCAGAGGCGCCCGCCGTGTCCTGGCCCCGCGTCACCCACGTCCTGGAGCTCCTCCAGCACAAGAAGAAGCTGAAACGGCCGGAGATGTTGGTACCTGCACTTTTCAGCCTTCTGTCCAGGTACTGCTGTTTTGGTCTTCCAAAAAAACCCGGCGTAAATACAGTTCAGTTTGTGCAGCGTTTCCTCTTACCGCAGGTGTTTGGAGGCAAAATCCGAGCAGGAAAACTTGGAGTACACCAAACAGCTTCTTCTTGGCGTCCTCATGAACGTCTGTCAGAAGATTTCGCCCCACGGAGGACCCGTCGGCAAAGGTACGCCCTCGCGCCCGCTCCAAACTTGTTTTCCACCTTCCGTTTTCCTCTCAGTTTTTGGAATTGTTTCTGCTTGTTTTTTATCCAAGATGTCTTGGACGAGGACAAGTTTAGCGTCGAGCTTGTAGTGCAGTGCGTAAGGACCTCCAGCATGCCCCAAACGCACCACCATGCCCTAATGCTTCTGGGCACCGTGGCTGGAATCTTCCCGGTGAGTAGCTTTTGTTTATTCACACTCCAGTATTGTCCAGGTCCTGATTGTGGTAACCTTTGTTCCTTGCGCCGTACAGGAGAAAGTTCTGCACAACATCATGCCCATCTTTACCTTCATGGGCGCCAATATTATGCGCCTGGACGACGCCTACAGCTTCCAGGTTATCAACAGGACTGTGCAGACTGTCATCCCGGCTCTCATCCGGGTAGGTTTGGGCCACCCTAGTTACCTTGTGGGGTTTTACAATTTATTATTTGTCTTTAAATAGATCAATGATGCATTAATACATTATTTGGAATGTTAATAATGTCTAAATCGTGTGTTTGAATCCATTTAAATGTGGAGCGCTGATTTAAATGAGCATGTGTTCAAATAGCGTTTTTGGCGGTATCTAGTGGCGGTTTAGGGAATCGCACGTTATTAAACTGATGTGTTGTTATTATGAATTTCTCCATTTATTGAGTATTAATTGGCCTTCTGATTACCCTATTGTGTCTCTTTCTGCTCAAGGCTCACGATGGGTCTGGCTCTAGCCCCGACGGTCAGATGGATGTCGTGGTGACGCGCATAATCCACGTTTTCGTCGACGCTCTTCCCCACGTGCCCGAGCACAGGCGCGTCCCCATCCTGATTCAGCTGCTGGGAACGTTAGGACCTGCCCGCTTCCTCTGGGTGCTGATGCTCCTACTGTTCAAACAGCACGCCACCAGCACAGCCGCCGGCAGCTCCGGAGCCGATAAGGTACGCCACGCTGCGTTTCGGCTGGTTTGACGAAGTAGTTTGAGGTTTAACGCTGTGGTGTTTTTAGGAAGCTGCTCTGGAGCAGGAGCAGGAGTTCTGGGTGTCGCTGTGTTGCGAGTTTGAGGTCGACGAGCAGCTCACCGCCCTGATTCGGATCCTCAAGTACCTCATGACCCTCCCGACCGACAAGGAACAGGGTGAGTACCGGAAACATTTCAGAAAAGGCGACATAATTGTTTAGCGGATTTAAAAGTGTAAGTCTGGCTGTGTGTGTGCTCGTGGGCGCACAGTTCCAGAGAAGAAGAGGACGAGAGCGGCAGGAGGGCGCAAGGCGGAGGAAAGCGTGTCAGATTTGATCTTCAGCGTGGAGGCTCACAGCGGGAAGGAACTCCGGCATTTCGCCTTCCTTTCCGCCTCCTTCGTTGCTCGCTTGCTGGCTGCCGACAGCTTCGTAGGAAAGGTGAGGGTTCGTTTAAAACCTGTTGCAGTCTAAATAAGATCCGGCACTAATGTCAGCTGTGTCACGAAATTCAGGTCGCAGACTGCGAGGAATCGGCTGAAGGTTCCCTGCAGGAGCTTCAGCAGAGGTGAGTTTCGGTCCTTAACACCGATCTCGCTCGTGGCGTCACGTTGGGTCCTCATAGAGCTTGTCTTTCCTCAGCGTGCTGGAGGAGAACCTGCGCTACCTCCATGCGGTCGCTCGGTGCGTCGAGGAGAACGCCGACAAACCCACCGCCAAATTCTGGAGGGCCATGCTTACCAAGTGTTATGAAGTTCTGGATAAGGTATGACCACAACACAAGGAAGCTTGAGCTCTGCTTTTCGATTCGTTTCTACTAGGGTTAGTTCATGCGGTACCTAAAGTACCCCTTAGGTTCAGTACCGAGGGTCCCAGGTGTGCATTGTTCAGGGTGTGTGTACTCCGTAGGTGAACGCTCTGCTCCCCACCGACACCTTCATCACGGTGGTCCGAGGCCTGATGGTGAACCAGCTGGCATCGGTGAGGAGGAAAGCCATGGAACTGCTCAATAACCGACTGCAGCAGAGGAAGCACTGGGAGGAGCAGCAGGTACACACACACACACACACACACACACACACACACACACACACACACACACACACAAGTTAACGATTGACCCCCTGCCGTATCGTAACAGAGGCATCTCCGTTTCAGGTGGCTGTGCTTCTGGACCTGATCGGTGACCTCCTGACCATCGTGGGTCACGCTCGGGGTCTCACCCCAGGTCAGGACGAGCAGCTGGAGGAGGAGCAGGCTGTGAACAGACAGACAGCCCTGTACAGTCTGAAGCTGCTCTGCCGTGCCTTTGGATCCAGCCACCAAGAAGCCTTCTTGCCCGTGCTGTGGAGGATGGTGGAGCTGGTGGAGAACCCCGGAGAGGAGAGGAACGTCATGGGCAGCGCCTTGCTGTGTGTCGCCGAGGTCACCGGCACGCTCAAAGCTCTCGCCATCCCACAGATACACAGGTACAGAAACGGAAAAAACCTTTTTTTTACTCGAGTTTTTTGCTCAGTTGTGAACAAAGTAAATCAAGCTCTGAACTGTTATAAATATGTGGGTGCAATTCCGGTAATTGACCACCAGATGGCATTAGATCGTTGTTTACGGTTTCAGAGCAGCTCGTATTCGGTGTAACAGCAACGCATTAGGCTGTTGGTTGGTTATGTGGTAAGGTTTGATTTAATTAATAATTAATTAATTTAATTAATAGTACATGTAGCCAAAATATTAGGAGCAGTTACATTTATTTTATGACTTAGATACTAACAATAAGGGTTTTTTAATGTCTGATGTGTGCGCGTGTGCGCGTGTGTGCGTGTGTGTGTGTAGGTTAATGCCAGCGGTGCTGAAGGCCCTGAGGGAGCGTAAGGATCTCCTATCGTCCGAGGTCTACCTCCTGAGTGCTGTAACGGCTCTACAGAGGACAGCCGAAACCCTGCCACACTTCATCAGCCCTTACCTGGAGGAAACCGTGACTCAGGTGAGAGCGAGGCCACGCCCGCCGGTAAGGACCGAGCGCCAAGCCAAAGCCTAACTGGTGTGACGGGTGCTTATTCTGTTGCAGACATGTCGTCTGATCGGCGTGTCCGAGCGTCTCTCCGGCTGCCCTCAGCTGCCCGTCAGACTGTCCTCTCTGAGCTCCACCCTCGCCACCAGGGTGCCCTCCCGGGTCCTGCTGCCCACGCTGAGCAAGTGCTACAGCGGCATGGTGGCGTCCCAACAGGTCCGTGAAACAGAACTTGGTCTAAATTATTTGTGTGTATTAAAAAAAAAACAAAAAACATGTACCATCTTAAAAATGTGTATTTATTTATTCATTTATTTATTTATTTGGCTAGAGTCGACTCTGTCCTCTGATGAACATCCTGAAGCAGCACATCAGTCACCTGGAGAAAGAAAAGCTCAACTCTCACCTGTCTGAACTCACCGGCTTCTTCCTGTCTGCCCTCGACTTCCGCGCCAAACACTGCCGGGTAGGAATCCGGATTAAATCTCGTTAGATGCCGTGCCGGAAAGTCATTGAGAAGTTCTCCTGAGCTTTCCTGCTTTTCTCTTGTATGATTTTTTCTAAAATCAGTTTGTTCGGAGGCGCTCGTACCAGCTGCTTAGTCATCTGTGTGTTTTTATTATCGGTGGTACACTGTGTCAAAATTCATGATACTGAGCTCAAATTATCGCTTTTACGTTTGATATAAGACGTTCCTTTCTTATTCCTGAAGTGTAAACAATGCACGTTTTGGTATAAGTTTCTTAAACAAAATGGATCTAATTAAAATAATTGATTCATTAAAATAACAAGAAATATAAATAACTAACTGAATATAAACAGACTATCTGAAATTGACAGTCACAGTCAACAAGCAGGCTGGATTAGGGGTGTAACGATACGCTCTGCTCACAATTTGCTTCACTATACCGAGTTCGATTTTCTCTCGATTGTTGTTTTTATGCTCGATATAAGATGTTCCTTTTTATTTCTGAAGTGTAATCCATACAAACCAATGCACATTTTCTTAAAATAGCTAGAAATGTAAATAACTAAGTGCTGTCTTTGTTAGGGGTGTAACGATACACGCTGGTCACGATTCGATTCACGATACTGATTTGTTTTTCTCACGATTTTCAATTTTAAACTCCATATAAGGCGTTCATTTTTATTGCTCAAGGCACATTTCATGTGTAAGTCTTTTAAACAGAACCTTTATTCCTCTTCAATTAAAAAGCTAGAAATATAAATAACTAAACTTAAAATCACAGTAAACAAACCAGCTCGCTGTGCTAAGCTCCGCCTTCAGGCGACCTCCATCTCAGATGTCTTCGGTTTCCATTATAGAACAGAAGATATGCCTGTTATGACGCCCTCCGGTGGTCAAAAAGGCATGTACAGAACCGTAGTAGAACCGTGATATCTTCACCATGTACACGCCTAGTTAGTATGTCATAAATATGAAGACATCACTAGTAACGCTGTACTGATTATGTCGATGATCGAGGTTAATTATTAGTTGGTTTTGTGTTTTTGTGCAGGGGGATCTGCAGAAGACGGCTGAAATCGAGGGGCACGTCATCGACTGCCTGCTGGTGATGGTGATGAAGCTGTCGGAGGTCACGTTCAGACCGCTCTTCTTCAAGGTGAGCAGGCGTCGTTCTGTCGGACGCTCTGCCAGACACGATTTAAAAGCTGAAAAAACCCAACGTCACTCAAACCCAGAACTTGATGTTAATTTTTCGATTTTGTTTTTGTCTTCCCGTCCCGCTCGTTTCCTCCTCAGCTCTTCGACTGGAGTAAAACAGAAGGGGCGCCTAAGGAGCGCATGCTGACCTTCTGCAGGCTGGCCGACTGCATCGCAGACCGACTCAAGGGCTTGTTTGTGCTGTTCGCCGGGCAGCTGGTGAAGCCCTTCTCGGCCCTGCTGCGCCAGCTTAACTCCAGCCACACAGGTACGCCACCTGCTGGACCGTCTCGTAGTCGCTCTGTAGCGGCGATGCTGAACTGTGTTGTGCTGCTCCTTTGCAGACGAGCCGTTCTTCGACTCTGACTCTGATGATGACGAAGATGATGAAGACGATGATAAGGTGCAGAAGAGCAGCCTGTTGCTGCAGTACATCCTGGACTGCTTGCATAAGGTCTTCCTGTACGACACGCAGCACTTCCTCAGCAAGGAGAGAGCAGACGCCCTGCTGGGCCCCCTGGTGGATCAGGTGGGTATGAGAGCGGGTGCAGGATTTTTTTTATTAGGTTTAAGGTGGTTTGGTTTGAATGTTTGGTATATTTGGTGTGCTTTGGTAGTTGGAGAACATGCTTGGAGGAGAGCAGGCCTACCAGAGCCGAGTCACCGAACACGTGGTGCCGTGCGTCGCCCAGTTCGCCGTTGCCATGGGCGACGACTCGCATTGGAAGGTCCTGAACTACCAGATCCTGCTGAAAACTCGCCACAGTTCTGCCAAGGTAAAGAGGAAACGACGGCAGAACCCTGATTAAGTATGTGTAATGAAATGAGGAGCTACAGAGTGTGTGTGTGTGTGTGTGTGTGTGTGTGTGTGTGTTGTGCAGGTGCGCTTCTCCGCCCTGCTGATGCTGGTGGAGTTGGCCAGCAAACTGAAGGAGAACTACATGGTGCTTCTGCCCGAGAGCGTCCCCTTCCTGGCAGAGCTCATGGAGGGTAAGATCCCACACAGAACCCTACACTGCCAAAAGTATGTGGACACCCGAGTGTCACTTTAATATGCCCTTGTTACAGGACTGGTAATACAAATTAAAAGTGTTGTAAAATGTATTTTTAGATTTTTTTTTTCTTTTTTCGAAAATTGCATTTAAGAACACTTTTTTGAACTTCTTAGTGTTTAAGAACCATCGACTTTTTTTCTTAAAGCTCCGGGTTTACACGACTGAGATCTCTACTTTGCAACCAGCCGATAATCTCACAGAAATGCATTATTTTCTCGAGCATATACTGCATTTGTAATACAATTTCTGGGGTTGCCAGATCTTGCGAGTTAAAAAACCAAACCAAGTTTATGGAAACTAATCTCAAGGGCAAAGTCTCAAGTAGCACAAACTGCTCAATTAGCAAAGTCGAAAGGACTCTAACGCTGCAGTCTGCTCTTTGGTTATAACTGAGCGGATGCCAAGAAGCGCTGGATGTTTTATTGCTAGGCGTCAGAGCTGAGGGACTTTGCTCTGTTCTACAGACAAAACGGAGAGAAGCGAAACGCCTCTTGCTGGCGGCTTATAAAGTTTAAAAAGATCCTGATGTTCACATACTCACATGTTCACACTGGTGTCCACATACTTTTGGTAATGGCTTTTCCTTTTCTCAGAGTTAATACCATTAAACCTCGATGTCGTCTTTGTTTTAGATGAATGTGAGGAGGTGGAACACCAGGTACAGAAGTCCATCCAGGAGCTGGAGAGCATCCTCGGGGAATCGCTGCAGAGCTACTTCTGAAAACACAACTCTATCGATCACAGAGACTGAGATTGAGCTTTATCGTTTGCTACTGACGTACGGACCCGAGCGTCACCACCTTTACTTAATGAAGCAAGTTTCAGAAATTTGTACGTTGATTAAATGTAATTGCAGGCTGATTTAAAGGTGTGGCTCCAAAACATGACAAGGCAAGGCTTCAGAAAATGATTCATTAATCAAACGTTTAATAAGAACGTGTAATTGTACCGGTGATATCCCTAATAAATCGTTAAGGTTTTTACATTGGCTAGCTGCTCAGTTAATGCATCGTTTGGCAGGATATTAAACTGACCTGTCTCAATTCTGCATGACATCGTCCCCCCCCCCCCCCCCCCCCGAACGAGGTTTAGATTCAAACAATCAGTGACGGGTCTGGACTCTGCCATCTTGACCCGTGGATTTGCGCCAGCCTTCACAGGGCGACGAGTCTAAACGATGACGCTCGACCTCTGGATGTTTGCTGGAGCAGTGTGTGGTGTTTACACAGTAGCTAATCCGTGCAGGACTATGCACTGTCGGTCTCGTGCCAAGTCAGTGCCCGCTGGCCCCTCGGGCGCCGCAGATGGTGCTGCCTGTGTGATTGTGATTTTCTCAGTGTCTGTGTGGGTTTCATTTGGATCATACCCACGTTCCAAAGACATGTAAGGTCAAATGGTGTCTCTAAAGTGTCCTTGAGTGAGTGAGTGCTGGATGCTCTACGACCCTCAACTGGAATAAGCACATATTGAAAGTGAGTGAGCATGGAGAGGGTTATATGGTTTGCTCAAGGGTCCAAAAATAAGCAGGACCAGCAGGGCTCCTGTGAGTGGGATTCCCTAGGGACCTGGGTTCGAACCCCGGGCTGGGCTTACGACTATAAATAATAGATGAGCTTCAGTATGATTTTCTAGCAGTTTTATCCTATTTAAAATATATTTTATTATACCCGGACAAATGAGTGAAAGAATAGTTCAGGTGAATAATTCGACTGAAGAAACTTGCGCCTGTTTTTAAAGCTCTTTTTATCTTAACCTCTACTGGCAGGAATGCAATCACATTTTAGTTAGAGACAGTGCCCTCGTGTCTGTTACTGTACTTGATTAACTTGTAGACGAAAAACACCTGGATGCGTCTTAATGTCTATCTAGGATATTTCACAGAGTAATTATTAAGCAGCCGTAAAGGTGTCCGGGCCATCCATGTGTAAAATAATCTGAAAATATTACCTGTAAATGTTAATACCGGTCCAGGCTGGTTTATGTAGTTACTGCAGTGTTGCAGCTGCAAGGTCTGGCAAAAGCTGATGCCCTCGCCTCTGTATCCAAAACACAAAATATGCATCACATGCTGGTCTTTATGCATGTATGCTGTTTGCATTAGGAATAAATGAGGGTTTATTTTTTTTAGGAATGGTGAAGCTCTGCTTTTAGTAAACAAATCCCAACCTTGAGCGTTTGAGTGTCGTCTTGGTGCGTAAAAGCGCGGTGGAGTTTTTTATATATATATTTATATAGTTAGTCAGTCGGTGCAAGTTCTCCTACGTAGAAAGACGAGAGAGGGCTGTAATTTTCATCATAGGTACACTTCAACTATGAGAGACAAAATGAGGAAAATAATCCAGGAAATCACATTAGGTAGGGTTTTTAAGAATTGAGCTGTAGATCATGGTGGAAAATAAGTATTTGGTCAATAACAAAAGGTCAACTCAGGACTTTGTAACATAACCTTTGTTGGCAATGACAGAGGTCAAACGTTTCCTGTAAGTCTTCACCAGGTTTGCATAAACTGTAGCTGGTATTTTGGCCCATTCCTCCATGCAGATCTCCTCTAGAGCAGTGATGTTTTGGGGCAACACGAACTTTCAACTTCCCTCCACAAATTTTCTATGGGGCTGAGGTCTGGAGACTGGCTAGGCCACTCAAGGACCTTGAAATGCTTTTTACGAAGCCACTCCTTCGTTGCCCCGAGCAGTGTGTTTGGGAACATTGTCATGCTGGAAGACCCAGCCACGTTCCATCTTCAATGCTCTCTCACTGATGGAAGGAGGTTTTGGCTTAAAAATCTCATGATACATGGCCCCGTTCATTCTTCCCTTAACACGGATCAGTCGTCCTGTCCCCTATGCAGAAAAAACAGCCCCAAAGCATGATGTTTCCACCCCCATGCTTCACAGTAGGTATGGTGTTCTTGGGATGCAACTCAGCAACTCATTCTTCGAGTTTTTTTTTTTTACCAAAAAGTTCTATTTTGGTTTCATCTGACCACATGATATTCTCCCAATCCTCTTTTGGGTTATCCATATTGCTCTCTGGCAAAACTTCAGACGTGCCTGGACATGTACTGGCTTAAGCAAGGGGACACGCCTGGCACTGCAGGATCTGAGTCCCTCTGAACGTAGTGTGTGTTACTGATGGTAGCCTTCGTTACTTTTGGTCCCAGCTCTCTGCAGGTCGTTCATCAGATCCCTCCGTGTACTTCTGGGATTTTTGCTCACCGTTCTCATGATCATTTTTGACCCCACGGGATGAGATCTTGCGTGCGTGGGGCCCAGATCGAGGGAGATTATCAGTGGTCTTGTATGTCTTCCATTTTCCTTACAGTTGCTCCCACAGTTGATTTATTCACACCAACCTGCTTGCCTATTGTAGATTCACTCTTCCCAGCCTGGTGCAGGTCTACAATTTTCTTCCTGGTGTCTTTCGACAGCTCTTTGGTCTTGGCCATGGTTGAGTTTGGGAGTCTGATTGTTTGAGGCTGTGGACAGGTGTCTTTTATACAGATAATGAGATCAAACAGGTACCATTAATACAGGTAACAAGTGGAGGACAGAAGAGCTTCTTAAAGAAGTAGTTACAGGTTTGTGAGAGCCAGAAATCTTGCTTATTTGTGGGTGACCAAATACTTATTTTCCACCCTGATGTACAATTAAGTTCTTCAAAAATCCTACAGTGTGATTTCCTGGATTTTTTCTTCCTCTTTTTGTCTCTCATAGTTGAAGTGTACCTATGATGAAAATTACAGACCTCTCTCATCTTTCTATATATATATAGAAAGAGTTATTGTCTTTCCTGACGCCTGTCTGTGTAAAATAAACACACAGCGCTGATCAGCACGTGTTAAGGTCAGGGCTTGAGGTGAGGTGATACGCAGTGGGGCGGCGCGCTCTCCGTGCTTAAAAGGTGCGCAGAGACCGTGACTCAATCCTCAAACGGAACCATGAGAAGTTTAGGGACCGTGTTCAGGATTTTCCGCAGAGACGTGCACTCAGTCGGGATTATCGGGGCACCTTTCTCTAAAGGACAGGTGAGAAATATATTTTAGAATTTGTCATAATGTGGAATGCTTCAATAAGCAAGTGGTTTTCATGATTGTTCTGAGTGAGTGTCCTGTTCCAGCCCAGGGAAGGGGTTGAACTGGGACCAGATGTGATCCGGGGAGCAGGACTGGTGGAGAAACTTAAAAGACAAGGTAACAATTAAGTATGCAAACCTTCAATATTTAACTTAATTTAAGCATGAGGCATTAAGTGAGATTTCATTTATAGTGTTTGTATTGGACTCCTAAACTCTAACCCGTAAAAATAAAATTATAAATGATTTGTGCTTTTACTATATCTTTTAATATATTTTAAGGTGCAGTTAAAATATTCAGATGTGTCATAGTTCCATTATTAAACAAACAAACCTCTTAAAACTTAAAAACCCTCTCCCAAGTTTTCAGGTCACTAACGAAGCAAGACCAGTTTCAGTCGCTGTATTTTAGCCACACCCCTGAGTTTAAGTCAGAAGCAAGACTGCACTCCTGTCCCTCATGGTCACATGGTGTAGTCTGAACCCCGAATCCCCGCATGGCTCTAGAGATCCCTGGTTTGTGGAGTTCGCATGTTCTCCTCGTGTCTGTGAGGGTCTTCCAAAGATTCGTTGGGTTAATTGTTCACCCTAGCATCGTTATGACTTTGCTCCATTGATTCTAATGGGAGGTAAAAGAAATAAATAAAGAAGTTGTGTCCTATTGCTTGGAAGTAAGCATGGGAGGCTGGCTGGGCCTGTGGTTGGAACATGACCAGAGCAGGTCGATGATCTGGGGTTCAATCCCGCTTATCCTACTTGATTCCAAAAAATAAAAATTACACAACCTCACAAAATTTATGAAATCAAAACTGTTTTGAAAGCTAGAAATCTTGAGTTGGTCATGGTAACGAGATACAAGTGTCAGAATTTGGGTGTTTTTGGACCAAACTAAGATCTGTCAGTCATTAAGCTTAACTCTATGACCCTGTGTGTGTGTGTGTGTGTGTATATATATGTATAGAAATAATTAGAATACGTGACCATAAATAAAGCGACACCTATGCTATATGTACAGAGAGCTGATAGGACAGACCTTGTTCCACCCACCCAGTGTGTGTGTGAGCAGAATAGCAGTTCTGAGAAAACGTGACGTTGAAAACAAACGCACCTCCTGTTACAGAGAGAGGTGACACTACAACTATGTGGGCAGAACTCTGTGCCAACAGAACGGGTAATACAGTAACACCCAGGGTGATTTATTGACTCGCTGCCTGGCTCTGTGCTTACTATTACTGTTATGGTTTCATACGAAAAGCTTCTATTTCGTAAGCTTTTATGTACTGTAGTACTTCTGCTCAGAGGTTAAGATGCCGACCTGTTGACCTGACCTGGGGTTAAAGGGTCCACGTCCCAGTACGAAGCCCCCAGTACCATTGAACAAGTTCCCTGATGCTCAGGATTTATCAGAGGGCTGTGATTCTAGCATATTGTTCTTGAGTTGTAGGGAACTTCAGAGAGACATCCGGAAGTATGGATTCAGATCAAAATAATCAGAGGCATGTAGGTTTAAATCTCAGCCGCTGGACCCTTGAGCTCGACCGCTGAAGTTGATCAGTCATGGATCCATGTTATTTTCCTCTATCCTTCAGCACCACTTGCAGTATCTTCATCTTCCTCTAGGGGTGTGTAGCACAAAGTGAGTTCTTTATAGAAGGGTCATAAGCCCAGAGCACTGATCTCCAACATCAGCGCCTGAACCACTAATTCTCTAAATGGAACTAATCCCAGCAGTCATGTTCCAAACCCGGCCTACATTTCGTACACAAAGCTTCTTGAGTCCTCATGTAAGCTTGCTCTAACAAAGGCTGTTCCTCTTAGGTTGTGCAGTAAAGGATTACGGGAATCTCACTTTCGAGGACGTGCCCAGTGACGAACCCTTCAAGAAGACCAAGAGCCCGCGGACGGTCGGTCTCGCCAACAGACAGCTGGCCGATGCAGTGCTGAGAATAAAGAACGACGGACACACCTGCGTGATGCTCGGAGGCGATCACAGGTACAGTGGTCTACTAGATCTTTTGGCGTTTAAAGAAAAAGGGAGCATTTAATGCCACAATATAGAAGAACCCAAGTGAGCTTTGTGGTGCAGTGACAAGTCCAAACTTACGAACACAAAACAAATGCTCCGAACAAACTGAGGGTTAATGGCATTGCTCAAAGCTCCCACACATGGCAGATTTGCGGTGATGAGGCTTGAACCCTGCCGGGACCTCACCCACTGTGCCACCACAGTTCCCAGATAGCTGCTCCTTCTCTTCCTCTTCCTCATGTTTGCCTGGTTCTCACCAAGACGCTTCCATTTTCCATTCCTGTTCTCCGTATAGTTTAGCAATCGGTTCCATCCACGGTCACGCCACCTGCAGACCTGACCTGAGCGTGGTGTGGGTGGACGCCCACGCCGACATCAACACTCCCCTAAGCACCCCGACGGGCAACATCCACGGGCAGTCCATGTCTTACCTCATCCGTGAGCTATGCAGTAAGGTAAGATCCGTACCTCATGGACCGAAGAGGTTGCTCAGAGAACTACATTCCCAGTTACATAAAATATCATCCATTACAAATGAGTGATCTACTCTTTACTTTCAGAGTCACTCTCTATAAACCATATTAATCTGCACTAACCAGAAAGGATAACAGCCAAGTTTTAGAAAAAAAAATGCATTCAGGTTTATTTTCCAGAGGTAGTTGCAAGGTTTGTAATTTTCTCCAAGTGTTTCTTCAGAATGCTTAGTTTGACACCTCTAGGTGTGAGTGTGTGCACTGCTCTGTATTTAAATATATCTAGATATTTCATTTCTCTCTCTCTCTCTGTCCTTCAGATTCCAGTTATGCCGAACTTCTCCTGGATTAAACCTTGTATAGAAGCTAAAGACATCGTTTACATCGGCCTCAGAGATGTAGATCCAGAAGAACAGTAAGTTCTGAACACAAAAACTAATAATAAACAACCAAAAAAACAAATATCTTAAATACAGTTAAATTGATCAAATTATTATTATACGATCATTAGTATACTAATCAGCACCATGATAACCGGATTCACGAAGGTGTCGTAAGAAACATAATCTTCATAAATGCGTGTTCCTCTCAGCTTTCTTCTCGAAAAAAGTTGTCCTTCAAATAACTTCTTAAGAATGATCTTATTTTTTTTTCAATTCTAAGAACAAGTGGTATTCTTGAAGGCGTTATGTTCTTAAATGTTTTCTTAACTTTACTATAGCCTCACACTTGTCCATCCTTGTCTTTTTTTAACGTTTTCTTAAGATTTTCTTAAGATAATGTTTGAGAATTGCATTTAAGAACATTCTTATGAACGTCTTAGTGTTTGTCTTAACAACCTTTGCAGGTTTTCTCTTAAGAACACTTTCGTGAGTCTGGCCCCAGGTCTTTACTCCTAAAATCCACATCCAACACATCAAATATAAGGACAGACTGTGTACACACACACTGACTATAATGCCCCAGTAATGAAACGTACGTTGTGCGTTCCAGCTACATCCTTAAATACCTCGGGATCAAGACCTTCTCCATGACAGAGGTGGATCATCTTGGAATTGCTAAAGTTATGGAACAGACGTGTGATCACATCTCAAGGCAAGTACATTAAATGCGCTATACCTTCAGTATTTCTGGTTCTACATTTGAAGGCATAGGTTGCACACACAAGTGACAGGCCAGAGTTCTAATTTCTGTGTTGTTCAGATGCTTTAAAATCAGGCTGACCAATCAGAGCTCGGTTGTCGGGCAGAACAGGCCATCAAGAGCTTATAGGACAACATGTACATTTACAGCATTTAGCAGACGCCCTTATCCAGAACGACTTACAATTGATACAGTCTTACAATCCAAGCAATTGTGGGTTAAGGGCCTTCCTCAAGGACCCAACAGTGGCAGCTTGGCAGAGGTGGGATTTGAACCCTGGACCTTCTGGTTCCAGAAGTTCCAAGCAACATGCCGACTCTAAAACCTCACAGTGACTGGATGGAACCGTTATATTTAGCTAAGTGTCTGTTCATGTCCACAAAAAAACACAAAATAGAGCTTTCTGCACTAATCTTCGCTCGTGTTTTTGTTTTTTTAAGCTGACCCTGCGAAAAAGACACGGAGAAATCTCCAACACATTAAGAGAAGGGAAATTAAAGAAAGAAAAAGCAGGGAGTTTGAGTGTTTAGACAAAAAAACGTAGAAGAGATTGAGGAGACATTATGTATTAACTCTTCCCGAAGAGTAAATAAGTACATTCACTACGCTACAGCCTGGAGAACATACAAATGCAAATGTATGTTCACTGGACTGACTGACCAAAAGTGCCTGTTTTTTGAGCAACATACTAGTAGATTTAAACTGTGAAATCTACCTGTTGTGTTGTTTTGTGGGACAGAGCGAAGAAAGTCATCCACTTGAGTTATGACATCGACGCCCTGGACCCCTCGGTGGCCCGTGCAACCGGGACGCCAGTGGTGGGAGGCCTGACTTACAGGGAGGGAATCTACATCACCGAGCACTTATGTCAGACGGGTAAGAACAGGGGGATTTAAAAGTCAGTGCTCAGGCTTTGGTTTATGTTTATCAGAAGAGGCTTCTTGTAAAGGAATAAAAGCAGTATCAAAATCAGAAGTTCCTCAGCGATTGGTTTGGATTCTGGGAAGCCCCTGCCATTTTCTACCAGCTTTATTTATCCACCATTCGACCACTGCTAATCCAAAACACACTGTGAATCAAAACTGACTGCTAAGCTTCCTATCTATGACAGTTTTACAGTTCAGATTTTAGAACCGTCTGCTTCATACCTAAGCAATAGCCCTGTACAAAACGTTTTGGTTTTTGCATCTCTCAAACAGGGCTTCTCTCTGCTGTGGACATGGTGGAGGTGAACCCAAAACAAGGCAGAAACGAGGCAGAGGTCCACTCTACGGTTTCTGCGGCTGTGGAGCTGGTACTGAGCTGCTTTGGGCGCGTCCGTGAAGGATCTCATCCGGCTGATTACAAAATCCCCGACCCATCAGAACTATGAGCCCAAGCATAGAACTAATGCATTTTTGATTCTATTTTTATTAAATACCGGGGATTGCTTTAATGAATTTCCAGCCTCTTGGATATGAGTCGTCTCGGTTCGTGTCCATTTTGCCCCTGCCTCCCCTGAGATCCACTGGGCAAAGGAGAAAATGCTTTCTGAGCTCGGTAGGGGGCGCTGCTGCAGCGTTAGCAGCCTAACAATAATGATTTTAGACTTCTCGTCACTGATACAAGACATGACTCGTTAGTTAGAATAAAAATCAGACAGAGGCGGTAGATCAACCAGATTTATTGTAGAAAATGTTCACAAAATACACCCCGATCAGCCTAAACGTTAAACCGCGCACAGACCGAATAAAAAAATAACGCCGATATATCGTTGGATGTGTGAGAAATGTTCAGGAGTGAAAACCAGAGCCACTTTAAGAACAAGGCTTACGGATTTTGGTGTTAACGTTTCGGCTGATCGGTGTACGACCCTAAATCTTACCCTACAGATCAGACCCCGCGTAGGGGGTACAGTGTGAGGCTTTCATCCACAGAGGCTCTGGTAAGGCAAAATTCTCCCCAGGAGCTACCGTCCAATCTAACAGAGGTTCACGTTCGGTGTTTATAGAGAGGACTTCAAAATACGGCCGTCTGTCCACGAGTGAACAACCACTGCTCAAATCCAGCCTCACACTATAAGCAGGGGGCAGGGGCGTGTGCCCGTTCGTGCCCGAAATTGGCGGATAGACAGGGCTATAACTCTACAGTCTGCATTACTACAGAATAATCACGGCATCAAACAGCTGGTGCTTCAAGCTCGAGGTCTGTTTCCACTGCACAAAGTCCCAGAACCAATAAACCAGAGCCAGGGCTTTTTCCAATCGACCAAAAATGCCAGTTTCGGTATCAGATACCTCAGTTACATTAGAATCAAAGCGCAGAACCAGTTCGGGTCACAAACACATCAGATACAGCATCATGAACACCATCAAAGCACCGGTTCCAGTAATCAGGGACCAAAGGCACCAGATTGAACACCAGTACCGAAGATAAATTATCAGATTCAAATACACTATGCAGTAACCAAAAGGTACCAGTTAGAAGGAAAGGTATCAGTTCTGGCATCAGAAAATCCCAATTCCAGTGGTTAAGAGACTCAAAGGGTACCTGTTCCAGTAACTAAGGCACTAATACTGGTACCTAAGGCAAAAGAAGTGCCAGGTTACACCCCTGATTCTTCCGACGTGCCCTCCCTCAGACAGGGCCAATTATGTTACTGGGAGGAACCCCCACGATTCGAACCTAGTGTTTAATTTATCGAACGAACCGATCTGATCCAAGTGAAGTGTACCTGCCATTCCACTGCTCTACCAGCAGATGTCACTAAAATCAGCAAACGTGAATCAAGAGAGCTTTGAATCCTTAAACCAACGTATTTATCGATCCACAACTAGAACCACACGCCTTTCTGGTTCCAGTCCGGTTCTCGTTTTGTGCAGTGGAAAAGGAGGTGGTGCTCGAGGCTCAGTGCGGGTTCTGTGCTGCTGCGGCGGGTTCATACTGGGTTATATTTAGGAGCTGTATATGTGGAGTGTCATGAGGGATGTCCTCCTTCTGCGCAGCTGCTTTGTGCAGCGTTAACAGACACTGGCGGCATCCGGGCCATTCTTTATCGCGCTTGCACGCACCTCAAATAAAAATAGGTTTTGGTAGGAGCGTTGAAGGTGAACATGGGGGTGGGGGGTGGAAGGGCGGTATGGAGTGGCTCTGGAGTGTTGGTGAGAGGGAGGATATTGGGATCAGTCCGTCTCGTGCAGACCGCACCGCCTTCGGAACTCCTGACCTCGTTCGTGGATCCACTTGTTCGACACTGGAAGAGAAATGGCTGAAAATGAGCGAACTGGGTTTCGGGTTTGCTCTAATGAGACGGACGTTTGGGTCACTCACCCCACTTGTTTCCGAGCAGCACAGGGCAGGCAGCGTGCCTCGTGTCGTAGTCTCCCTCTCCGCTCGGGAACAGATTATACCAGAAAACAGCGGTGCCCTGTAACGCAGCACAAACTCACTCAGGTCTCATTCAACATATACTTTATATAGTTCTATACAGCCCAGTGTCTCAAAACTCATAACAGACAAGATCACACTGATCACGACGCACCTTCATCGGTACAACCGCAGCTCCCACTTCTGGGAATACCGTAGCGCCCCCTGCTGCCACATCACTCATCTGCGATACAGACAGATCAGTACAGATTCGTTCAGATTCGTGACTCACAGAAATGGTTGAGGTATGGTAAACTGGTAACATAGAGGCTCATCACTCACGTAGAAGAGCCAGGTAGCAATGCGGTTCCCCGTCCCGAGCTCTTTAAAGGCGTCTGGTTCTTCTTTCTGTCAGAGGTAAAGAGTAACGAGACAGGTACAGAAATTACACCAAGATTAAAAGAAAAAAAATCCTTGATTTGATCTGCGAAGCATTATAACGAAAGCTTTGTTTACCCGGCCGAAGTCGTAGTGCGGCTCGTACTGGCCTCCCACGCCGTAATTAGCCACCTGAGAGATGGAGAGAGATTATCATTGTTGTTTGTTAGTGTATTTAACTTCGCATCGGCTTCAGTTGAAATTCAGACACAAACATGAGTTAAAAAAAACAAGTCTAAACAGCAGAATTAGAACAGAATAGTACTTAAAACGTGAGTGAAAGAGCAGGCCAGCTATAACACACAAACAGAGCAGGGTTGCCAGATCCCACGAGATAAACAAAAAAGAATGAAATAGGCCAATTTGATGAGTTAAAATACTACTACTAATAATGTATATTCGCCTTTTAACTCTAGAGGTTTAATAAAATCAGCTCCCAAAAATACTGGAGAAACAGGATTAGAAACTACTACACTTTAGAAACAAGCCCCAAAAACCAGCAAGGGACTTCACAGAAAAATATGCCCAAAGTGGCTTAGAATAAACAAGCCTGGCAACCGTGACACACACAGGAATCCTGTTCTTTAACTCCCGCCTCTGCTCAGCGATTGGCTGTTTACGTCCGGAGTTAAAAGACAGATTTTTATTTCCTATTATGATTTAATTATTTTTATGGTTGTTAAATGACACTCAAGGATTTTATTTATCCGATTCATGACGAGTTGTTTTACTGATTCAAACACAGCCCTACTAAGTGCCAGAGAGTTTAGGTAGTCTCATAAATAACTAAACGATTCACTGATTCACAACCTGATCCACTGAATGAAAGAGGAGCAAATTTGATTCATGACCAGTTGATTCAATGATTCAAACACAGCCTCACTAAGTGCCAGAGTGTGGAGCGAGTCTCAAATGACCAAATGATTCACTGATTCAAACACTGATCCACTAAATGAGAGAGGAACAAATCTGATTCTTGACCAAATGATTCACTGATTCAAACTCTAATCCACTATATGAGAGAGCAGGAAATCTGAGTCATGACCAAATGATTCACTGATTCAAACTCTGATCCACTAAATGAGAGAGGAACAAATCTGAGTCATGACCAAATGATTCAAACTTTAATCCACTAAATGAGAGAGCAGGAAATCTGAGTCATGACCAAATGATTCACTGATTCAAACACTGATCCATTAAAAGAGAGAGGAGCAAATCTGATTCTTGACCAAATGATTCACTGATTCAAACTCTAATCCACTATATGAGAGAGCAGGAAATCTGAGTTATGACCAAATGATTCACTGATTCAAACTCTAATCCACTAAATGAGAGAGCAGGAAATCTGAGTCATAACCAAATGATTCACTGATTCAAACTCTGATCCACCAAATGAAAGAGGAGCAAATCTGATTCGTAACCAAATGACTCAGTGATTCCAACACTATTGGCTCCACAACAAATGACAGCAACTGCGATACTCATCGGATCATCGTTCGTTCATTACCATTAGAGACTCGTTAAACAAGAGCGTGTCGTTCACCCGCGACACAGATCCAGCCTATATATCGTGCAGCTCACCTGTAGCTCCTCTGCCGTCGTGACGTCCAGGCCGGTGATGTCCTGGATCCTCTGGTTAATGCGATCCACCACCGGATGCTCATAGGCTGCTAACCAGGCGCTGCAATCACACAACAGCCAATCAGATCAGCCATCGACCATCAGCGAGAAGATTAAACACTACATTGAACGGCGATGGACATACAGGGTGAAGATTCCTGATTTGAGTAGTTAGTAAAAACGTCAGCATGCAGCGTGAGGTCAGAAGCTGATGAGTGACGGTTAAATCATTCGTTTAATGGATGGACTCTCCAGAGGTTTGGGGAGGGGAGTGAGAGGCGGGGTGTGGAGCTGGCTCAGAGGTTAGATGTCATGTCAACAGGACAGTGAGAGGTGCGTCATGGATTTATGGAGTCGATCAGATTTGTAGTTTGTACTGAATTATCAATGAAAAAATAAAGATCCCATAGGAATGAATGGTGGAATGTTCAGAAATTCTAATTTTAACTAATATAACTGCTGCAACAGGCGTCTCACAGACACAGCTCCTCATCTCTTACCCTCCCACTAAACACACGCACACACACACACATATACACAAGCACCTCTTCACCTCACTTGTCATGCTTCTTATTCTTCTTTCCAAAAGTATTCAGACACACACCTTCAGTACGAAAGACTTGACAGCGAAAGCAGTTTTTCTGCATTCCTTACCAAATTCATGACAAACATAGCTTGTTTTTGTTTTCTGATAACTTAGTGTTGGGATTTCTATATCTTATATCTTCTATATCTTTAGCTGAACTCACTTTATGATTAGTTCAGGCATTTTTATTTAGTTGTAAGCTTTTAACCTTCTACCCTTTCGACCCCTTACCTCTTGGAGACTCTATATTGGGCCGTGGTGAGCTCCCCCGTTTGGGGGTCATGCACGGTGGCACGCCTGAGCTAAGAAGGAAGCAGAAAGGGGAAGAGAAAAAAAAAAAAAAAAGACAGAGTCACTACTTGCTACTGCATGCCACGACCCGCACTATCCAGAAATTTGAGGCCTCAAAACAGCACCAGCAGAGGGCGTCAGTGTACAGTTCAAAGTCTGACATAACAGGGCTGGACCTAAGGTCTCTATCTACCATGTGCTGAGGCTAATCCCCTACCAAAAGAAACAGCCTGCAGTCTAAAACTGCTCCAGTATTAAATCAGAAACAGAGACATGAGGGTTTAGAGCGCCCCCTCTCTGTGCTGGGTAAAGTCGCTGAGCCTGAGAGTGGCGGGTCGGGTCGGCGTGGCCGGAGGCACCAGCTTACCTCTTGCTGATGCGATAGTGGGCTGTCTCCAGGATGCCGGTGATGGGGTTGGAAATGGTAGCGCGGCGCAGCTGTGGAGCCAAGCGGCCGAGAGGAGACGAGTTACACACGGGCACGGCGCCGACGCAAGGCCGGGCGCCTCTCAAAACTCTCGCAGATATGCCAACGCCGCAACCTGACAACGTGACCGAAAGTATGCAGACACCCCTTCCATAGCTGACAGGTGCGTGGAAGGGAGTCGTGTTCCAAAACTTTAAGAATCGTATACCGAATCAACCTGGGTGTCCACATACTTTAGACTCGGGTCACGGCGTTTCGTACCTTTAACTCTCGCTCCTTAGAACCGCATGTAAAAATCAGCTCACCCTTGGTTTCGCCAGCTCCTTCACCTTCTCGATCTCCGGCTCGCTGATGATGTTGTGGAAGCGCACGATGCGCGGTCGGTCCCACTCGTCCTCCTGCTTGACGGGACCCAGGACGTAGTACGGGTGCTTGTTGTTGTCGTAGTAGCGGCAAAACATCCGGCTGCGTCTGCGCGGGGTCTGCGTGGTTCAAACGGTAAAGCTTTATTAACGTCGCGGTGGCGCTATCGCTACGGTTACGCTATCGCTGAGGGTTAGATTCTGACCAGGCGAAGTCCTTCTCCTCGGCACAGCTGCTCGTACTTCCTCTTCTCCGGAAAGAATTCTTCCTTGGCGCCCGCCTCTCTCCGGTCTCGCTCCTTGGTGCCGCTCAGCTCCTTCTCGGCCTTCCTCTGCTTGGCCAGCTGGTACTCGAAGTACTTCAGGTTGCCCTTTGCTCTCTGGTGATCGGGGTCTGTGTGGCAGAAAATCATTATCATGGCACACCAAACGCGACAAAAAAAAAACGTCAAAGGTGAGGCGTGGGACTAGGCTTACCCAGAGTCAGGAGTTGCCTGGTGTACTCCAGAGCCCTCTCTAGCTCCCCCTGCTGGTATATAGAGTAGCTCAGGTAGTCCAAGACGGTCACGGCGTCGATGCCGGCCTCCTCGCCCTCGTCCAGCTGCCTCAGGGCTTGAGCCATCCACATCTCCGTGTGGTAGTAGTCCGTCTCCGAGTAGGCGATCTTCCCCAGCTCGAAGCAATCCTCCACGCTCAGCGTGCTCTTATACGGAACGGCCGCAGACATTCCTGAGAAAACGCAGCGCGAGTTACTAATCCGCCAGCCCACCGCCCCAGGGACCAGGGTTCGAGGCCTAGCACACAGCTGATGGGGATAATCGTCAAACTGCCTACATCACTGCGTGTATTTCACAGACTATGCCGTTTTTTGTTTACTGTTTACTTTTAGAAGAACACTCACCTGGTAGGTCTCCGCTGGAGATGGTCTGCGTGTCCAGTTTGTACGTGTCCTGAAGCCTGAGCAGAGCCTTGGCCGCCCCCGTCTGATCATCGTCGTTTGGGAAGTACTGCCGCTGGATGGTCAGGTTAGAGACGAAGCCTGTGCACGGTTTCACAGTCACTTAAAGACATTCATTTCAATTGCCTGGGGTGACAGTGGCAAGGAAAAACTCCTTAAATGTTCTAAGGAAGAAACCTTAGGATGATCCAAGACTCAAAAAGGTAAGTCCGAGAAGTCTATGAGATCACTACAAAAACAAAGGTCTGCAAATACACTTAAAATAAAATTCAATTAAAAGGAGAAAAAAA
This sequence comes from Ancistrus triradiatus, assembly GCA_025084515.1. NCBI lineage: Eukaryota > Metazoa > Chordata > Actinopteri > Siluriformes > Loricariidae > Ancistrus > Ancistrus triradiatus. Next base: position 127,768 of record JAJAGP010001370.1, read on the forward strand.
ATTATTCCGGAAAATATACATTTATAAATTTAAATGATTACGGATTAAAACTACAACAAAACACGCATGCACCCTTAATGTATTGAAATAATCCAATTATACCAATAATAATGATAATAATTATAATAATAATAATAATAATAATAATAATAATAATTAAAAAAAAAAACAACTAAAAACTAAAAATTTCTGTAACCTTAAATAAAATGATATACTCACATCAAATAAAAAAATCCACAAAAAGGGAATATACTAAATTAAAAACAAATTTAAAACAAAAAAAAAATGAATTCATAAATTAAAATACACTATAAACATTTTTGTAAACATTGTAAACATAAATCATCTAGGTTTTAATTTACTTATTTTTTTAATTTTCTTTGTTTTTTTTATATATATTTATTGGTTGTGTTTTTGTAGTAGTTTTAGCTGTGATTTTATATTTTTGGATTATTTAATAATGTTTACAGAAATGTTTATAGTGTATTTTAATTTATGAATTCATTTTTTAGTTTTAAATTCATTTTTAATTCAGTATATTCTCTTCTTGTGGATTTTTTTTATTTGATGTGAGTATATCATTTTATTTAAGGTTACAGAAATATTTTTAGTTTTTAGTTTATTTATTTATTTATTTTTAAATATTATTGGTATTAATCAGTTATTTCAATTCAATTTGAATCCGTAATCACTTAGTTTAAATTTATGAAGGGCAGGGGCCAGGGGAATGGGGAAAGGAGAGAGTCGAGCGAGCGAAGCGAGAGAAACCAAAACACCACAGAGAGAGAGAGAGAAGAGAGAGAGACACCACCAAGAGGGGGGGGGTGTGGGGGGGGGGGGGAGATAGAGAGAGAAGAGAGAGAGAAGAGGAGAGAGAGAGAGGAGCGGAGAGAGAGAGAGAGCGAGAGATAGAGAGAGATAGAGAGGAGACACAGAACATATACATATATAACAGATACGAGTACACCACACCACACACACACACCACACACACCACACACACACTCACTAATATCTATATATATAAATTAAATAAATAAATAATATTTTCCCATACCAGACTACAAGACAGATCAATAATAATAATAAAAAGAATAATATACAATAGTAAAACACATTGTCTTACATTTAAATATAATTTACAATATTGTTGAAGAGTATAATAGAATAGAGAATATAAAACTACAGTATATATTACAATATCATATATAATAAAATATACTGACGTCAGACAGGGTCCTGAGCACCAGGTCCTCCCACCTCCACCCAACTCTGGGTCGCCTCTCATCAGTTTGAAGGCGTGACGGTGGCCGAGGAAACCCTCAGGGTCGTGAGTAGCCATGCGTTATGGGAGTCAAGTTTCTCAGCCAACCTGATAAAAGGTACAATGTTTGAACTTTTAAAGTTTATCAGTGTTATATAATTAAAAACAGTGCCTAAATGTTCAAGTAAAAATGACAGAAAGGTTTGGCCGGTTCTGATATTCAGATTTTACCTGTTTGACCTCTTCCAGTTGACTCTCCTCTGCTTTGAGTAGTCCTTCAGCGACCTCACCAGGTCCTTCTCAAAAAAACAGCAGGTCCCGTACATCGGGGAGACGGGCAGAGTGAGAAGAAAACAATCGGTAGAGAGAGCAAAGAGTGTTCAGAGAAGAGAGGTTCTTAAATTAGGGAAGCTTCCTCTCACCGATGGAGGTGAAAAAAGTCGCTGTGGGCCAGGAAACAACAGCGGAAAATGGAGCTGATCAGCAGAACGCACAACCTCTCCAAATCTCCTTACCACCCACACACAACAACTTCAATTATCAGACATTACTGGAACTTCTGCTTCACTTACGGCAAATGTGTGGTGACACAAACTGTGTCCAGATTTCCGTAACCATATTTATAGTAAGTTGATTGATGAAACGCCCTGAGCCCGGAGGCGAAGCAGAATCGTGTTACAGGTAAACAGGTAACAATGAAGACTTAGAGCACACAGCAACCAAAGTCAAAATCCTCAGGAGTAGCAATGAGGCAGAAATACAGACTTAAAATATTACATCATATGATATCTCATAAAAAAAAACACTAGGATAAAAGCACAGTCCAAATTTATTAATAGCAAGAAAAATAAAATAGTTACATATTGACAACAGAAATAAAATAATAAATATACTACATAAAATCAATTCCGTTTTTAAAAACAATCAAAAAATTTAAACTTTTACAAATACACATTTATAAAAAAAAATGACTACTGAATTAAAAAACGAAAAGGAAAACACTATATTTTTTTTCTAAGATTTTTGTAATAACGTATTAAAAATAACAAAATAATGTCAAAATGAAAACAAAAACTTTTAGCATATAGAAAAAAAACTAAAGATTCAAAATATTTTTGTAACCTGAAATACAAATAAATACAGTTAAAATTAATAAAAACACCCATCAAAATTAAAAGGTCCAGAGGACAAAAGAGGACGAAAGGAAGAACAAAGGAAAAACCAAAGCGGCAGAAAGCAAAATAAAAACACACGAACGGAAGCAACAACCGAAAGGCGGGCAAAAGGGCGGAAAGAGCCCCAAAGAGCAAAAGCAACGACAGGGAAAAAAGGAGAGATAGAGACCCCCCGAATAGAGAGAGAGAGAGAGAGATATAATTATATATATATATATGTATTATATATATTAGAAGATTAGTTAATATTATAGATATATATAAAAAATATAATTCAACAATTATTAAATAAAACAACATTACTTGGCATTAAATAATAAACAGACCTAAAACAAATTTTTTTTTTTTTCAAAAAAGTTGCTCGAACTAAAAAATAAATGGCGACTTAAAATTTGTTGAATGAAAGGAAAAGATAATTCAATAATCCAACATAACAATAAATATGACTATATTAGTATTAATATATAAATTGTTTGTGAACATAATATTAATATAATGCACTGAAAAACTAAAATAACTACAAAATTAAATAATAGCTAAAAAACTTGTACTTCTGGCAGCACAACCTACTCTAGACAGGACCCCCAACACCCCATACATACACCACTCTCCTTAAACCAGGGAGGACTTTAGAGATGCCAATTGACTAATGCACGTCTTCGAAAGGGGAAGATGAGAGGGAACATGCAACAGACCCAACAGGAAATAGTAGGCTGAGACTGAGGCGCAGTGCTAAACACAGCGGCTAAAAATATAAATCACATTTAAATTCACTAAATAAAGCTGAAGGGGAAAATATATCGCCAACCTGAAATAAATTAATTTACCACAAAATAATTATCAGAAATTGAAATTTCGTTATATTACCAAAGATGTATACAGATGAATAGACATCTTGGTTAAAAATGTGTGAGAACCAGCTCAGCCCTTAATATTTGCACTGATGCCTATTTAGTTACCGGAAAAAGGGATAATTTAACTTTTAAAGCCATTTAAAGTGTTCAATAAGCCCTGCCCACTAGGTCAGGGATCGAGTTGCTTTTCGTCGCACTGCCTCCGCTCTTGACCGCACCGCACCATGCAGGAGGTTTGAGGAACTTGAGGAACAAAGTGCCCACGTCCCAGGCCCTCCTGATTCTAGCGGAAGACTTGCTCCACACCTTTATTCTGCTGCTTTTATATTCAAACCACTCCTCGTACCCTCGTAATGACCTGAGACAATCTGTAGGAGACGGTACTCGATCTGAAATTTCCCTAAAACAAACCTCTGACTGAGGTCCAGCTTGAAATTCGTTAAGAATTCACTCAACTTTTCTCAGCAGATTCTGGAAACCTGAGCTCCAACCCACTGGGAGCGTTAGAGAAGATCCGCAGGCTGCAGAGCCTCAACGTTTCCCCGCTGAGAAACCAAACCCTTCCAGATCCCCTTCAGCTCCAGCTAAGCGGAGTTACAACCGAGCACCGACACCGGGAAACTTCCAGAAACCTCTAGAAACAGCTAGGAACCTTAAACACGACCGCCGAACATTCCGGATCCCTCCGAGAAGCAGCCGCAGCACAGCAGCGCAGACCGGAGGAAATTTCTAGACGTTCCGCCGTTCACCGCCTCAAACTCAACGGATCTAAAAATCATTTTTAACCAAAAAAGCACAAGGTAAATCCAGAAACTTACCGCCATGCCGCCGGTGATCCTCAAACGCAAAAACAATGTTACTGTAGCAGAGTTACCGGTGAAATACGCATAGCTTCTCTAAGTACAGCTCAGAGCTCCGCCCCCTGCTGGCCCACTGTACAGCTGCACTGTACGTTGCGTTACTTGTGTCTGCTGAACCGTTAGCATCACTGTTACAACATTTCCAAACTACAACTGAAGGAAATTAAGAAAATGGATATTAGAACATCGTCTAAAGCGACATTTAAATCAACTCAAATAAATTAGTAAATCAAACTTACAACAACACACTTTCCTTAACTCAGGACGTGAAGCTGAACTAAAAAATAGAAATGCATTAACATACTAATATTAGAATATTATTAATTAGTAATAATATTATATAACACACCAATAACAACTAAAACAGAATTTATAAATGCGGATTCATAAATTAAAATAAAATACTACACTTAAAATTAAACCAACGACTAAATTACAATGAATATTACAAAACTAGATGTTAGTAACTGAAATATAGTATACATCTAAAAAGAATAAACATCAAAAATACATTTCATAAAATGCAAAAGTGATATGCTACATTGAAAATAAAATAAAATAAAATGATAAAGCTATACAATAAAATATTTGTTGTACACTTACATGAAATACTAAATCTAAAACTACAAATAAAACTACAAAAAACACTTTTGGTAGAGAAATAAAATGCTATAATTACACCAAAAACCAGAAAGAAAGCTATAACAAAACACAAATAATCCATCAAAATTAAATAAAAGACTAAAACTACATTTCCACTGGCTAAAATAAGAAATATCAAGTCGAAACCAAGAGCTTAATGTTTTTGCTTGTACATTGAATCATAAAGCGCATTTAAATGTACAATAAAAATTCTTAAAGTGATACAAATAAAATAAAATCAATTCTAAAATTAAAGTAATTAATTATAAACAAAAAAACTAAATTAAATTAATGTAAAATAATTATGTAAATTAAACAATTGTATGAAAACAAAAATAATATTATAAATAACTTGTACAACTAATTTTGAATTTTAAATGAAATTTAGAAATAATGTCAGGATCAGATTTAACTGAGGGTGAATAGTTTCATATTTCACAAACACACTTTATACAAAGTTTATTGCTTGTTAGATAAGCCACTGGAATATGTTTGAATTATTAATGAGTTATATTTAATAGCACTTTGATTTGTGCTCTGTATTTTTGTATTTGCAGGAAAATGCAGCTGCTAAAGTTTTTGTTGAAGCCTAAGCTGCTGATTTCCAGGCAAAACTCCACTTTTGTATCTCGGATCAGGTGGGTATTCTTAAATATTGAGCTTGTCAGTCCCAGGACAGAAATCAATATACATTTAATTACATTTTCTGTGCATCAGGCATCTAATGAAGCTGAAGGAGGATGACGAGGCGTGTCGTGATGCCCTGAAATCTGGAAGCCTGCTTCTTTATCACAGACTCGCCCCTCTGGTGCAGAAGAACGGGGACGGTGTGTACGCTGTGCCCCATCTCTACACCCCAGGTACAAACGTGCAGTCTGTAGAAATCACACGGAGCAGTTAAATGTTATACAGAGCTGTGAGACAGTTTATTTACTCTTTCTGGAGATCTCGAGCGAATCCTGGAGAAGCTTGGAGCAGATAAGCAGCTGGTCCATGAAGCTGTTCTCATCGGGTGCAGTGAGACCCATCAGCCTCGGTTCTGCCTGGATTTGGGTAACACCATGCAGAACTCACACACGGCATGAACATGCCGAGGACGTGAGGTAACATAACGAGGGTTTTTTGTGGGGTTTGTAGGGGATTTGGACCAGAAAGCCATGGAGCAGCTGTGTGGTGGAGTTTTCATGGATCTTAGGAAAGCTTTCTTTGTGCTGAGGGAAGCAGAAGCGCCTCTGGTGGCTAAAGTATGTACTTTATATTTTATTTATTTTGGTTTTGTTATTATAGCCAACCACAACAAAGTAAATTTAACACTGAAACTGGAAGTATTGCCTTAGAACCCTGTCAACCCTAATATGGGGGTAAAAAAGGGGTAAAAAATAAGTGCAATAAGTCTCTAAAAAAAGAGATGAAGGGAAATCACACTAGAAACGGACTAAACCTAATGTAAAAGGAAAATAATATGAAATAAAAACCATATTTATACAATTATATAAAATAATATACTAAAATGCTAAATGCTACAATTACAAGAAGTAAACTAAACAACTAAAGCTAAAATTACAAGAAGTAAAATATACAAAAATACTTTTGCAAACTTAATTATTAAAATAATCAATTGACATTAAATAAAAGACTAACATTGATTAAAACTGCTAAAAATACATGTAATTAGAAAGTACATTTAAATGTACAATAATATTTTAATGAAGTGATATAAAATACATAAAATTAATTCAAAAATGTCAGTAATTATAAAAAACATCTCAATTAAATTAATATAGAACAATAATATAAATGATAAAATATATTAAATTCAGTTAAAAATATAGTTTAAAAAGTCTATAAAATATTATAAACAAACTTAACAACTAATTTAAACCAGATAACACTAAACCTAATGTAAAAGGAAAATAATATTTAATACTCTGTTTTTATAAAATTACATAAAATAATATACTAAAACGAACAACTAAAGCTAAAAACAAAAATTGATAGAGAAATGTAAAATGGGACCTATTGAAAAACACTTTTGCAAAATTATTAAAACAATCAATTTTCATTAAATAAAACTATGATTAAAACTACGGTTAAAAATCTGATAACATGACATTTTCATAATACACGTTTTTGCTAATAAAAGTACATTTAAATGTACAGTCATATTTTTTCAAAATGTAATATTAAATACATAAAATTAATTCTAAAATGAAAATAATTAATTACAAAATATATACAATCTATACAATATTATAAACTAATTTTACAATTATTTATTTTAAATAAAAAAGGGGGTAAAAAGTGCAATAAGTCTTAAATAAAATTAAAAATAAGAGCTAAAGGGAACCACTCTAGAAACGGATCAATCTTAATGTAAAAGGAAAATAAAATGATAAAATAATATGAAATAAAGCCAATTACTATATAAATAATGTAAAATATTACTCCTAATGCGGTTATCGTGTCTCAGGGTCAGGCTCTGTTGCGGTGGCACCAGACTCACGGTTTCTGCAGCGCCACGGGGAAGCCCACCGTCCGGAACCAGTCGGGCAGCCAGAGAGTTTGCCCCAGCAGTGGCATTACCTACTACCCCCAAGTGAGAAGAAAGAGTGAGGTCCTAACATGTAGAGAAATCCCATTAAAACCTGTATAACGGGTGCTTGGTGCTTACATTTGGCCTGCAGATGGCGCCGGTGGTGATCGTCCTGGTGTCTGACGGTAGCAGGTGTCTGTTGGGCCGCCAGAGCTCGTTCCCTCCTGGCATGTACAGCGCTCTGGCTGGATTCTGCGACCTCGGTGAGGATAAAGTCTGGGTTAAATGGGAACTATCTATTGTAATACGATCCTTTACAACGCTGAGGAATGTCATTTGCAGGCGAGACGCTGGAGCAGGCTCTGCAGAGAGAGCTGGCTGAAGAAGTCGGTCTGGAGGTCGAGTCTGTGCAGTACTCCGCCTCCCAGCACTGGCCTTTCCCCCACAGCTCCTTCATGGTGGGCTGCCATGCCACCGTCAGCCCCGATAAATCCCAGGTAAGCTTTCACGCTCCAAAAAACGCACCGCTGATCAGCGAGAGCTCTGACTTTGTCTCTCTGAGCAGGTCAGTGTGGATAAGGCGGAGCTGCAGGATGCTCGATGGTGCAGTCTGGAGGAAATCCAGGCAGCCCTGCGGGCGAAGAAACCCCCCCATGATCCCACAGTGCAACCGGGGTTCTGGGTCCCGCCCAGTTACGCTGTAGCCAACTGGCTTATTCAGGAGTGGGCCGACCGGCAAGAGCGGCGACGCAAATAGAGCAGGATGCATCGTAAAGTACGAACGTTTTCCTTAAAGCACCAAGCCACACGTCTAAGAGACGTCGTTAACTTGTGGTCCACGATCCTCTTAACCTGTTCGGTTTTGTTCTGTTTTTAATGCGCCTCAGGATAGAATCAGGACTTTTAAGCATTAGTTTTTGTGCGTGACTTGAAAAATGAAGCCTTAATCGATGTCAGGTCCTGAATAGTCTATAGTACGGAGCCCTGCTTCCGACATCCCTTCGTAATAAAATGAATAGCTGTGTGAACGAGATCCTAATACGTGTAAACAAAAAAGGAAGGTGTTGGAGCATGTTTATCTTATTATCAGGTGCTAATTCTCTCGTTTCTGCGCAATAGGATCTCATGCAAGGAGGCTTGGTCCTCCTAAGGTTTCTTCTTAGCCACTGTCGCCCTAGGCTTGCTCACTTTGAGATTAGCCTTAGATATTAGAAGATAATCGAAAATTGTAAACAGCGCTAATGAAATAAATAATTTTGACTCGACTTGACATTCCAACGTCTTAATAAGCCGTGGCCATGCCTTCATTTTATTATGATGTCACCAGCAGGGCTCCATATGATGAGATGTTGAAGCGTTTCTCCAGAATCATGATCGAGATCTATTCTCCAGAACCCATAAAGGATCATCGATGTTCAAGTTCAGCCTTTAATCGCTTCCTACGTAACGATTTCCACAAGATGCTGCCTTTTATTGTTAAGGATCCTCTACCTTACTCTGAAGCTAACCTGAGCCAGATGTAGGAAAGATCAGGCTGCATTACACGTTTCCGTTGCTCAGACGTCCAGGTTTGGTGTTCTTTACACCAAGGTACCTTCATACCTCTTCTCTTTTGCCTTCTGTGGAAAAGCTCGTGCCTTCCTACTTTTAACACTACTGCCTCTGATGACGGGACCTTCACACAACTGAAGCCACTGTTAGAACAGAAACGCGTCAGTGTACCGATATAACCTATGCATCAGGAACATTAGCGGGTTACGGACCTACCTCCAGCAATGACCGCCTCCTGAATTCAGGATTGTAATTCTAATTCCACGGTGAGATGCCATAAAGAGGGCTTTTCTTAAGAATAAACTTTTAAATCTAGACATTTCTGACAATTGAGCAGTGAATTTCTTGTTTCATTTTAGTCGCACTGATGTCCTTGGGTTTGTTTTAGACACGGAAATGTTGGATAACTAATACAGAACAGTTTTTAGTCAGTAGGAACCCTCTCCCGTTACCTGAAACATTTTACCATAGGCGGGACTAGGCCCTTTTTAGGAGTGCACCCCTAAACATAAGAGCAAAAAGTTATTTTTGGCTTTAAAATGGGAAGTTGAAGCTGAAAATTTGTTAAAACCATAGAAAATGGTTTCTGTGCTTCCCACCAACGATCCATCATGGCCATGAACCAGAACAGAAAGCTAAGGAACTGCTAGTTCGAGTGTAGCACTGAAACAGCATTTAGATAGCAGGGGATGTGATTAGAGAAATGCGAGACAGGTGAGAGGAATCAATCCATAATCACTATTCATGTCAGGAAGAAAACACAAACAAACAATAACAAAAGACTTTATTTAGGTGCATCATGAAAGGAAACATAACTGGTTTGCAGAATTCATGGAGAGAGGCTTTTTTTCTTTCACTTAAATATAGGGAAGGCTAACCATCAACAGATTTCTCTCCCTGCTTGCTGGTTAGATGCTGCCGAACCCGGGCAGGTACAGTCCTCAGAGTCGTCCGATCCTCCGTCGGCTAAATCGGCATCAATTCCCACAGCATAACCTCTAGAGATTCACCAGTTCAATACAGAATGGATGACAAAATGAATCAAAACCGCACTAGTGTCATCTAAACCCGACTCAAAAAAGTGCTTCACTTCTTCTTTGTCTTCTTGCCTGTGGAGGGTTTCTTGCAGTACTTGGCCTCCAGATTGGAGAGGAATGAGCTGAAGTCCTTTTCTTTGGACTTCTGCCTTTGCTGCAAAGAAAGAAGGACACTTCGAATTACGGAAATATCGAATGACTCGGAAACAGGCTTTAATAACAGCTTTCTACACCCCGACATCGGCACAGGTATACTTAGGGGGAAAGATCTGCACCCAATAATCAAAGTCGGCTTTCAAAACCGAACAAGAGTGCTTAACTGAAGCTACGAATAACAACCTGCTTTTCCTTATTATTCCATTATCCTATAAAAATAAACACAACAACTAATAACTAGGGGTAAGACGGGCCCTGTGTGTAAAAATGATTGCCCCCCTCTTGTTAAAACAACTTAATCACACCTGAGTTCACTGTCTCTAGCCACACCCATGCCTGATTATTGCCACACCTGTTCTCAATCAGGACATCACTTATAGTGGGGCAAAAAAGTATTTAGTCAGCCACTGATGGTGCAAGTTCTCCTTCTTAGAAAGATGAGAGAGGTCTGTAATTTTCATCATAGGTACACTTCAACTATGAGACACAAAATTAGGAAAAAAAGTATTTGGTCAATAACAAAAGTTCAACTAAATACTTTGTAACATAACCTTTGTTGGCGATGACAGAGGTCAAACGTTTCCTGTAAGTCTTCACCAGGTTGGCACACACTGTAGGCTGGTATTTTGGCCCATTCCTCCATGCAGATCTCCTCTAGAGCAGTGATGTTTTGGGGCTGTCGCTGGGCAACATGGACTTTCAACTCCCTCCACAAATTTTATATGGGGTTGAGGTCCCTGGGACTGGCTAGGTCACTCCAGGACCTTGAAATGATGCTTTTTAATAGAGCCACTCCTTCGTTGCCCGAGCAGTGTGTTTGGGAACATTGTCATGCTGGAAGACCCAGCCACGTTCCATCTTCAATGCTCTCACTGATGGAAGGAGGTTTTTTTTGGCTTAAAAATCTCATGATACCTACCACCCCGTTCATTTTTCCATTAAACACGGATCAGTTGTCCTTTCCCCTCTGCAGAAAAACAGCCCCCAAAGCATGATGTTTTTTCACCCCCATGCTTCACAGTAGGTATGGTGTGTTCTTGGGATGCATCTCAGCCTTCTTCCTCCAAACATGAAAACGAGTTGAGTTTTTTAATTCAACAAAAAGTTCTATTTTGGTTTCATCTGACCACATGATATGCTCCCAATCCTCTTCTGGATCATCCATATGCTCTCTGGCAAACATCAGATGGGCCTGGACATGTACTGGCTTGAGCAGGGGGACACGCCTGGCACCGCAGGATCTGAGTCCCCCTCTCGGCGTAGTGTGTTTACTGATGGTAGCCTTTGTTAACTTGGTCCCAGCTCTCTGTCAGGTCATTCATCAGGTTCCCTCCGTGTAGTTCTGGGATTTTTGCTCACCATTCTCATGATCATTTTGACCCCACGGGACGAGATCTTGCGTGGAGCCCCAGATCGAGGGAGATTATCAGTGGTCTTGTATGTCTTACAATTGTTTCCCCACAGTTGATTTTCAACACTAACCTGCTTGCCTATTGTAGATTCACTCTTCCCAGCCTGCTGCAGGTCTACAATTTTCTTCCTGGTGTCCTTCGACAACACTTTGGTCTTGGCCATGGCTGAGTTTGGAGTCTGACTGTTTGAGGCTGTGGACAGGTGTCTTTCATACAGATAACAAGGTCAAACAGGAGCCATTAATACAGGTAAATAAGTTGTTACAGGTCTGTGAGAGCCAGAAATCTTGCTTGTTTGTGGGTGACCAAATACTTACTTTCCCCATGATTAACAATTAAATTCTTTGAAATCCTACAGTGTGATTTCCTATATATTTTTTTTCTCATTAGTGTACCTATGATGAAAATTACAGACCTCTCTCATCTTTCTAAGTAGGAGAAGTTGCATAATCAGTGGCTGACTCAATACTTTTTTGCCCCACTGTACATAGGACCTGCCTGACAAAGTGAAGTACACCAAAAGATCCTTAAAAGCTACACATCATGCCGTGATCACTGTAGCTGAATCATGTTTTTTTCGCTCACAGGCGCACATCCCGTTTAAATTTTTCGCATAATTTTTTCAAGAAAAGTACACATTATTTTAAAATTATTATTCTTCAGAAGTAAAACAAGGAATGTTTTCAGGAGTTATTTAAGATATAGTCAAGCTACAATAGAGCATATTGTTGACTAGTACTGGTAAATATGATCAACTATTAAGACTGGGACATTTTTTCTCATGGTAAAATTGCACATCATGATTTTAAAATAAGTGAAAAAAAAACCCACACAGGTGATATTTACAGTTAGTTGTTGAATATTCAACCGAATCAAATGCCCAACCCTATGGGTGACAAATTTAAACCTTTCTTTTTAATCATTTATTTTAATTATATGATTTTTTTTGTTTTTGTCTCAAAACAATACAAGAAAATGTGCAGCGTTTGCATTTCAGGAATAAAAATGGAATGCTTTTTAATCGAATAATCGTGAGAAAATCGGATCGTGAGCAGTGTGTATTGTTACACCCCTAATAATAGTAATGCTGTACGTTTGAACTCTTGACGTTTGAAACTCTGATGCAAACTCTTGATTTAAAAACTTTATCCATCGCTGTCCTGTCTGCTTTTAAAAAACTTTTTTTTTTTTTTAAACTTTCACAGATAAAATAGACTAAACAGAAACAGACTCCCAAAACTGGGAGAGCTCTAATAATGTGCTAAAAAATCAGGTGAAATCCCTCTTTGGTTGGGTGTGACAGGACCTTGGGATTGTTGTGCCACAGCGGTTAAGGCAGGGCGGACCCTGTGGCTCTCACCTGGATCATGGCCACCAGACTGTCCTCAGAGCTCAGCCCCATGTCTCTCTGCAGCTCCTCGGCCTCCCGCTGCTCCTGCTCTGCCTACAACAAACACGACATCACATGGAGTTACACACACTCACACACCCGTTTAAATAAAGCTACGGCTCGTCCTAAAGGCCAGACCTTTCTCCTGCGTTTGGCTTTCTTCTTGGCGCCCTCGTGGGTGAAGGCTCTGTACACGGGTACCTCCTTGGCGTCGACGGCTCTCTGCAGGGCATCCCTGACCCGCGGCTCGTCGTCGTGCGTGCAGCACAGTGCCGACTCCATGATCCGGTCCATGTCTCCCTCGTGCTGCGTGTAGAGCCTCAGCAGGTCCAGGCGCTCCTCCGACGAGTCCTTATACTGCGTCTCAAAGTCCAGGATGTCCTGCAGCGTGATCTGAGACAGACACGGCGTTCGTCTCTCTGAATTTTACCATTTGTAATGACCGGTGTAGACGATATGACCTTAAAACCATCACCATTACAGTTTTATATGCGAATAAAAGGATAAAATTACGATACAGTGGTGTGAAAAAGTGTTTGCCCCTTCCTGATTTCCTATTTTTTTGCATGTTTGTCACACTTAAGTGTTTCTGAACTGCAAACGAATTTAAATATTGGTCAAAGACAGCACAACTAAACACAAAATGCAGTTTTTAATGAAGGTGTTTATTATTAAGGGAGAAAAGAAATCCAAACCTACATGGCCCTGTGTAAAACAGTGATTGCCCCCCTTATTAAAACATAACTATGGTTTATCACACCTGAGTTCGCTGTCTCTAGCCACACTCAGGCCTGATTATTGCCACACCTGTTCTCAATCAGGACATCACTTAAATAGGACCTGCCTGACAAAGTGAAGTACACCAAAAGATCCTTAAAAGCTACACATCATGCAGAGATCCAAAGAAATTCAGGAACAATTGAAAAACAATTGAGATCTATCAGTCTGGAAAGGGTTATAAACCATTTCTAAAGCTTTGGAACTCCAGCGAACCACAGTGAGAGCCATTATCCACAATTGGCGAAGACATGGAACAGTGGTGAACCTTCCCATGAGTGGCCGGCCGACCAAAATTATTCCAAGAGCGCAGCGACGACTCATCCAAGAGGTCACAAAAGACCCCACAACAACATCCAAAGAACTGCAGGCCTCACTTGCCTCAGTTAAGGACAGTGTTCATGACTCCACCATAAGAAAGAGACTGGGCAAAAATGGCCACATGGCAGAGTTCCAAGACCCGAAAACCACTGCTGAGCAAAAAGAACATTAAAGCTCGTCTCAGATTTTCCAGAACACATCTTGATGATCCCCAAGACTTTTGGGAAAAACATTCTGTGGACTGATGAGACAGTTGAACTCTTTGGAACGGTGTGTGTCCCATTACATCTGGCATAAAAGTAACACAGCATTTCAGAGAAAGAACATTATAGCAACAGTACAAATATGGTGGTGGTAGTGTGATGGTCCTGGGGCTGTTTTTGCTGCTTCAGGACCCTGGAAACTTGCCTGTGATAAAAAAAAATGAAACTATGAATTCTGCTGTCTACCAAAAAATCCTGAAGGAGAATGTCTGGCCATCTGTTCGTGACCTCAAGCTGAAACGAACTGGGTTCTGCAGCAGGACAATGATCCAAAACACAGCAGCAAGTCCTCCTCTGAATGGCTGAAAGACAACAAAATGAAGACTTTGGAGTGGCCTAGTCAAAGTCCTGACCTGAATCCTACTGAGATGCTGTGGCATGACCTTAAAAAGGGCGTTCATGCTGGAAAAAAACCCTCCAATGTGGCTGAATACAACAATTCTGCAAAGATGAGTGGCCAAAATTCCTCCACAACGCTGTAAAAGACTCACTGCAAGTTATCACAAACGCTTGGTTGCAGTTGTTGCTGTTAAGGGCAGCCCAACCAGTTATTGGGTTTAGGGGGCAATCACTTTTTCACACAGGGCCATGTAGGTTTGGATTTTTTTATCCCTTAATAATAAACACCTTCATTTAAAAACTGCATTTTGTGTTTATGTGTGTTGTCTTTGACTAATATTGAAATTCGTTTGATGTTCTGAAACACTTAAGTGCGACAAACATGCAAAAAATAGGAATTCAGAAAGGGGGCAAACACTTTTTCACACAACTGTATTTGTAGTTTTAATGCTACCCCATCTAGAACAGTTCTTAAAAACGAGTATCCCAGTAACAGTGAGCACCTTCGGGAACAATCGTCTCCAGTGTTCTTCCCAGTCACGGTTCTGATCCAGAGAGTCCGATTCCTCGTCCACCACACCTTGTTCGTCGTACACGGCCCTCTGGTCTTTATCGCTCAGCACGCCGTAGACCTTTCCCAGAACCTGTTAACAGCCGATACAAGGTTCGGACAGGTGTATACAGTTCATAAGAATGTTCTGAAATCTAAATTTTATTTGCTCAGACTGAAAACAATAAACCAAGCGTTTGTCAAAAAGAGAAGATGGTGAAAGAAACAGCCAACAGGGAAGAAAAAATCCTCCTTGGAAAACACGATAATGTCGACCTTCACCCGAAGGCTTTTAAACTTCTGAATTTAAATAACATTGACATAGGATTTAGATCCAATTACTAAATTGTTTAAAGTTTTAACTTGCGATGCTTACCTTGTCCACTCTTACAGACGAGCGTGAGGCTATCGTATGGTTAAGAAAACATTTAAGAACATTCTTCCAAGAATACCACTCGCTCTTAATAAAAGAGTTACGAAAGAAATAAGATCATTCTTAAGAAGTCAGTTGAAAAAGAAGCTTTCGTACGTTTTTTCTTAAGAACAGACATGACCCTACCTGGAACTTGGTGGTCGCGTGTTCATCGTCGGGCGCTCTGTCAGGATGAACCTGCAGCGAGACTTTGTAATACCCGCGCCGAAGCTCCGCCTCCGGTGCCTCCTTCGCCACGCCGAGCACCTCGTAAAGGTTCGAGGTGTTGAAAAGCTCAGCGCATTGCTCCAACAATCCCATGGTTCCTAGAACGACACTGTGTCAGGGTCACTATCCAAAATCCCACAAAAACATACGAGGGATCTCCTAACCCGCCACCCGAACCGACAACCCACTGTACCGGATGGTAATATTAAAACTAACAAGCAGACCACGTCCCGGATCTAAACCTCCATTTTTCTGGGCAAAAATATGTCACAATTTTTTTTCACGTCGGTTTTTAAAGACTCGTCCCTAACTGTAACTTAGCAGCCAGGTAGGGGACGCTGTTGTAGCACGAGAGAAATGATCCCTCGATTTGAACCCAAGTGTTTTGCTTTTATGAAAAAGAATGGAAGGAGAATAAGGAGACCCTTATAAGAGCCATAATGTTGAACGTGAGTGATCGTGGTTAAACCAATAAGGTCTTTCAGTGAAAGCCAAGACCCTCTCCATACCTCTAAGACCACTGACAGACATGCTGTGACGTCACAGTGACGTGTGGACGCGAAAACCTGTGTGGAACCGGTACAAAAATGTAGTGACCTTATCCTATATCGCAGATACTCTACAATACAATGACTTCTACGACAAATGGACTGGTTATGAGTAATAGTTCACCGCTATACAATTAACCAAATCGATAACGTTTTGTTAAACGGTGCAAGAGTTTATTTTAATGAAATAATGTCTGAAAACAGAGCACTAGCTTACATAGATAGCTAAATTACTGTATAAATGTGTAGCAATTTACGTCTTACTTGAAAACTACGTTCATCTTACCTTTTAAAAGCAATTACTACTTCAGTCTGGAAGGTTCTCTGCCGCTCTTAACAGAAACAAACACAACAGCTCAGAGCAGAACCGCCAAACAGTTTACCGCGCTTCGAGACTAGGCTGTGTACTAAATCACATCAGCTCCCTACACAGAGCACTAAAGGGTCGCCATTTTGATTGCCACCGAAGGCAAGTGAGAGTGTAGTGGACTTAGAAACGAGTGCACTCCGGCAAAACACAATGTGAATGCATAATGTCTTGTTTACCGTAATGACGGATTAAAGAGCGCATAAGATGCTGCATGTTAAAATTACGGTTGTTTCATTTGCAATACTGCATGAGATCTATATACCTATACGTTTAAAAGCGAGAGTTAACAGGAATAAAGACTTAAAAGTTCTATGTTTTACAACAAAGCTACATAAACTATTTTCATGCCATACCGTAATTACAAATAAGTGGTGGTCACTGTACATGTACGATTCAATAGTTATTTTTTACAGCAAGCCTACAGATAATTCTTTCAAGTAATGAAGAATATAAGAAATATAAGAAGACAATACACAACACAAAAACACTTGTTACAAGTACAAAATGTTCTAAATTATTGTGCTAGTACGCGTAAACGTCGTAACTGCTAGACAGAAAATTCATAGTAGTCATTTATGTTCAAGTGGTCGTCTAAAATAAACTAAAATAAACTAAAATAAAATTTTACATAATAAAACATATAAAGCCGTGATTCTGACTGGGAGAAGCATAAATAAAACGTCGTAACTGCTAGACAGAAAATTCATAGTCATTTTTGTTCAAGTGGTCGTCTAAAATAAAATAAAATCTAACACAATATAACATATAAAGCCGTGATTTTGACTGGGAGAAGCATAAATAAATCAGGTAAAACCATCTTCGACAGCTCTTGGGCCAGTTATTATTTATGCATATTTATTTATGAATATATAAGCAAATGCACACTGTTCTTCAACTTGTGTTCAAGGCATCATTTTATATCAAGCTTATCGTAAACCTCTACTCTAAACGGCAAAACTTTTATTTTGACATCCACAACCCTCATACGTATGAGGTCAAGTGTGCGTACACTTCCCGTAAGGACTGTTAATGTTTGCTAAAACATTTTTAGGGGACTGGGTTTTTTTTAAAGAGCATTAGTAATATCGCCGTGTATTAATCAGCAGGATAAATGAACACGATGTCCTCGTGCGCTGTGCTACAGACTCATTTGGCCTCGGTCCTGCAGGCTCTGTTGCACTCGGCTGTAGCCGAAATGTACAAACTGGTGCAGGAAGGAACGGATCTGCTCTTAAACCTGCCGGATCAGAGCGACAGAGGGAGGCTCGGAGAGAGGATTCAGACTGAAGCCGAGCACAAGACGGTGGGTTGACCTGAGAGCGTGTGTAGATGCTGAACCATGGCCATGTGAGGCGTTTGTGTGGCTGTTGTGTGTGCTGATGGGATGAAGATCTGCGGTGTGTTTGAGCACTACTGTTACGATTGGTTACTGTCCAACAGGTGTAAACGTGCCTTGGATGGGACGGTAGTCTGTCACGGGGCTGGGTAGGGGTCGCTGTTTCAGTGCTTTGTTAAACCGGTCCTTAAACTGGTGTCACCTCCTTCAGGGACACTTGAGCCCAGGTCTTTGCGGTGTCGTTCTCCATTAACGTGGCATCGTCAGAGAAAATGATCCGATGCTTTGGTTCTTGCAGAAGCAGTTTGCATCCGTCATGGAAGTTTTGGGGAACGAGGCTCTGGCCAAAATCGTCAAGCTCGTAGATGAGACCCAGTTCTTGCCAGAGCTGGAGGGTGAGACGTTCCCCGAGCAGAGGGCGAAGCATCCGGGGAGCATCCTGAACATCCTGTCCGCCGGACGGCTCGGTGAGGGCTGAGGGCCGAGGGCCGGAGCGATTAGGTTTTGACACGTCTCTAAACACTGTAACTTCACTTATGTTTTGTTAACCGTGTTCAACTGTGTGTTTTCAGAGGAGGAGCATTCGTACCATGGATGTGGGAAAAGCTCGGAGGAGAAAATGGGTGATGAGGTACGCTATACATGTGGGAGATGATAACAGGACAGTGTAAAAAAAACTTTGATCGACATGTATTGATTTTCTCTTTTATTTACTGTTTAAAGTGGATAAAATATAACCTCATTGTATAGCTGCATTGTATCGTGGCAATCGGCGTGAAAACATCTCCAGAAACATTAGACACACGATCTGTAATCACTGTTTTTGATTTTGTATTTGAATGCTTCTCTCAGAATACAGACGCAGAAGAGGGGGAGCGGCCCGAATCCCCCTTCACCCCCGCCGTCACGCTTAAAGATGAATTCGGTAACATCGACGTCAGGTCCATCGTACAGGGTGAGTTTAATAGAGGAAATAAAGGATCGCCAAAATGGAGGTACACCTGAACTTAATGGTGCCAGGACACCATATGCTTGAATTTATCGGTGCCAGGAAACCATTCCCTGTATTCAATGTTGCCAGGAAACCATACACCTGAACTTATGCGTGCCAGGAGAGAATATTCCTGAATTTATCGGTGCCAGGAAACAATATGCTTGAATTTAACAGTGCCAGGAGACAATTTTGCTGAGTTTATCGGTGCCAGGAAACCCTACACCTGAACTTAACAGTGCCAGGAGACTATACACCTGAACTTAACTGTTCCCTGAATTTCATGATTCCAGGAAACCGTACACCTAAACTGTACAACTAAATGGTGCCAGGACAACATATGCCTGAATTTTCTGTGCCAGGAGACCATACACCTGAGCCTAAAGGTGCCAGGAAACTATAAACCTGAAAGTAAGGCTGCCAGGAGACCATATTCCTTATCATATTAACTTAACAGCACCAGTGAACTGTTCCCTGAATTTAATAATGGCAGGACACCATATACCTGAACTTAACGGTGCCAGGAGGTTCCTAAGCTTTGGCCATTCTCAGGCTGTGGGTTACAGACCAGTGCTACTCCTGTATTTTGTTATTTACTGTCTACGTTGGCACAGAGTTCTGCCATTGTGATTGTACTTAATCTCTTTCTGCTTCATGTCTCTTTGTTATTGTGTACACATTCCTTATTTGAACGCTCTTATGAAGTGTTTGATGTTCGTTACAGGTTACATGGCTTTAGGGGAAGTGGAAACACGAGGAGGACCAGATGACCCGAGCCTCGCAGGCTGGCAGGTTCTCAGCCAGGAGAAGCCGTTCTTTTGCAGCAAGGCCTTCTCTCAAAAGAAGGATCACCATCGCGTCCACTCCGGGGACAAACCCTACATTTGCGAATGCTGCGGCAAATGCTTCGAGAAGGCGGCGCAGCTGGAAGCTCACCATCTGCGCCACACCGGAGAGAAGCCCTTCAGCTGCGATGTCTGCGGCAAGTCCTTCAACCTGCCCCAGAACATGACCAGGCACCGGCAGACGCATGCGGAGAAAAAGAGCCTGACCTGCTCCATCTGCAGCAAGAGCTTCTCGCGAGCCAAGGCGCTGCTTACGCACCAGCTGATCCACACGGGACAGAAACCCCACTCCTGCACGCAGTGCGGACGAGCCTTCCGGCACCTGGTCAACCTGCGCGCCCACGAGCTCATCCACACGGATCTGCGGCCGCACGGCTGCGACGTGTGCGGCAAGACCTTCCGGCACTCGGTCAACCTGAAGATCCATACCCGCGTGCACACGGGAGAGAAGCCATTCAGCTGCAAGGAGTGCGGCCGCAGCTTCAGCCAGAAGAGCAGCCTGATCTCGCACAGCCGCACGCACTCGAACCTGCGGCCGTTCAGCTGTGGCTACTGCAAGAAGGACTTCAACAACGCCAACAGCCTGAAGCTGCACGAGCGCACCCACACGGGCGAGAAGCCCTACAGCTGCGAGTTCTGCGGAAAGTCCTTCAGCCAGGGCAGCCACCTGCACACACACAGGCGCCACATGCACGCCGGGGGGAAGCAGTACATCTGCGACAAGTGCGGCAAGCGATACGCCGACCCGCGCAACCTCAAGCTGCACAAGTGCGTGTACGCCTGAGGCAGGACTGCACCGTCTCCAGA
Organism: Ancistrus triradiatus; assembly: GCA_025084515.1. NCBI lineage: Eukaryota > Metazoa > Chordata > Actinopteri > Siluriformes > Loricariidae > Ancistrus > Ancistrus triradiatus. Next base: position 148,429 of record JAJAGP010001370.1, read on the forward strand.
AACTTCTGTCTCTAAATATGCAAGTTTTGGATTTTGTTTTTCCTTTAATAGTTTTGCTTGTATGATTAACTATATTAGGCATTATGGCACAGCTGCTGTTGCACAGCTGTGACCCGGGTTCGAGTCCTAGTGGTGCCTTCCAACCAGGCAGGGAGTCACACAAACAGTCCTGAGTAATGCACTGGCGCCCCATAAACCATGGGGAAAAAAAGGGGGAAAAAATTAACATTATTATTAATTCATCTGCCTAACCCCATCCAAGGGCGCCAATCCATCACTCCACCCTATCTGGGACACTTTAGAGACACCAATTGGCCTAAGCATGTCTTTGGAAATCCTGTATTCTCATTGGCTGACCTGATGTTTTGAACATTTTGGAGTGCAACTGTTACAACCAGCATAAATGACATGTGCTGTAAAATCCGTTTTACTCTTTTCTGAGAGAAATGAGAGCAACAGAGTTCACGCTACCTCTGAAGAAGCTCAATATGATACGAGGGCACTTCTGGAGTCATGCATAAACTCCTCTTCGTTGAAGTTCTTGGTTAAATATCCCCGCCTTGTTGCTCTGAACTACAGCTGACATTGCAATTCAACGATTTAACGAGGCAGATAGATTCTTTAAGGCTGCAGTGTGGGGGTACCAATAATTGTGTTCTGTATTTTCAAGTTGAATATGATGCTATTTTCTTCAAATTAACAATAAAAGGTTGAATTCCTCTGTTGTTTATCCAATAATTACTGAGCCGACTGTGTTCAGTTTAGTTTTACCTTAATTTCATAAGTTATATTAACCTGCAAAAGTGGATCTCAATCATGAAAGGAACCGGTTTTCCTGCTAAAGATGAACATGCCTGTAACAAGCTCAAGGGAAAGAGAAAAAGGAGGGCCATGACTGACATGGGTGATCTTATAAAGCCGTTAAATGGCGTGACCACACAAACTCAGGAGCCAGAAAAGATTCAAGGGCGCTTGAAATTGATAACTACATCTCATTTTGGAACGTTAGCACCAGCGCTAGTCGTGTAAATGTCACTTTGGTCAGATTGACCATTTTTGAGCGGTTTTTTGTGTGATTTGTTTACACATATTAGCGCATTAGCATCACGTCGATGATCTAGAACCGTAGCTCGACGCATGCGCAGTGTCCTTTCCATTCAGCGCGCGTTTACTGGCGGTAGGGGGCGCAGTGTAGCTAGGTGTGTGACGTCAGTATCAGCTGTGCAGTGATTCAGGCAGAGTCAGTCAGTCAGTCAGTCACACGAGAGCTGTTCATACAGCAGCCGTTAGAACGGGCTAAAACGGGTTAAAACCGGGTTCGAAAGGGACGTTTACACCAATATGGAACCCGGACACTACACAGAGCGTAAACCCGGACTCTGAGGGAGATTCTGAAAGAGGGTAAAGGCGGCACATTTCGCTGTTTTGTTCGGGTCACCCTGCGTGCACGAGAGGAGGCGGTTTGTCCTGAGGTGAGTGTAGGAAATGTACTCGTGTTTGTGTCGTGTTTAACGATAAATCCCAGTTTAACAAAATGTCCGCGTTTAGATTGAATCCCGGGTTCATTTGGCTCGGTGTCGGCTTTGTTTACATGGGTAGCAGATTAGCCTGGTGTCAGCTAAGGCGCTGGATGGGTTAGCAGCTTTAGCATGATGGGCATCCTTCAGATTAGACTGGCGTTACTCATACACACTGGCACTAACGGTGCGAACAGGGCTTACTCGTTTAGATTCATTGTGTTTTACGTGTTATTTTAAATGCAGACGTGTTGTATAAACCTTGTGTGGCTTATAATTGCTGTGTCACTTCATACGCTTTTCTTTTTGTCTCCTGTCATTTGCATTAAAGCTGTACAACGTCAGTGCGGAACCTGATATGTCCTTAATACACATTTAATCATGTGATGGTGTGCTAATACTTTTGGTGCCAATTGGTTAAATGAACCCGAACTGCAACCTTTTAAAACATACTAATCCCTAACTGTATGACCTCAATCTCACCTGGGCACCAGAGGTGTCGGATCATCTGTAAGCTGATCCTTATATAAATTAAGAAATAAACCCTTTTTATTCTTTCAAGACCCTTATTTAAATTTAACTCCCTCATCTCTAACATACAACAACGGTAGTTCTTGATATCAGCCTATAAGGGATTCTCAGGATCGTAATCCTGATGCCAGGAGTGAGGGCCTCCTTAAGCATCTTATGAGTTTTTCCTAGCCACTGTCACTACATTTGGTGTCTGCTTTTAGGCAGTTCCTGTCATTAAAAGGGCTCTATGAATAAAACTGATTGAAGAATTTTCTTTTTGGGAGGTGTTGGACTTGCATGTTGCAACATCTGCACCTGTTCTCTAGGAACAGATGCTGTGGCCTCTCTCCTCACCTGTGGAAGAAAAACTACTAAAAATGATAAAGCCATTACAGTTTTTGTCGTGTGTTTAGCTTGATAAAGGATGCTCGAGTTCCTGTATGCAGCTCTCGTGAATGTCAGCAGGTTCAGGTTGTATAATCTTAACTATGACCGTCCCTGAGAACATGGACTGCCGAGTCATGAGTTTAGCGCGTTCTCTGCAGATGATATAACATGCTGTGATCTGGTGTCTTTGAGGCTCTGAGCTCAGACTCTGGTGTGTCTTTAATGGTACTGAAGGGATTAAAGATCTTGTAAATGAGATTAGTCCCTTACACCGTCTCTGTACTCCAGCTTGATCACCACCGTGAGTTTGGCAAGAGCTTCTCTGTGAGTGAACGTGAGGACCTTGTAATTAAAAGCTAGTGGTGGCACGTGGATGTGGTTCCACACCGAGCGTATAATATAAGCCAATATTTTCTTCTTTTGCCTCCCTAAAGTGAAATCTAGCATTTTAGGGAGCTCCATCTCTGCTATGGATATTGTGAAAAAACTAAATGTGTGTTCCTGATTTTGATTCTGCCTACCATTACCTCTCTGTCTATCTGTAGGTTTGTTTATCTCTCCTACGATGGCTGGGCGCCCTATCTAGGGTTGTTCCTGCCTGGCTAGACATCGGCTCTCGTGACCTGTCCAGGCTCTGTGTGTCTTTCATTGCTTGTCCATCTGTCTGTCTCTGTTTCTCTCACTATGAATTTCTGGCTTCCTGTCTCTACAGTACTGTGCAAAAGTCTTAGGCCACGTTAGAATAGATGTATATTGTTTAAGCACTGGTACAACGACCATATAATGTCTCTTTATTAGAATACAGCCAGTAATGCAGCTCATTGGTATGCAGTATTACAAAACAGAAATCAGTGACCTCCCCTTACACTTCTACAGTTCAAAGCTTGGTCAGGAATGGCCTTTTTTTTTTTTTTTTTGGAATAGTAGCAGCCAAGAAGCCACCTTTTGAAAGGGGAACAGGGTGAAAAGGATATGGAATGACATCCTTGTTTGAATTTTTGGGTCCAATCGTCAGCAATATGTTATATGGTCATTACTGTTGCTAAAACAACACACTTAATGGTGGCTTAAGACTTGTGCACGTCTATCTATATTTATTTATCTGTGTGTCTATTTCTCTCTGTCAATCAAAATGGGTCCTCCACTGTCATGCACTTTGGCATTCCCCCCAGAACCACAGCACCATGTCACAGATCCACTGCACTGACCCCCTTATTATTGTCAGCATCTGACCAAATCTGCTTTTACACCAAACCGCTGAGTGACCATGTTTTTATTATGATGCTCAATGTTTAACGCGGGAGTCTAAAGAGCACACGCTGGTCAGGTGATGCTGTGCAGGGTTACGTTTCAATTCGCCGCTGGCAGATGGTGAGGATCAAATCACCTCCACCTGAAACTCTACCTGATCCGGCCCGGCTGCCTCTCAGGTGAGAGAAGGACGGTCTAAAAATAAGCCAGCTCGTCAGAGGGTCTGAAAATTAATCCGACGTGAATTATGACGTGCTTCGAGGCGGCGGTCTGAGCGACACGAGGTTGAGAAGTGATTATGATGACGTGTAGTAAAGCTCACGGCTTAATAAAAGTTAATGTTTGACTGGTAGGTCCTGGGTCATTCTGCACTTTATAATCTCTCGTACTGTCCATAGAGGGATGTCTAACTCTTATATGGTGTTTAAATAGACTCGATTTAATCTGTGGTTCATCGATAGGTTGAGTCTGGTTCCTCTTAAGGTCTCTTCCTTATTGGATTTAGGATGTTAGGATGTTTTCCTTTTCCTTGCTTCTGCTCATCTGCAGCCATCTGCAACAACTTTTGTAGAGCAGATTTGTGACGTACATTCAGGCTGTCAAAGTCAATGTTTTTAGTATTTAATGCATTCAGTTTTTCCGCTGCTTGACCCTGAGGCGGATGCGTAGTTATGGATGGCTGTGGACTACACTCAAGACCCCCACGTGATCCTGATCAGGATTAACCCTAGTCTAGTCTTACTTTAGTCAGTCTTAAAGTGTGTATATGAGCTCAGGTTGCAGTTACTGAGGCTTACAGGGCTGTTACTGAAAGGGATGAGAGTCGGGATAAGACATGAGCATTGTCGCCTTGTTTAACTAAATCTGCTGCGGTTACCTAACGGGTTTCCCTTTCATGTTCCCTGTGTTTTTTCTTTGCAGCGTGCCGAAGCGTTACCGTCATAATCTCTGTTTTAATCGCTATTATGAAAGAGCAAATGGTACGAACAGCGCCATGCCCTATGCTGCCATGAGCCTAAGTTATACCGTGACCAGGCTTTGATGAAGTGCGATGTGGCATAAGAGGGGCACGAGGCCTCCCAAGATCTCAGTCTTCATTGATTTGGCCTTTAAATGGGCCAGTGTTGCATTTCCCTCCGCTGCAGAGCTACACAAAGTGGTTGTTGTAGAGGAGCAGGGCACGCCCCCTCACCGTACACACACACCACACACACAAAGAGCTTTATTCTTGTCGCCGGACCACCGTGCCTGATCATACCAAACAGCTCCGAGTCAAAACCATCTCTGGCTTTTGAAAAAGGACCACAGAGTGCAGTACATGAACGTAAATAACGCTAAACGCTTAGTCGGCGGGATTGTCTGTACGTGTCCTTCATCTGTAAAGAAACTGGTGAAGAAGCTTTTTAAGACGGCGCAGATGTAGGCGGAGGGGAAACCAGCTTTCAGCCTGATTGACCTGTAAACAGTCTTTATAACTATAATCTGAAGTAGAAAGGACAATAATTCTTTGCAAATGTAGACGGACTCACAAAGCTCAGATTGACTCCAGCCAGTCAACGGATGCATTTCACTTTTCAGGTGCAAGACGACGAATATCACACAAAATTCCCTGAAATACAAATACAGTAGCCAAGCCTAGTAGCTTACCGGAATAACCTCGTTATTGTCGACTGCAAAACTATCTGCTGTCTGGATGCTTTTCCCCAGGTTTGTTCAGGTGCCTGGAAGAGGATCTACCACTAACATCCTAAAGAAAACCGTATAAAGATCCGTACCGCCATTTCACCCTCAGCTTTACTGAAAATTAAACACCTTCACACTTCGATCTGAAGTGAATCGGATTCATAAATTCCTTCTGTTAAATCTCAGCCCTGGTTTTAAAACTGTCGAGCACAAATCACCTCTGGACACGTTGGGGAAACCATGCGTGACTCCCTGAATCGGTGCTTGGTCAGGTCGGGTTGTATTTCGACACAATGCGAAGCTGTAAATCTGATCGAACCCTCGTAGGAGATGTTAGAGCTTCGTAGGCTGAATCCTGGTGAGCAACAAACCTGCTTATCACATCAAAGCACCCGATCTACATGAGTACAGTACAGACTCTCATGTAAATGCTACAGTGCTGTCTTTAACAGGGGACTTCACCAAGTCTCCTGATCTGGGCGATTTGTCTGGAAATGCAAAATTGCGCTGGAAATTTTACAGCGTAAAGCAGAAGTCGTTAGTCATTATATGGACCCAAGTCCATCTCGGATGTGCTGGAAGCATAAAAACTCAAATCATTAAGGTCGTAAAAGTGCATGTGTGAGAGGCCTTGGGAGCCGGCGTCTGTCTGAGAGATTTGATGAGGCGTCAGGGGGAGGGATGGATCGATGAGCAAGCTCGCACAGGTTTTATTGAACAGCCTGGTCATTGTTTGTACGTATAACCAGATGATCCGGACGTAAACCAGAGCTCACATGATGCCTCGAACCCGAAGCATGATCCAACGCCTTGTTCAACAAAAATGGGAATAAAAAAGATAAAATCACAGTGACAGAGAGAGCGTTAATTTTGGCAATATGATGATGCACAGCTGGATGATTAGCAGCTTGGCATCATGCCCCAGCTTTTCCAGACCACAGCGCCAACTCGCACCACACCCAAAGAACATTAATTATCGATGCCGCTTAGTCAGAGGAGAAGGTTACCGGAGGACTTGAGAGGACAGGATCGGAAAATATGCACAGTAACGCAGTAACAATCTGTACAAAATAACCACCTTGATATGCTGACATCACTAAAAGTAGGTGTGGCTTTGAATATATAGGGAACCAAATAAGGATTTCCCTATTGGAATGAATAGATATTGGACTACTACATTTGGATTACGATCAGCCAGAACTTTGGAACCAGGCACGGACTGAATAAAAAATAAGGTCTGCGATATTAGGCGATAAATGAACGCTCTGTTCTCATAGTGGACGTGTTGGACGTGGACGAAATGTGAGGAGTAAAAACCTGAGCCACTTTCAAAATGGGACCAATCTTTGTGGTCAGTCCAAGGATGCCCTGGGAAATGTTATTCAGGGTCACCGTTGGTCCAGGTATTCGTACGGATGTTCATTTGATGCCGAACACTGACCAAAACGTCGTTACGAAACCAGGTGGGGGGTAAAGGTTTGGCTTTCTCACTACCATTGTGGGCACGTAAATACATGAAAGATGATTAGATATGTCGTTACAGTCTTCCTGCTGATCACATTTTTTAAGGTCTGCCCCCTGTGCTCGTTCCTGATTAAATGCATTTTATGAATGTAATAAAGCAGATTGCTGGGTGGGTGATGCCAGCTTCTGGGAAGGTTTTGTACTTGGTCCCGTAGAGAGTTTAAAGATGAATTGATGAGTAACATCTCGATTACTCATCATCAGTAATTTCCGTCTCCTCTCTCTGCGTTTCACCCGGTCTGACCTGCCTCCCTGCGCTGCCTGGGTGGGGCCTGACACAACGCACCCATCAAATATTTATGGTCCCGTTTCCCAATTCTGCAGGTGCGTTCTTCCATTTGACACCAGGATGGCACGGGTCTTCCTCTAACCACGCTTGGAGCCAAACCGTCAGTCCCTAAACAAATTAGAGATGTCTTTTTTGGTGGAGTGATTGTAACGATTTTAATGATCTAACAGGATTTGGGTGGATTATGTTTCAAACCGTTTTAGGATTATGTACGTCTGGAACGTTGTCTTTGATATAAAAAGAGCTGGCTAATGATGAGTGAAGGCTCCTTTTTTGCCATTTTGGTCATGGTTTTCTACAATTTCTACATACTCTAAAGGAAATGTTCCATTGACAGAATGTCAAACCAAAAAAAAACCCATCAAGGATAGGAGGAACGTGACTGTAAATGCTAAATAACTAAATGTACGTACAAATAATTTAATATCCTTTCAGTTAGATTGTGTTCCTGACGTAGGGTTGTAACTAAAATGCAGACGAGGTCTAATCTCATACTTTCCCCGCATTAAAAGCGTACAGTTTGTTTTGCTTCCTGGATCCTACTGTAAACGTGGTTTCTCACGGCCCATTACCAGTGTATTACATGCTGTCAAACATGGGCAGAAATACGTCTGCGACAGGCAGCAGAGCATCTCCTTGGGCGCAGGAGGCTTTGGTTGGCACCTGCTGTAGTTTCTGAAGATGGCCAGGCAATGTTGTGCGCAAGAGAGAGCAGCAAGACGGGCATCGAGGTCGCTCTCTTCCTGGTACATTTGGTTGTAAAAAGGGAGGTTGTAAACAGTTTTGAATGAAATTGGGGGATTCACACAGGAAATGACTATACAGATACTTAAGAACCATCTCTGAGCTCCTCTGAACGCGCTTTTAGGGTGGTTACACATGGCTTTTCGTGCACTCTAGTGCACGATGGTGCAATCCGAACCATCACCCAGAACGCATGGTGGATGCAGAGTGGATACGGGCTCTGGAAGAAAGTCAGTGACTCATCACTTAAAGTGCATTATCCGGATGCTTCTGTTTTCATCTCAGCTTCTACAAAGGAGTTTTTGTTTGCTGCTGCAGGGACGGTTGCTCTCAGTCATGCCATTTGTTAAACAAAGGTGTGGCCGTGCTTTTAAACAAAACACAGGATACACCTGGACAAGAGACGGGCACGCCTTAGTCAAATGAGCGAGCGGGCGGGGCTGCACTGCACTGTACCTAAAATCATTATCTCTGTAATGCAGCTCTGAATCCAGGTCATTGTTAATGATTTTTTTTCTTTTTCACGTGGTAGACGAGACCGATCTTTAGTCGTGCTGTTATTTTTACATCAGCAAAAAGAAATGGGATTCAAATGGATTAAAGACCAGAGGGGAAAATGGACAAACTCTGGACCTGTGAGGTGACGGTGCCAAGCACTGTGCCATCCCAGGTAGATGGGTATAGATGAATAGATGAACGTCTAACAACTAAACAGATGCACAAACCGAACCCATGTCAAGACACACGTGCACTTTGAGTGCAGTACTAGATGTACTGTACTTTTGGTTTAAGAAGTTAAAAATGAATAACTATTCCAGCTGTTTAAACTCCAACCTTTAACCCTTAAAACACACACAATTCTGACTACATCATAAACTTAAACTGCGCTGTTCAAGCTCCTCTGAAGGCTTTTAAAGCGTTTTGATATCAGGTCCCTGATGCACACCTGTCTGCACGGGTTTATTCCGGTCTCATCCTGAGTCACGGATGCTGAAGTCGTTCTCCGTCGTGTTCCCTCTTGATGGGTGGTGAGGTGTCGTGTGAAAATGTTTATGACATTTTTAATCTGGCTGAGTTTTCCCTCCAGGTCTGTCCTTGCATACAAAATGCTTCGTATAGCTTTAAATGTTGGGAGTTCAGTAAAAAGCTGTGCAAGTTCCTCCCGCTTTGATCTGATTTGGTCCGTAATGCGGCTTAAGTTAGCTTTTCAGCCAAGCTTTGATCTTCATTCTGTCCTTTTATATCTCTTCATCCCTGGCTGAGGATGTAAGGGCAGGGCCGGGCGTACTGGCACTGGGATGCTGGTGAACTGGTGGGTGAAGTGGATGTAAGCAAGGATGTCCCGATCTGTTCCACGGAATCAGTGATGGGATGATCCTGCCAGTAACGCTGGATCAGATATCGGATGGATGAAGAAAAATCTCACCGGATACGGACTCTGTTGTACTCTGATTCTTTTATGCCTATCTAGATGCACATTTAAATGTCATAAAGTAGCAGTTAAGATCCTGGACCATGCAGCAGATGGTCCAAGGTTCAAATCCAATTTTTCAAAAGTCGCTCTCCCTAAGAGTGTCTGCTAAATGGATAAATAACTAAACCTATGCAATTTTACAGACAGGTAATGCATTGCCTTGGATGAAATGCGCTTTTAGGCTGCTGATGGACCTTTAAAAACAGTCCAGGGTTCAAGGTCAACTTTCTTCCAACTTGCCCAGTCAGCCAAGCGACCAGAAAGTTCTCTGTCCGGGACAAATCTTTGCATTGTGCACATTTTCACAATATACTGTCACAGATTTTCTTTTTCTGTTGTAAATAAGCAAAGGTTTCGTAACAAAAAACAAATACTTTTTTTGTGACGGTGTGAGAGCTTTGAAAAAAAAATGCGAAAAGCCAGGGAGTGCCGGCTGATTATAGGCCGGTCTGAATGGCACCTACAGGTATAAAGCGTTACTTTTATATTTAAGTATGCCTAATATGTACTGAAAGGTCTTTCAGTCAGTTTAGTTTGACCAAAATATTCAGGTTCATACAGGATACAACCTGCTAGACACTCGCCCGTCCTGAGGGAATGTTATTACTGTTTCTGTCTTCCAGGAGACGAGTAAAAATTCAAATGCTCATGAGATGCCAGTCCAGCTCAGGGTCTGGATTTTGGATGTTTCCCTGACCTGGAACGTGTCTGGTCTCTGTGCAAAGTTTGCAGCCTTAACCTTTATCTTCCTTACCGAGGATGCACTTACGTGAATAATGACCTAATGCCCCTTAAGTCATTGAAGTGTATTAACTAATAGATTGGTTGTCTTAACTTCACACACGATGCTGTTGAGTGTTGGCTTTGGGATGCTCGTCTCGTCAATAGATTCCATTTATATCTTCTTTAAGCCTCTCCAGACGGCTCACATGGCACCAACGGTGTTGGAGGTTTAGTTTGAGAGTGGCCCTGTGTAAAAAGATCCCGTCTCACTCTCCCGTGAGAGCCCCAGCGTGACGCTGTGATGTCCTTCATACCAGACAGGCTCTGAAATTGATAGGCATGGACATAACTAGGGAACACTTTTAGGCAGGGGGATGTCGTGGCCAGTCCCAGACTCCACATATCCCAGGGTCCTATAGTGAGAGAAAGTAGGAAGCGGTTTAAAATTTGCCTGGAGGACACCAGTCAGAGTGTAAATGTGCTCTACATGTACGGAGCGTAGAATGTGGGTCAGTTGGTGCTCGTGTGCGTTTGTGTGGCTGATGTGCAGTGCATTATGGGGTCAGTAGGACTAGTGGACCCTCCTGATTTGTGCAGAGCCTAATATAATTTCTACAACGAGGTCAGCTGCTGTATTTCTGGGTTAATCTTTTACGTTCCGCTTTATTATGTCCCTTTAAATCGGGTTTGAACGCTTTCTGTCCTTCCGATATCACTGTCTGTTACTTGCACTAGTGGTCCTGTCAAGACAAGGGTTCGAGTCCTGGCCTGGTCTTTGTCTGTGAGGGTTTTTTCTGGCTACTGCCACATTACAAAGACATGCCTTAGGTCAATTGGCATCTCTGAAAAGCCCTAGTGTGAGACTGGGGGGGTTTGGTGAGCACCAGCTGTAGAAAAATGCACAGAATGTAGACTGTCACTTCTTTTTGAGTCTTAGTCCTCCCAAGGTTGCTATCTTGTAACGTTTTTCCTTGACGCTGTCGCCCTAGGTTTGCTCAATTTGGGTTTGGCCCTAGATATTAGAAGATAACCAAAAATTGTAAAGCTGCTTTGAGACAATGCTCCAGTGTAAAAAGCGCTATAGAAGTAAATAAGTCTAGCTTCTTTAGTCAAACCATTGGTCATTACGTGTTACTACATCGCTGGCCATGACGATCTTGTTCCCTGAAAGATCGGGTCCCTTTTTAAGTCACGTGTAGGGAGTTTCTTCTTGCCACTGTCACCCTAGTCTTGCTAGATAGTTGTAAAGCTGCTCTGGGACAATGCTCTGATGTAAAAAGAAAAAAAAAGTGCTATAGAAATCAATTTGGCTGTCATTGTTATTAGTATCTGATCCTACAAGCCTATAGAGCCCAGATGTTCCTAAAGATTTCCTTGAGTCAGTGTTTCAGTGATTGCTCTACAGAGTAAACCGTGCCTGAACTTGAACCTAAGCGGAATGATCTTTGATTTCTCTATGCCTCCTCGTACCGACACACTCCAGGCCCTGTTCACTCCAACTGCGTTCTCCTTTTCCACTGAAAGCAAGTCTTGTTTTCGCAGACCTGAAATAGAAACACCACGATCATGCACTGGGTCTTCAGGTTATAAACGATCATGATAGAGTCCACCATGTTCCTCATGGGACTCCGTTAGGTTCTCAGGCTGCCGGGGGGTAATACACCGGCTTTTACCGGTCAGGGTTGTTAACACACAGGGCACAGATGGTTGGGATGCCAGTCCATCGCAGTGCCGGATGGTGGTCAATGTTGCAACATCAGGGGTTAATTTATAGACTGGCCTCCTCTTCGTCAGACATGCCCAGTTGGGTCATTTTGTGAGGCCAACCAGACTCGAGGGCATCACCGGGACTCGTACTTGGATCCCTGGGGTCGATATTCCTGTACTTTGTGTAAAATGTTTTGCTTAACACACCTCACTTTTGTCTCTTCCTTTCTTCAGCTCCGACCCCGTGCTCAGCCCCATGGTGGGGGAGGCAGTCAATGGACGACGCATCTGTCAAGCAGACTACTATGGTCTCCAGGCTGCCCAAATTTGGTTCTCGAGCCCCGTCTGCCTCCGCTCCCTTGCATAATGGCTCAGCCCTCGCGGCTTCCTCTGGATGGAACAAGGTGGTACCTTTGGGAAAGCAGAATGGCATGATTCCCATTCCGTCTTCCCTCGCTGCAAAGGGGAAGAAGGCGGGCGGAGAAGGGAAGGCTCCAGATTTGGGAGAAGATGCTCGGGAGGCTCGGGGAATTCTGCGACCTCAGGCGCAGCCAGGCTCGCCTGCCACCGTTAAGCAAATCAAGAAGCCTTTGGCTGGCATCGCGGCCAAAGTGCAACGTTCCACCTCGACCGCGGCCAGTACCAAGATTGTTTCACAATCGACGAGGGCAAGCCCACGCCCCAAACAGGCAGCTGGCAAGTCTGGCGTCAATGGAGTTGCCTCCGGACGAGGCTCGTCCTCTAGCGAAAGCCTCAAATCCCTCTCTTTGGATACCGTGGTACGCTCTCAAAGCTTTACCTACCTGAAAAGCCCGGCGACCCCCACGGACCCGCCTCTGACTCGCTCGTTTTCTTTTAACCGAGCAGCTGAGCTGGCGAAAGAGCTCCCCAGGCCTCTCTCGGAGTCTCCCATTGCCAGGTCTCCTGTCACCCAGCCCGGATTAGCGCTGGATGGCAACGACGAGGGTCCGTTCGGAGGGGCGTCAAATACGTCCTCCTTTCCAGCCTCGGCTCTTAAGAAATCCCTATTGCCCAGCTGTGGGGGCTACAAGCTGGCATACCCATCGCTCATCAGGCAGCCCCGTCCAATACGGCCCAGTAAAGTTCAAGCCAAGTCGGAATTATCAGACAGGGATGGAGATTCTCCCTTAAGCGACTCCCTTTCCAAACCGTCCAGCAACCCAGAAAGTGCAGACACCACCCCGGAGGAACCATCAAAGGAGGACGGCAGCCGGGGCGCATTTCTGGATGTCCTAGAGGACATGTCCATGTCCTCCACCTCCTCTCTGGGGCACAACGACATCAGCGAAGAGTACATGGATGATTTTGATGACCTGGGCAATGGAGCTGGAATCCTCCTGATGCCCGTCCATGAGGGGGAAAGCGGCCAATTGGGGATCACCGACGGGTTTGTCAGCCAGCTGCACGAGGGGTTGGCGGTGTCCGGCCTGCACAGCTTCGCCTCCGAGATGGTCGACTGGGCCGAGATGGGCCTCACAGGTACATGCAGACTCTGATACGTTCAGGATGTTATAAATGGACAGGGATGTTAAGGTCGGGATGGGCAGAATTCAGTGACCCGAAAAACCAACAACAACAACCAAAATCCCAGAAAAAAAAAGAGTTAAAAGTGAAGAAATTAATCAGAATAAAGGTGCAAAAAGAATAGATTGAAAATACATTTTAGTGTTTATAACTTTACAAAATCAAACATTTTTAGAAAGAAAAAATATAAAAGGTGTTTAAGGTAAAAAAATCAGAACACAAAATAAAAGTGCTAGATTTAAAAGAGAAGTAATCATTTTATAATTAAATTAAGATGCCATACTGTCTGTACAATCTGTCTTGGTGAGACCACAAAAACAAACCGTTCTTTGCAATTTACAGGGACTTGAACCCCAATGCAGGAATTCCCAAAATAACTACACAGATAATGTCAGCAAAACATCTGTGTTAGTTATAGGAAAGCGAACCAAAGAGCTAAAAACCCTCAGAGACTCTTCACTAACAAAAATGATGTTTGTTGCCTGTAGGTGGCAGGAAAGGGCTGGTCGGCTCCCATCGCCGTGCGAGTCGACCGCTTTCTGCCGGGCAAGACCTAGCCCACGGTTCCTCCCTGGACCTCTCGCCTTCGGACAGCTCCGGTGGGACCTACATGTGGGACGAGGAGGTCCTGGAGCCGCTCGGACCCGGCGCGCAACTCTGCCGGAGCTACGACTCCAACCTCAACAGCGTGGTAGGTGGCGCCACTGAGACGTTACCGGTGTAAATTCAGTCTGTTTTGCTCATGTTACGTTAAATCTAACTTGTCCTGTCCTAATATTTACGGAAAGCAAATTGTTTGTCTGACGTCTCCGGAGATGGTGAAACAAACAGTGCCACCCAGTGCCCCGGAGACAGTGGCACCTGGTTTCCTCCTTTTTTCCTGAGAATGGGCTTGAGAGGAAAATAACCTTGATGTTTCCTCTTCCATATTAATCAGGAACCTGTGCTGCCACTTTTGGCTCCTAGAGCAAGGCTCTTAAGCCACATTTGCCTGGATTGTATGTATCCGTTCTAACAGAGCTTCTGGTAAATGCTTTAGATATAAATGCATCGTCATGTCCTGCTCTTAGACTGAAGTGTGAGCGCCGTCTAGTGGTAGCACACTTGTAGGAGCAGATACAGATCTGACTGAGGCCCGACATTAGGAATAATGGATTTGTAGATGGTGCAGATTTCTTGTACCCTCGTAGTTTGTAGGATAATGGTTTTAGTTAATTATAGATAATTATATGACCCTGCTTTATTAATGTAGTTGCATCCCTTAAGAAAGGAGTGCTGTAATTATAGACTTGTGGGAAAGCACGCACATTAATAACGTTAATGATTAATTGATTTTCGCCCTGTCTGGTTGCTTATTAAAGAGAAACAGACAACAAACATTTTTCTGACACACCATAGTATGAAAAAGTCCTTTTTAGTGTCTCTCAATAGTTAGCTAGGACATTTAAAAAATGCATGGGTGCCAGTTTCCTTTAGTTAAACTGAAGATGAGTCAGCATGGCCTATTCCTTTCTTAGGGTGCAAAGATAGTCCTGAAAAACCTGGGTGTGTTCTTCGATTCTGATCTCAGATGAGATGGAGGAATCAATTCTGCCCTGATCAGCAGATTCCCTCCTTTCCTTGGATCCTTTGAGCTTAACAGTGGTGCTTGAATAAAACATCCTCAGATTTTTAATCAAGTCCTAAAAGTAGCTAGAGAACAAAATTAAGCAAAATAGATACAAATGTTATACTTGTTTATTCTGTTTGTTTATTGAATAAATTGATCTGTTATTACATATCTGAGAGTGGCAAAGGTTGTGAACCTGTGCTTTCAGTATCTTAAACGTTTTCGGTAACTGTAGATCAGTCCTGCGCATCAGTCTGGAGGAATTAGATGCCTTTCCTCTGTACAGAACAGCTTCATGAGCTGCTTGCTTCAGGTCTTTCCACAACATTTCTATTGGTTTAAGGTCATGACTTTGACCCGGCTGTTTCAAAACATTAACTTTCTTCTTCTTTACCCGTTCTTTAGTAGCACGACTTGTTCTTTAGTAACCTTCCCTTGAGATTCAGCTCACAGACAGATGTCCTGATATTTTCCTTTTTTGTTCGTCATTGCCCAGATGCAGCAAAACCGGCCCGAACCTGATACAGATACACCTCGATGTTCTTTCAATATTAGTCTATGTAATATTTTATTTTATTTAAATGTTCTCTCTGCTAATATTTATTTATCTTCTGTTTGTTTAAACTGTTACTATAAACCTGTTAATTAGATACCTTAGTTTATCATCGAAGTTTGCTCCTAACTGGTCCCAAGGTTTCTTCCTTATGACATTTTGGGAGTTTCTCCTTTCCACTGTTGCCCTAGGCTTGCTCAATTTATTGTTTTTGCCCTTAGATATAAGAAGATACTATAAAACGTAACTGTAAAACTGCTTTGAGACAACGCTCCTGTAAATAGCGCTTTGAAGTCCTATAGAAGAAACATGGACTCTGTTTAAAAGGTTAAGGATAAAGCTCATAGCTGATTCTGTTAGAAAGATCACTCATGTCTTCATGTTTTCACAGATTGATTACTGTAACTCATTAAAAGGTCTTTAAAGGTCCTCCAAAGGTCTTAATACTTCCCTAGACTCGCTTTGATTAGTTTAGGAGATGGTAGTAATTGTGCCTCACTTGTTTCATTGTGATTGTATTTGCCATCTTTTTTTGATCTTGTATTTATTACTTCATAAATATTCCATAATGTTTAATTAAGTGTGCTATAGAAATGCAATCTGCGTACCTCCCCGTGAGGGGCTGTAGGGGGCAGTGTTGTATCATCGCTGAAATGCCTAGTCAGGCCAGAGAAGCTGCTCGGATCCCAGTGCTTGAGCGATCTTGTGTTTTTCCATGGCATTTCAGGAGTGTTTGTGTCAGTCGCAGGCGGATGGTGCTGCTGAATCATCCCACCGGCGCTCCGTTCCGTGAAGGGCACCAGCCCGGCTGAACCCGGCGTCTAGACGGGCGGTCTGCTCCCGATGATAATGACACCTATATTTGGGATGATCCAGGCCTAGAATGGACGTCGGTGCACTTTTAAATGCAATCAGCATAATATTAGGAGCAAACTCAGCTGTCGGGGAAAATAACGTGCACGGATTGATACCTCCGAGGAGCTGAACATATGGAAACAATAACGCGCCCTGAGTGAAGTGCAGGACTCTCTATTCTGTCTGTTCTGAACGTGAGATCCGAGCACGCCCGGCTGCCCGATTTAATTTGCGGAAAGAAAAATTGAGTTTAGAGAAGCTCCACCAGGGAGAACGGGGAGCATGCGCCGGTGCTTACGCCTCAGTCCACCAGGGGGCAGTGTGGATCCGTGGCGTGCGGCGTGTCTTTGTCTCTCCCTCCTGTTCTGATTTTGATTGGTCCGTCTTTTCATCTCTCACATCCGTTCTGTCTGTGCAGATGCTCGCTCTGCTCCTTCAGCTCTGGCTAATGATCTTGAATCATCGCTTTTATCACCTGAGCACAGCGTTGTTCGCCGGACCCTTTTTTAAGCTCGCTTTATTTACCTTGCTTTGTTGTATATGAACACAATAATGTCAATGTGACACAGTCGTGTCTGTATCAATCCGGTGTGCTTAAATGGACGTGTTTGTGAGATGACAATGATGGACCATATAGATCATTAGTGTCTGAGGGAGGGGAAGCCAGATGGTGGGACCATCACACCATGATAGGTACCCATTTTGGTACCCTGCGATGGAATAACTACCCACCTAAGGTGCTCCAAAACAGGCCACACTGTGGTACTAGCATCACCATGTTTCACAGATTGATTCGTAACATCTGTCGTTCCCTGCATTTAAAAGGTTTAAAAGTGTAAACACATTGTTCAATCGCAGGTTCACCACATCATATAAGGATTGTAAACCTTCCTCTTTTTATTTCTGAAAAATAACCATTCAAAATAATGCGTGCTTTTCTTGTATAAACATTTAAATAAAAAGAATCTAGTCCCCTGCAATTAATAGAAATTACAGAATATACGTATGCGATCATGATGCCCCCTGGTGTTCAAAAATGCAATTGCAGTAGAATGCATAATCCAACTCGGCGTGCATCGTCTCTGCATTGATTTGCGTATTTCTTTGCATCTTCCACCTCAGTATTGTATAAATGAGATGATGCCGAGGCTGAATTCCCTTAGGCATTCATTAACAGTGCTGCGGTAGAAAACTCTTCCCCTGAGCTAGCCCCCGGCTTTAAGTTTTTCCAGGCCTAAACTTTTCGTTTAAAGTTTCCCCTTCTCTGTAGCCATCAGTGCAATTAATCAATCACTGGATCTTGTTAGGATGCAGGATGGTGATTACTGTATCCCCCCCCCTAAAGCTCCAGCGCCGTCGCTTTGTTTCCTCTCTGTGCAATCGCGCAGCTCATTAGCTTATGAAATTAGATGGACCCTTAAATCCCTTTGTTTAGAGTCATTAGATTAAGCTGCAACCTGCCAAAATTTCTGCGGCGAGATGCGCTAAAGTGGAGGCGTCCGCGCTCGTTTGGGACTCGCCGGAGCTGATGGAGTAGTGCTGCCATTTGTTGGACCGGGTGCAGAAGTCCGTAGGGCCGAAGCAAACCTGCCGTATTGTTTCCTAGCATTTGAATAAAAGCCGCTGGGTTAGCTAGAAGCAGTTTGCTTTGGTCCTAAAGGACTGGCGTTTTTAACTGCGAACAACAGCAACAATGAAAAGCACCTAATACCTTCTGATTGCTGTTAAAATGGGAATACGTGCGAGGAAATATAAGCACCACATATAAGGAAAAGCACAATATATTCAAAATATTCCTGTCCCTTCCAAAAATACAGATTGTGTACAGTGGAAAACACCCGATAAACCCCTGTTTAATGAAAACTGGCCCTATGTACACAGAATAACAGCTGGCGAAGAAAGTGGACGAATATCTCCAAACAAAAAAACCTGATGATTCCCAGCTGGTAACAAACGAATGCATCTCAAATCACCTCATGACTCGGCACCTGCACATAAATACAGACTCTATACAGTACAAGCGATTCACCAGATTAAAAAGGAGACAAAGTAGAAGAAAAAAGCACATCGTATCCTCCAATCTGCCCAAAACAACAGGGATACTGTACAAAGAAATGCACCAGTTCTTTGTTGAGAAAATGAATCCAAGTACAAAAGAAGAACAACCGGAGAAGAAAGGTGACTACAGGGAAGGGGGGAAAAGCACCAAATTACCAGTGTTTGTTGGGAAAATGGGACTACGTACAACGCCTGTTGACAAGCTGTATTTTCTCAGAAAAGTGGATTACATAAAAGCAACAGTGGTGAAAGGAGACTAATTCCAAAAGATAATACTTGGATTTATCACCAATTTCAAGGGAAAAGGGGACCTGAGGGGCCAAATACAGCACTGAATACCACCATGTTTGGTTAAAAAAGTGGAATAGATAACAGTTGAATCGCCTGATAACTTCTGTTAGGTGTAAACATGGGAGAAGCCCCAGATGCATCCCCTTTTTGGAAAAGAAATGATTATCATGCTCTCCAATGAGTAGAAAATCGATGATGGGGTCATCAGTGGACTGCATACAAGGAAAAACACCAGATACAGCATGCTTAGTATATAGGAGGGGGGTGTATACTAACTTCTGTTTGGTCTAAAATGGGAATACATACAGACAAACAACACCTAGTAGATTTTGGTGGAAGGATTCTCATTCTACCGATTATGTAAAATATTGATCATAGGGTCCTCAATGGACTGTATACAAGGAAAAACACCTGATGCAGCATGTTTAGTGGTAAAAGGAGACTAATCCCAAGAATATATGGTGATAGATCTGAGTATTTGCATGGAAAAGGGAGCTACTAAAGAGAAAAACACTTGAAGAGCCAAAGACAGGACTGCATACCACCATATTTGGTTAAAAAGGTGGAAAAATCATTTGACAAATACAAGTATTTGGGGGAAAAAGGGACCTACTACCTTCTGTTTGGTCTAAAAATGGGAGTACACACAAATAAAAGCCCCGATGCACCCCATTTTTAGAAAACAAATGAGAATGCATATAAGGAAAAGTCTCTGATGCACCTTGTTTTTGGGTTTTTATTCATTGGGAATATCAATCTGTGTACAAGGAAAACACCTGACACATGTTTAGTGGTAAAAGTAGACTAATCCCAAGAAAATCTGGTGAATCTAGGGAAAAGGGACGTTATATGGTAAGAAAAGGTAATTCATACACAAACAACACCTGGTTGCTTTTAGACACGAGGATTCTCATGCTCTCCATTGGGTAAAATATTGATCATGGGCTCATCGATGGACTATTCATGCAAAAGGAACATCTAGGGGAAAAAAAAAAGAGTACTTTACATAAAAATACACCTAAAGCTTCCATGTTGGTCAAGAAAGGATGAGCAAAAAAGCACCTGGTAACTTGAGGCTGCTTCAGAAAAGTCAGACTGTGATGGATCACCAACGAAGACTGATTTTTGTGGCTCATGAATAACAACAGTGTTCTGTTTTCTATCGGGTTGGTGGCGCTGTGGTTCCTCAGAGTCCGGTCTCAAGAAAACAAATCAGGGATGTATTTGAACGGTTGGATCTTTGTGGACTTTTGACTTGTTGGTTCGTATCCCTGATCCATTTCCTTTTGTTCTGTTTTGTGCGACCTGTTTTCTGCTCTCAGCTCGCCTCGTGTAACCGAAGCCATGCTGGTCCTGACCCGCTTCGTTTTGAGGTCATTGTGTACTCTGCTTTAGAGTTCTGTGCCTAAACCGTTCGGCATTTTCTTTCTTCACGAGCCGTGAGAAACGATGAGCGAGCTGCGGTTATCCACCGGCCTCGGACTCCCTGTGGGTTTGTTTTTTCATCTCTCCCTTTTCTCTTCATCTCCAGCTCTTCGCTCTCTCCACCCTCGCTCTCTGTGAGCGCCACAGCTCTCCTGGTGGGTTGTATAGACTTAGCGTTGCATGCCAGTGGCGAGACAACACCTTAGAAAACTCGTGTCGACTGGTGTTTTTTTATTTTTTTTATTTTATACTCTCGGAAGCATCATTTCCATTTCTTTGCTCAAGATGTTTGAGCAAGTTGCTTATAGTTTCTCACATCTTGCACTTGATTGGGTTCAAGAAGCGAGAAGGAGCTGGAGGACCTCAAACGTGACGGCATGCTGAGAAACGTCCGGCTTTATGAGAACTTCAACTCAACTGTAACTTTGTTTAGAGGACTTTATCTGACATGGACTTGTAGATGATGACTGACATTTTCTTTTCCATGCTGCTCTACCTGGTCCTCAGCGATACTTACGTAGGTGGCACTTGTTAAATTGGCATGTCCAGAACCAGGGTCTTCCAAGAGATCATTGTCCATCCACCAGCTCCACCCCCCTTCCCCCCACCCCACAATGTTTCCTGCAAACATCGACGTGATGTACAAGAAAATAGCGTTGGAGCATTGAAGTCCAGTCTCCAGCCTGCATCTGTTGGAAGTAACGTTAAATATAAACTGAACTTCATTTCTATCGTTATTAAAACTCAACAATCCATTAAAACAAAGTAAACCAGTCCTTTCTCTACATGCCTAAATAAAATCTGCACAAGTTCGGCACATCTTGTGCTCTTCCCATCCAGTATCCGATCAATCAACACATTTTATTTTGAGCAATCTGACCTTACGATTGTAAGTGTGCATTTTTTACGTAATGCACACTACGTATTTCGTTTAGTTTGGGATCGTTTTTGTTTGAGGGCAGATTAAAATATTATTATTATTATTACATTTTCACATTTAATAATACAAATTGATAAAATGGATGTTGTTGTTGGTGATTCTAATTAAGTTTGAGAGCAGAAGGGAAACAGAATCATCACCATCATTCGCTTCCAAAATGTTACATTACCTTAGTTTGATTAATACTATGATGTAATAATTTGAGGCCTTGTATTGTGTAATGTTGTGTTTTACAAAATATTTGATGAAATATAGTATTATTTATTGATATATATTAAGTATAATGAATGTAAAGTGAATTACAGACTTGTTTCATTTGTTCCATTTTCTTCCTTTTGTTGTAGTATAATTAAAAAATAAAAAATAAAAATTTAATCTGGTCTCAGTCTTGGTCACTCCCAATCTCATACTTGACAACTAAAAGTCTTGGTCTTGACTTGGACTGCACTACTAAAAAGTGTTGGTCTTGACTTGGACTTGGCCACTAAAATTTTTCTCGGACTTGACTACTAAAAGTCTCGGTCTTGACTCGGACTTGACTACTAAAAGTCTCGGTCTTGACTCGGACTTGACTTCTAAAAGTCTCGGTCTTGACTCGGACTTGACTACTAAAAGTCTCGGTCTTGACTCGGACTTGACTACTAAAAAGACTCGGGACTGACTACTAAAAGTCTCGGTCTTGACTCGGACTTGTACTACTAAAAGTCTCGGTCTTGACTCGGACTTGACTACTAAAAGTCTCGGTCTGGACTCGGACTTGACTACTAAAAGTCTCGGTCTTGACTCGGACTTGACTACTAAAAGTCTCGGTCTTTGACTCGGACTTGACTACTAAAATCTTGGGTTTTCACTTGGACTTGACTAACTAAAAGTCTCGGTCTTGACTTGGACTGGCCACTAAAAGTCTCGGTCTTGACTTGGATTTGGCCACTAAAAGTCTCGGTCTTGACTTGGACTGAACTACTAAAAGTCTCGGTCTTGACTTGGACTGACTACTAAAAGTCTCGGTCTTTACTTGGACTTGGCCACTAAAAGTCTCGGTCTTGACTTGGACTGAACTACTAAAAGTCTCGGTCTTGACTTGGACTTGGCCACTAAAAGTCTCGGTCTTGACTTGGATTTGGCCACTAAAAGTCTCGGTCTTGACTTGGACTGAACCTACTAAAAGTCTCGGTCTTGACTTGGACTGAACTACTAAAAGTCTCGGTCTTTACTTGGACTTGGCCCCTAAAAAGTCTCGGTCTTGACTTGGACTGAACTACTAAAAGTCTCGGTCTTTACTTGGACTTGGCCACTAAAAGTCTCGGTCTTGACTTGGACTGAACTACTAAAAGTCTCGGTCTTTAAACTTGGACTTGGCCACTAAAAGTCTCGGTCTTGAACTTGGACTTGGCTACTAAAAAGTCTCGGTCTTTACTTGGACTGAACTACTAAAAAGTCTCGGTCGTTGACGTGGACTGAACCACTAAAAGTCTCGGTCTTTACTTGGATTTGGCCACTAAAGTCTCGGTCTTTGACTTTGGACTGAACTACTAAAAGTCTCGGTCTTTTACTTGGACTTGGCTACTAAAAGTCTCGGTCTTGACTTGGACTGAACTACTAAAAGTATTGGTCTTGACTTGGACTTGGCCACTAAAAGTCTCGGTCTTGACTTGGATTTTGGCCACTAAAAGTCTCGGGTCTTGACTTGGACTGAACTACTAAAAGTCTCGGTCTTGACTTGGACTGAACTACTAAAAGTCTCGGTTCTTTACTTGGACTTGGCCACTAAAAGTCTCGGTCTTGACTTGGACTGAACTACTAAAAGTCTCGGTCTTGACTTGGACTTGGCTACTAAAAGTCTCGGTCTTGACTTGGACTGAACTACTAAAAGTCTCGGTCTTTACTTGGACTTGGCCACTAAAAGTCTCGGTCTTGACTTGGACTGAACTACTAAAAGTCTCGGTCTTTACTTGGACTTGGCCACTAAAAGTCTCGGTCTTGACTTGGACTTGGCTACTAAAAGTCTCGGTCTTGACTTGGACTGAACTACTAAAAAGTCTCGGTCTTTACTTGGATTTGGCCACTAAAAGTCTCGGTCTTGACTTGGACTGAACTACTAAAAGTCTCGGTCTTTACTTGGACTTGGCTACTAAAAGTCTCGGTCTTGACTTGGACTGAACTACTAAAAGTATTGGTCTTGGACTTGGACTTGGCCACTAAAAGTCTCGGTCTTGACTCGGACTTGACTACTAAAAGTCTCGGTCTTGACTCGGACTTGACTACTAAAAAGTCTCGGTCTTTGACTCGGACTTGACTACTAAAAGTCTCGGTCTTGACTCGGACTTGACTACTAAAAGTCTCGGTCTTGACTCGGACTTGACTACTAAAAGTCTCGGTCTTGACTCGGACTTGGCCACTTAAAAGTCTCGGTCTTGACTCGGACTTGGCCACTAAAAGTCTCGGTCTTGACTGCGGACTTGGCCACTAAAAGTCTCGGTCTTGACTCGAACTTGGCCACTAAAAGTCTCGGTCTTGACTTAGACTTGGCTACTAAAAGTCTCGGTCGTGTCCCGGTCTTGGTCTCTTGGACTTGGCTCTAATGGTCTGGACTATAACAAAACAAGAAAACGGGACTCATTGGCCACCACAAGGTCGTCCAGATTCATTTCTGGTCCTTTAGTTTAACAGTAGCCTTGTGTATGGAACGTTTATCCCTTGTTTAAGTGGCTCAGGTCTTTAATTTATCGTTTATTACATCCCTGAGCTGAATGTGCGCGGCTATAACGAGATACTCTGCGTTATTGGCTGTTCGATCTGTGAGTGATCGTTTTGCTCGTCATGTGCATTTGCTCTTCGTTACACCCTGTACCACATTTTATAATCAGCATTAAAAGTGATGGCTGGAAACCTGGTGCATCTTTATTTCCCCCACGATGATTTTCCCATGTGGTCTGACGGGAGTTTACAGTACACACGCTTCCAGTCTGGTCACGTCGCCACAGCGGCAGCTTCTGCGCTTGACCTTTTAGTCCCGGTCTGGATTTGAAATGCGCTCCGGTCTTTTGACCTCTGGAGCAGAAGCTGCTCAGGGGGAAAAGTCATTTCTCCGAGCCGTTCAGCTGGCACTAAGCTCCCTCGGGGAGGAGAACGGGCTGCAGCATCCGGCTCGACGGATAACTCTACGTCACTCAGGCGGGCTCCGCGCCTGTTCTCTTGAGAGCCCGCGCCTGAATTAAACATCTGGCATTAAAGAGCTCCTAATCCTCTGAGGCTCGCTTTCCGCCACCTCCTCCTCGGGTTCTGATGGTCTGGACGGATCGATTTGGGTGCTCTCTCCGTGCATGCTTATAAAAAGAGCATGCAAGAGGTTTATCTGAGCGGCGTGAGGGCTTCGGTATCGATTACGCAGCTTTGAAGCTCTTTTTGCAGCCAACGATGATTGATTCATTTATTTTAGCTTCCGATATAAACTCTGTAAACTTTATATATGTTATATACATTGTTATTCTGTTTTAATCTCGCTTCGTCGGAGTTTCTGGGAGGTCCTTATGGAGAACTCTGGCTCGTTTGGCCTTGTAAGAGATGCCTGACCAATCCCAGGGACTTTTAGGGATTTATTAATTTACCTTAAAGAGCTCTCCAGTCTTTCTGGACAGTCAAGGCGAGCGTTGGTATAAAGACGCCACTGTGTTCGATTGAAACGGTGCGAGGTCTTTGATTATCATTTTACAACCCTCCCATTTTCCCAATCGTGTTGCTCTCTCTTTAATCTCACTCATTTTGCTTTGTTTTGTTTTGTTTTGTTTTGTTTAAAAGGACATCCTGAACAACCTGGAGAACCTGGACTCTTGCGATCTGGAGGACGACGACCTCATGCTGGATGTGGATCTGCCCGAAGACGCGTCCCTGCGCAGCGGTAAGTGGGGCGAAGACCTTGTCACTCTTTTGTCTTATATTTCTTGAAATGATTTTGGTTTTGTTGTTCTCGCTGGAGTAGGACTTGCTTTTACAGTTTTTTTTCACAGTTTTTTTTGCACATTTGGTGCCTGAACTCCCAGCGAGCACAAACAGAGGGCTGAGATGAGGAAAAGAAATAAGAAAAATAAGATAGAGTGAGAAAGGAAACGCAGGGGGGACGAAGCTCACTAGGGAAGGCCGGCTTCTGATCGAACCTGGGAGTTATTGGTTGTGGATTATTTTCTGATCGTATAATTATGGAATAAAGTCCTTAAGGTCTACAGTAGTTCTACCAGCCAAAAGTTTTGGGGCATCTCAATTTGCCTAAATTTGAATTTATGATTAGGCAGTTTGAGGTCTCATACCTTATGTCTGTTTCACAAGTGGTTAGAATCAGATGCAGTTGTTATAAGCAACTTTGGGTTTATTTTTCTGAAAAGTCGCTTACAAATATCGGTAGTTGTGGGTTGCAGGTTTTTGGGGCTTGTTTCTGAAGTGTACTTGCTTATTTGGACTGTGCTCTGTAATCCTGATTCTCTCTTTCTAAAAAAATAAAAATAAAAAAAGAACTGATCAAGTGGTCTACCTAACATTGTAGGTTGCCAGATTTTGCCTTTTGGGGTTTTCTTTTTATCCATAGTACTTCCTTTGTGCTTGTATACCTGGTTGTTCGTTTCTGTTGTGGGATCTGGCAACCCTGGAATTAAACTTGTGACAAAGGTAGAATATGCTTGAGGGAATTAAGAATTTGAACATTTTTCATCTTGTAGATGATAAGAAACATTAAAATGGAGACGTTGTTTTGAAGCTCTCCAATAAAATGTACGTCATGTCCCATCCTGGTTGCGAAGTAGAGTCCTGGAGCTTTCTCGTTATCTCCCTTAAATCAGCTTTTCTTTTCCTTTAATGTCTCTCTCGTGTCTGGTTGCCTCCTGTGTTTTGTTTTGTCCACTCACTAACCACGTTCCGTCCACGTTACAGATGTTAGCGGCGTGTCGCGTTACGACCGCTCCGACGCCGAGTTCTGGCCCTGGAGGAAACGGCAGCAGAGAGGGAGGAAGGAGCGTCTCAACGAGGATGATGGGTAAATTTCTGCACCTCTTCTCACACTCTCACCGTGACGGCTCTCCCGAGTGTCAGGTCAATCGCCGCATGTTTACAGTATGGAGACAAATTCGGCTCCTCTCGCTGTCGCTTCTCAGCCTGAACCGAGGCGACTGAACGAGAGCTGACTGAGACGTCAGGAAGCTTTCCAATCCTGAGCTTCCATCACGCACCGAGAGCCGCTAGTCTGGGTTGTGTCACGCCACACGTCCTCGTTCGTTTGGTCTCACTCGGCTGATGGGATGTTCCGTTTGGGAGGAATTCTAACTGGATGTGAGCTCAGTGTGAACGCTCTGAAATAGTGCTTATGACAGTGTGAAACACCACGTCTGAAGGATTTCCTGTAGCGCAGTGTCTCGACGTCTAGTTTTAGAGGAAACCTGTTTGGATCCTATTTAGCTCACATGACCAAAAGTATTGAGACAAAACCCCGCAGGTGGCTAAACGTAATGGGGCACACACCTGCACACGGCCAAAAGTATTGAGACCCAAACCCATACTAGACCAAAAATATTGGGACACAAACTCACACATGGCCAAAAGTGTTGAAGTAAACCTACACATGGCCAAACGTATTGAGACACACACCTGCACATCACCAAAAGTATCGAGACAAACCCACAAATGACCAAAACTATTGAGACACAAACCTGCACATGGCCAAAAGTATTGAGACAAACCCACAAATGACCAAAAGTATTGGGATGCAAACCCACACAAGACCAAAAATATTGCAGCGCACACACTCATGTGGCCAAATGTATTGGGACACACCTGCACATGGTCAAACGTATTGAAACAAACCTACATGTGGTCAAAAGTATTGAGACACACCTCCACAAATGACCAAAAGTATTGAAACAAACCTACACATGGCCAAAAATATTGAGACACAAACCCACACGTGGCCAAAAGTATTAAGACAAACCCACAAATGACCAAGTGTTGGGATGCAAACCCACACAAGATCAAAAATATTGCAACACACACCCTCACGTGGCCAAAAGTATTGGGACATACCTGCACACGGCTAAAAGTATTGAAACAAACATGAAACAGATGGCCAGAAGTATTGAGACACAAATCCACAAATGACCAAAAGTATTGAGACACAAACCTACACAAGACCAAAAACACTGGGACACAAACCCGCACACAGCCAAAAATATTGAGACACAAACCCACACGTGGCCAAAAGTATTGAGACAAACCCACAAATGACCAAAAGTAATGGGATGCAAACACACACAAGACCAAAAATATTGCAGCACACACCCTCATGTGTCCAAAAGTATTGGGGCACACCTGCACACGGCCAAAAGTGTTGAAACAAACCTACACATGGCCAGAAGTATTGAGACACAAACCCACAAATGACCAAAAGTATTGAGACACAAATCTACACAAGACCAAAAATATATTTATGTGGCCAAAAGTATTTGGACATAAACCCACACACACAAGGGGGTGAGAAAGATCATTCTGAAATGATTTTAACGGTAATAGAAATAATAAAAATGCCCATGTGGTTAGCTCTGTTTGTGTCATAGATCCAGAGAGCGTCTCTAAATCGTCTTTAATGTCATATATTCACTTATTGTGCTTATTTTCCTTTCTCTTTTAAGGCTCCTCTAATGATTTAAACTCAGATCAGACACCCTTCATTCTGCATCTGTTGTTGATCGATCTCATTTCTGATTGGCTGTCCTCATCCTCGTCTCTCTTTGTCTCTCTCTCGTACAGAGACGGAGTTGAGGACGTACGGCGTTTGAGCAGGTCAGATTCAGGACCGACGGCTGTGGACGAACTGATCCTGAAGCACATGACTCAAGACTGTTCCTCTGTTAAAGAGCAGCTGCTTCAGCTGAGGCGCCTGCTACAGGTAACACAACTTTCTGAATGAAAAGTGTCGAACCGGAGCTGGAAACAAACTTAACCATGGCCTCTTAACCTCAACGGCACGCCCGTGAGAGTCTTGCTTTGATGTCATTTAACCAGATGACCCAAACTCGATGTGGTCTAGTCACAGTGAACGCCGCTGGTTTTAATCACCAGCTTCTTGTAGTGGTTTGGTTCAGATCAGCAGTGAAGTCGCAGACCCTCCCTCATCTCTTCCTCATCTCTCTCTCACACAGAGTAAATCAGTTCCGCTCCGGTGGACCGATAACTGCGCTGTTTTGTTCCAAATCACAACAAACAATCTCGCCCCTCAGTAGGGCAGTTCGGGGGCGCCCTGAAACGCTGAGCTCGGTAAGAGGGATGGTGCGTGTCTGTAACTAATCAGCCTCATGAAATGACTTGCATATTAATTAATATGTGGGATTTTAATTAATGTGGAAGTTTATTGGGGCTTCGTTATAAGGAAGGGAAAATATGAAAAAGGTTATTTTCACTGACTTTGGTTTATATTTGGGGTTAGATATTGCAAAACAAGGGCGTAGAAACCAAAGCGTCCTGTTTTACCTCCAATTATCCTGGTCGGCGTGAATTATGAATTATAATATGAATCATTTTGAGAGAATGATCTGCAACTCGTGCGTCTATTTTCTTTTATTCCTAAATTCTTATTGTTTTCTTTAAATCTAGATGTTGATGTGAACAGAGATGCGTCCGTTTTTATTAAGGGACACGTTACGAGACATCGAGACGTTGTAGAGGATCCTTAAAGTGCTGTGCAAAAATATTAGGCCACCCTTAGATTTGTTGTTTTAGCAATCCTGTAATGACGACGATTGGGCCCAAAAGTTTCAAACTTGGGTCATTGTCTCCGTAATCCCCTGATCTTCATTTCATTTCATTTTCACCTTGTTCCCCTTCTGAAAAAGGGGTTTCTTGGTTGCAACCCTTCAAAAAAACATTCCTGATCAAGTTCTTCAGCCTTTACTTGGCACTGTAGCCTGTGGAAGCTGTTCTTCCTGATATTTTTCTGAAAGAACACAGTTTCTATTTTCTGGTTGTACTCTAATAAAGACAGTGAGAAATAATTCTAATGGTCATTATACAGTTTCTAAAAGAAGCTGTATCTGATCCAATGGTGTCCTGAGACTTTTGGACAGTACTGTAGATGAAGTGTTAATTAACTCAAGGGTATTTTCCTAACGTGGGACGATTCTCAATGTTCCCCCGTAGATAATTTGGCAGGTGGCTCATGTTGCTCTCAGGAGGTAGGGTCTGGGTAGCGCTCTGTCGAACCTTTTTATAGAGGTGCAAAAATGCTACCGGTGACACCATGGCAAGCAACTAGAGTTGGAAACATCATGTCTAGCACCTTTTGAGGAATGGCCGGGGAAGATCACACCTTTGTGCAGCCGATGTAAATACCGAGTAGAGTCTGCGCCTCGTATCCACGGGTTAAACCGCAGCGGAAAAAAAAAAGAAATCCAGAAAGTAGGAGCAAAACTACATTATAGAAGGATTTTTTCCGATTATTAAAATCCACAGTTGTGCAATGTTCGAATTTGACTACACATTTTCTAAAGTTCAGATTTGGATCTTGTACGGCGAGCGCTGATGTAGCGGTAGTAATGACCTTGTGTGTTGAAATCCTTGCGTAACTCTGATGCCACAGGATTTGCCCAAATCGGCAAGTTTTTGAGATTTCCATCGGAGAATCCACTTGATGGAATGAGCATGAACGTGTTACACTCTCTAACTTCGTCCGGTGTGCGGCAACACGGCTTCTCTCTGTGTGTGACTGCAGCCTGGCTGGTTGTGTTATTTATTCTCTTTACTCTGCACAAGCCACTACCGTCAGCAGTCCTGCACTCTATTGATTATCCCCTCTGTCTCCTGCCCGCACTGCCAGTCTCCTGATTATAGCTTTCCTCCCGTACACGATTTTTATAGCAGCAGGGAAGGAGCTTCACTTACGAAACTTTCCTTTAAACATGCCCACACCGATTGATCCCAGCCTACATGGACTTTATTTTCCTCTCTGTTCTTCGGTGGCCTTGCCACGTCCAGCCAGCCATTAACGGCACGTCCTTCATGTTCTGGAACACGGGCGCATTTTGCAAACGTTTGAAATGGCGTCTGATGTAGAACGATGAGCTTTAATTACGGTGTCTCGATGCAGAACCGAAAGTTGGCCAATGGAGAGCAAACACCTGAGATCACCTCCATATGCTGTTGTTGATCTTCTCGCTCCAAACCCGTTGCTGCCCGAAGAGGCTCCACTCTTCTGGGAAGCTTTCCACAACATTTTGGAACATGACTGCTGGCATTTGCCTTCAGACTGCCAGATGGTGAAGGTTCATCACTAGACAGAGTGTGGTTTCCCCAGTTCATCAGCAGTCTGCGCCATGTATGCGTAAGTTTAGTTTTGTTTAGAGACGGCGTGACACAGATTCGGGTGCAGAAACTGGGGGCACTGTTTAATTTGAGCTCCAGTAGGAACAAGTGTTGAGTTTTTAATAAACACAGTCTCACTTTGACTGTTTTCCTTTGTCATTACTGCAGCCTGTGGAACTGGTTGTTTTGTTCAAAATTACGATGTGTTGGCTTTTCGGGTGAATGGCTGTGAAAGAAAATCATCTTGCTTTTTGGTGGTTTTTGTGTAATTTTTTTTTGAGTTACACAACGGATGACCAATGTATTGGAACTAAGACCTGTATTGGATCTGGATGACCGGGTGTTTGGGACTGGTTGACCGGGTATTTGGGGACTTGTTACCGGTATCCTTGGGGGGACTTGGATGACCTGGTATTGGGATGTTTGACCTGGTAATTGGGATTTTGTTGACCGGAATTTGGACTGGATGACCTGGTTTTGACTGGATGTACCTTGTATTTTGACTGGATGACCTGGTTTTTGACTGGAGGAATGACCTGGAATTTTGACTGGATGACCTGGTCATTGGAACTAGATGACTGTATTGGATCTGGATGACCTGGTATTGGACTTGTTGACCTGGTATTGGGACTCGGATGACCTGGTATTTGGGACTCGATGACCCTGGTCTGGGACTCGATGACCGGGTTTGGGACTTGATGACCGGTATTTGGTACTTGATGACCGGTATTGGGACTTGGATGTACCTGGTATGGGACGTAGATACTCTGTATGGATTGTAATGACCTGGTATCTGTGATTTGTTGACCGGGTATTGAACTGGATGAATGGTATTGGGACTGGGATGACCTGGATTTAACTAGATGACTCTGTATTGGATCGGATGACCTGGTTTGGGACTTGATGACTCGGGTATTGGACTGGATGACCTGGTATTGGGACTGGATCTGGTATTCGTACTGTATGACCTGGGTATTCGGACTGGAATGACCTGGTATTGGGACTGGGATGACTCTGTATTGGATCTGGATGACTTGGGATTGGGATTTTGGTTGACCCGTGTATTGGGACCTAGGATTACCTGGTATTGGGACTGGAACGACTGCCGTTAGAACTGGATGATGATAAGATGATTGATATAACTTTTTTCATGGGAGCACAAAAATTCATAGAAGGTTGGGCCTCGAAGTCATCCGTTTCTTGTGTATGGAGGTGATTGGGCTTTAGTTGATGTGCGTGTGTGACGTGAGTGTGGCTTGAATAGACACTTTTTACAAGTAATGTAACTGTAGTTTCATCATGGCGTTCTTGTTTGATCCGAGTTTGTTCTCGCGATTCACTATTCATATTATGCGCATCTGTTTTGCAAACCGAAATACAATAGAACTTTTCCATTCCTGTCAATGGACTTGTCAATTCCTCTCTTTCTGAATGTGCCCCCCCGAGCACATGCGTCTCTTTAGGATTCATGCATCTTTCAAACCGTCCCCCTCGTCCTACCAGCTGCGTTAGAGCTGCCGCTGGGCCATTTCAACAAGGCGCAATATCGTATCGACTCTCCAGCTCGGGCTGAATGGGGCCGTGTGCTTCCAACAACGGGTACAATTTCAAACAATTTTCAAACGAGACCCCAGAAAAGCCTCGTCCTGTCCTCTGTAGCACACGGTCAATAGCTGTTTCCAGAAGCTGCTGATCATCTAATACCCATAGCTATGCACAAACAGCAGGACCCCTGGGCTTGGCTCACTTTGTTTCAAGCAGTACTCAAACTAATAAAGGAGCTGATCTATAGTCTGGAAAAAAAAAAATCATCAGTGTGTCGCCTTGTTGAATATTTTATATTCAAAATAAGGGCTTTGCAGTGATTATGGAGTCGGCTCCCTTTTTACTACAGCCTAGCACAGTTACCCACCGCTCCAGAGTTCCAATTGTGTTAAGCTTTACACCACTTCAGCTGATTCGGAGAAAAGAAATGTATTAGAAAAAGTCTCGGTACAAAACACAAGGGAATTCCTGGGAAACCAAAATTGGGAAATTAAAAGATGTGTATTTTACTAGAGTAAATTTGCTACAGGAAATAAAAAACTGGTGCTGGAACTGAAGACTTGATACTTGGAGTCGAATGCTTCTATACTGAATTGTTAGTTTTTTGAATTGGACTAGAAGCTTTGGTGCTGGAACTGGAAATATTTCCTACCTGAGCGTTCTGAAGGGTGAACCTGAGAAATTGGTACAGGTGACATTTAAATGTAAGATCTGGACGTTTTGGTACTGGAACTGATACCTTTGGTATTAGAACTGGAAGCTATGGTTAAATTATTTATTACTTCTGTATTGGAAACTATGAGTTCGTTTGGAACCCGAAGACTTTGCTATCAGAATACAAACTTTAGGGCTGTTTTTACTTATAGTGAAAGATAAGGTCTTTAAACTAAAACTATATTTGCAGCTGGAGCTTGAAAAATTGTTACTGTACCAGAAACATTTGGTACTACAATTAAAATGCTTGGAATTACAACTGGAGATTTAGTAGTTCTAGTAGTTCTGGTACTAGAAGTGGTATTACATGGAAAGCTTTTGGCACTGGACGTACTAGAACTGGGCATTTTGGTACAGAAATGAAAACCTTTGGCATTAGAAGGTTAGAATCTGGAAGCGTTAGTACTAGAACTGGAAGTGTGCATGAGAATGGCATTTTTATTTTATTTTTATGTATACTAGAACTGGAAGATTTGGTACTAGATCTGAGAATTGGTCACCTTAACCTTGAAGGTATTATCCTAGAACTGGAAGGTTTGGTACTGGAACTACAAAATATTTTATTGGAAACTTTAGTACTAGAGCTGGTAGCTTTGCAACTGGGTTTTTTGCGTTGGTACTAAAAGATGTATTTATACTGAGAGTAAATTTACCGTATTTTTCGGACCATAAGGCGCACTTAAAATCCTTTAATTTCCTCAAAAACGACAGTGCGCCTTAAAATGCAGTCCGTCTAATGTATGAATTAATTCTGGTTGAGCCTTCTGACCTAGAACCGATTGTAGATGGTACACGGCGCTCATAAATCTGTCAAAATGTTTTAGCACGGCCTTGGTAAGTTACGAAGCTTGAGGCAAACGTAGTGCGCAGCATAGCGGAGTAATACGGTATGTGCTTCAGCATTAGGGTACGTGCATTCATTCATTTATTTTCGAAGCGGATTTCAAACTCAGCGCTATCGGTCACGCAGTACAACATGGACATAGAGCAGCTGCGAGAGAATTCAACATTAACGAATCAATGGTACGGAAGTGGAGGAAGCAAGAAGACGCCCCTGCGCAGTTAAGACCAAACGAGCTTCCGACTTAACTTAAATAGTTTTTGTTTCATTTAATTGCGTCTATAACCCGGGTGCGCTTATGTATGAAAAAGACCGTTGCAGATCGATCACTGATATTGCTCTTATAACCCGGTGCGCTTTTATAGCCCGGAAAATACTGTACTAGAACTGAAGTTTTGGTTTCAAAATTAACTGGAAGCTTTGATCCTGGAGCTTGGACGCTTCTGTACTGGAATTGGTAGTTTTTAGTCTGTAATTGGGAAGCTTTGGTTTGGAACTGGACCCTTTTGAGATTATTCTGGGACTGGACACTGTGCCCATTGTGAACCAGCCGCTTTGAACTAGACTGGAAGTTGTAGTCATTTAACTTGATTCCTTTAAGTTCTGACCTGAAAGCTTTGGTACCGGGTGGGGGGGGGGTGTCACTTGGTCTTGTTTTGCAGCCACGGTTGTTTTTCTGGTAGTAGAAAAGATCCATGCTTAGTGCAAGCGTGAAAAAGATTTTTGGATGCCGCCGCGCCCATCCCTTCCCGTGCCAGGTTGAGGAAGCTCTGTTGAGATGTACTGCAGATTTGTGACAGATAGATGAAAGACTCAGTCCTCCGGTGTATTTCGGTCCACTGAACGTGTGGAGTACCCCTGCACCCCCTGCCGCTGCCGCCGCCGCTGCCTCTCTGAGAGCGGTCATTAAATCACCACCAGTCAGAGCTCGGTAGGCGGTGTGCAGGCGTGCATTTTAAAAACTCCCTCCAGCCATCCCGGAATGTTGTGTGCCCGGCGCTGTATTGTGCCCATCTCCGAGAGACGTCTCGATCGGCTCATCAGCATTCCGCACAGGCGGCGCCTCCTGCAGCACCCAGATCTCCGGGTCACTCTGTTATTGTGTGTCATGATGGATATGATTAGGGCTCGAGACTTTAGGAAGACTTGAATGCTGATTCGCGGCGCTCCTGTTGACGTTCCGCTCTCCCGGCCAGATTAATTCCTCCGATGAGCAAGGGGCGGCGAAGTCGAGTTTTTTGTTTGCGTAATTAAGCCGCTAGATTTACTGCTTTTGTTCCTGGCGCTGTTCATTTCCATTTTGGTATTAAGTTCTCTTATTGTGTGATAAACAAAGGCCCAGGTGAACGCGAGCCATGCCTATTAGAGCAACTCAAAGCAAGCTGTTGTAGTATTCACTCAGCTTTTGTGTGTGTTTGTGTGTGCGCTTTCTCTGTTGCAGGTGGATGAGGATGATGATGCTGAGGACTTTGTTTCCAGTCCGTCTGAGGAAGATCAAAGCTACCAACAACAAGTATGCACATCAATCTCAATACATCACTTAACAAATAACGTTGATTATCTGGTTACAGCAGTGCAGGTTAATCTCTGAGCTAGATTAGATGGCGAGTGAACAGTCTGTTCTCATAGTGGAAGTGTTAGGAGTAAAAGCATTAAACAAAACTGGAACGGGAAACTTTAGTGGTAGAACTGGAAGCTTTGGTACTGGAGTTATCCCGGCTAATTCAACCATGGCTCGTAGGAAGGTTAGTGATAACAGCCAACCCAAAGGAAAAGAGTGAGAACAGAGATAGTAGAGAAATATAAGAGTCTTATTTATGTGTTCGACCTCACTAAATTTGAATTTATTTCTCTAATTATTGTTTTTATCTTGCTCTGTGTATTACAGTGGATTTTCTGAGAGATTACTTTTTGTTGTCGGCTCGTAAGGAACGAATTATTGACGAGTACCGAGGTACTGCTCTACTGGAGTCGGTGTCAGAACAGAACCGGCCACATATAAAACATTTTGGCCATTTTGGTTGCAGGCTTTTAAAATCGTCAGATATACTGCCCTTTTTCACACACATGGGTTAATTGAAGAAGTAAATAAGATGGCAGGATTTAAGTATTTAGGGTAAAATCGATGTCGTTCCGCCAGGATGAATTTGAAGCGGGAGCCGTGAATCGTTTGGTGTCCCCGTGTCGCGTCCCCAGACCCTCGTTTCTTAAGGAGAATATAAACCCGTCCTTTGAAAACAATTAAAACGCCACCCGCTCGGAGACGCTTGATCCACGGCTCCTTTATTCCGCCCGCAACGCCAATTCATCTTCCTTTGCATTTTGCTTCGTCTGTTAATAAAGCCCTTTTCATTAGCGCTGCCCTGCTTTATCTCCACGTTTGCCCTTGGGTTTTATATTTTTTATCTCCGCACGGGGCTCGGGAGAGTGGCGAGCTCGATAAAGGTGCGCTCATCCGGAACCGAGTCCTAAAGCTGCTCCAGTAAGGCCTGTGTGTCATATCGCAAACTGTCTTTGTCCGGGCTTCCTGTCCGTCTTCTTGCTGTGCAGTGTTTACATGCGTTCGGCACATGCCAACGCCGGCTGGCACACTCTAGGGGGTCTCGTTTATACTTTATGTATCTCCGAATCGAGTCCTTTAAGATCTGAATATCAACGTTCGTTTACACTTAGTCGGAGTCATGAGAGAGCATAAACCACTGGATCATTGATAATGTTCCTAAGCTAGCGTGTAACTTTGTGACTCTTGTTTATCCGACTATCTTATATGCTAAATTTTATATTCTCTATTATTTCTACTACTTAGCCTATATATTATTATATTTTAATTTAAGTAGTGTATTTTCTTCACATATGTGCTCTTATGTTAACCTTCTGTTATTGAAACCATTATTATAACGTAGCATGTTTGGTAACATTAACATATAGGCCAATAGGACTTGCACCGTAAACATTGGTTTCTTTAAAGTTTTGAACCCGTTTGAATTTTGTAATACTCTGGCATAAATATGACCTAACACATCATCAGATTTTTCACACAACACAAGTCCTAAAAGTAAGAATAAAGAGGAACCAGTTAAACAAATGTGACAGAAATATTTATACTTGGTAATTTATTTTTTTATAAAAATGATCCAATATTAACATATTAGTGATTGCAAAATGTAAATGTGAACCTGTATGATTAGCATTTAATTTGAAGGTGAAATTAGAGTCAGGTGTTTTCACTCAATGGGATTGACAATCAGGTGTAGTGTGTGCGCCCTGTGTTTATTTAAAGAACAGGCATCTATCAAAGTCTGCTGCCCTTCACAACACGTTTTGTGGAAGTGTATCATAGCACGCACAAAGAGATTTCTGAGACCTCAGAAAAGAGTTTGTTGATGCTCATCAACTTTGAAAAGGTTACAACCATCTCTAACGAGTTTGGACTCCCCTTTTCAGTCAGACAGTTGGTAACAATGGCGGAAATTCAAGACATTGTTACCTCCCCAGGAGTGGTCGAACCAAACGACGATCACTCAAAGAGTAAGAGGCTTGGAATAGTTGGCCGAGGGTCACAAAGGAAGCCCAGGGTAACTTCTAAGCAACTGAGGCCCTCTCTCACATTGGCTCATGTTAATATTCAATGAGTCACATCAAATAACACTGAACAACAATTGTGGTGCATGGCAGGATTGCAAGGAGAAAGCCACTGCTCTCCAAAAGAACATTGCTGCTCGTCTGCAGTTTGCTAAAGATCCGTGGACAAGCCAGAAGGGCTTTTAAAAAATAGACTTTTTTGGTTTAAGAAAAATGTTATGTTTGGAGAAAGGAGAAACTGATTCCAGCATAAGAACCTATCCCATCTGTGAAACAAGATGGCGTTGGTAGTATCATGGTTTGGGCCTGTTTTGCTGCAAATCTGGGCCGGAACTGGCTTGCCATCATTGATGGAACAATGAATTCTGAAGTATATCCGAGAATTCTAAGGAAATGTAAGGACAATCTTTCCCATGACTGAATCTCAAGAGAGGTGGGTCCTGCAGTCATACACCGACCGCTAAGGCACACAAGGCCGTTCTAAGCTACCAAAGAATGGTTAAAGAAAGAATACAGTTCATGTTTTGTTTTTGGAATGGCCAATCAAGTCTGACCTTAATCCCTGGAAATGTTTGTGGAGGCACCTGAAGCGAGCATCTAATGTGAGGAACCCACCAACATCCCAGAGTTGAAGCTGTTCTGTACGGAGGAATGGGCTAAAATTCCTCCAAGCCGGTGTGCAGGACTGATCAACAGTTACAGGAAACGTTTAGTTACAGTTATTGCTGCACAGGGGGGTCACACCAGATACTGAAAGCAGAGGTTCGCATACTTTTGCCACTCACTAATATGTAATATTGGATCATTTTCCTCAATAAATAAATAGACCAAGTATAATATTTTTGTCTCATTTGTTTAACTGGGTTCTCTTTATCTACTTTTAGGACTTTGTGAAAATCTGATGTTTTAGGTCACATTTATGCAGAAATATAGAACATTCTAAAGGGTTCACAAACTTTCAAGCAACACTACGTATTTATAAAGTGTTTACGCATTGACTCGGGTGCTGCAGTGCGTTTGGGTAACTTCCGTGTTCCTGATGTTCTAGGTGGAGGAGCTGTTAAAGGAGGTGCAGACACTGAGAGAGGAGCTGAGATTGAAGGAGAAGCTGATTGTTACCCTTGTGCAGAACATGGTACGTCCTCACTCTGTCCTAATACTTATAGTTTGGTTAATCATATGAAGATTAATTATGTGCTTCTTCTCTTTACCTTAAACTAACCAAGATGAGTTGGATATGTGCATGGCTTTTGGCTGAACATGTAACGTTTTATCTTCAGTTGCAGGTTCTTTATTATTTTGGCATATTTTTGTACCTGATAAAGCTATTAATAATAAATGAGACACAAAATCGCTGAATTGAATGAGCATTTGTTTAGGCTACAAATGCACTGTCTCTGTTTCTATAAATAAAAATAAATCATAGTGAACTTATCAACAACACAACAATACATATTCCCAGATATCAGCATCTTTATGTTTCTTGGGAAATGTGTGAATACTTTTGTTTTTACAACTTGCAGCTCTTAAACTGGGACTCCTGAGTGACTAAAAACAAAGTTCTCTTGCATTTTCTCCACTATTTTTGAATATTGGCCTTATGAGCATTAATTGAACTATCAAAATAGCATTAATTAACCCTATCTCTGCTTAATTAAGACAAAAAGCGAAGGCAGTAAGTCAGTCAGCTTTGATTCTATACATGAGTGTCTTTAGCATATCGGAGATTATATTATATTGTATATTTTTCTACGATATGATCACCCTTAAGAGCACTGTCGCTGATGTAGAACCATGACCCATTGAGTACTGACTCATTGTTACTGAGTATAAAGGACCTATAATATATAAATGTAAACAAACAGCGAGGGAGCCAGCGGTTTTTTCAGAAGCCGTTCCTGTAAGATTGACAAGATAAAAGCTGGCAGTAAATTGCAAAGCTGATGCTGTGGGGGGAAAAAAACAACATTTCTACTATTAAAATGATAGAAAATGAGAACGGCGGATTCAGAGCGATGATAATAGCGACTCGTCTTCAATCTGTTACCCAGCAGCAGTCATTTTTCAAAAATGGCACTTTCTTGAATGTATTTACACAATACAATATCAGACTGAAAATGTAAAAGGGATTCGAGATCCAAACGTGTTAGAGAGAGAGGAACAGACTGAAATGCTACACCATTCTGTTTCAGACCTCATTCAGCACCGTTACAGAAAAAACATTTCTTAACCTTATCTGATGGTGAAAAAGGATCTACAAATACAGCCTGATGTGCTTCAGCTCAAAGAGTATCAGTCCTAAACTCGGCAGCACTGCGTTTAGTCTGCGGCTCATCTCTTGGGTTTTAAGTATTAATGTAAAGCAGATTAGGATTAGTGTTTAATATAAGATTTGGTTTGATTGTTTTTGTTTTTTAGATAAAATAAGTTAATCTTTTATTATCCCACAATGAGTGTATACAGGGATAGCAATTCTTGTAATGTATAAAATCTAGAATGTAATAAGTAAAATATGTAGAAATATACATTATAAAATGTATAAAATATAGAGTAAACTCAAGAATAACAATAGGATATATGAAGTTACAGAATTTACGGAAATTGTTGCAAATATTGCACAGAGAAGTTACACATGTGCAAGATTTATGCTTTGTTTCAATGTTTAATTATAACAGTAATAATAACTAATCATAATTATAAAAAATTTTCAGTTGAGTGATATTAATAAATAATAATAATGAGTTAATAATAATAATAATAATAATAATATTGTTATGCTAATAATAATAATAATAATAATAATAATAATAATAATATTAATAGTAATTCCAGTTTTCAAATGCTTTTTTATGCAGAGTAAATGTAAACTGCAGAATAAAAATATTTTTTATATATATATATTTTTTATATATGTTACAAACTAACAACAGTTGCAAATATTGGCCAGTTGTTAACAATGCAAAAGCTTTCTGCTTTAGTTTGTTTTTTGTTTGTTATTATTTAAATTATTATTATTTTTTTTATATTAAAGGTGTGATGATGCAAGGCTGGCGGAATGTAGAATTAAAAACACTAGATATTTAATAAATTAATTGATAACAAATCATGAACAAAGTTACTATTTAATAACATAGTTTTATTAAAGAAAATAAAAGCTTCTTTTTTGTAGGTTTTTGTTTTTTAGTCTCATTTAGTCTTTTTAGTCTCATTTAGTCTTTTGTCTCATTAACAACTTTCCTTTTTATTTATTTATTTTTATTTCGTTTAGAAATTTTGTTTGAATTTTTGCTCAATATGGAGCTCCTATGACTCTGTGGTAAGAAAAAGGCTGCTGGAAACAGCAGTTCCTAAGGGCCTGGGTTCGAACCCTGGCCCTCTATTTGCACCCAGTGATCCCCAAAATACTCAATAGAGTCTGGCTGAGAGTGCATGTCTGCAGCCAGACCCCTTTCAAAATACTGGCTGCCAAAAATGGTCAAAAACTCACTCACTCTCTCTCTCTCCCCTCCCCCTCTCTCTCTTCCTCTCTCTCTCTCTCTCTCTCTCCCTCTGTATGCATGTGTGCGTGTGTGTGTCGTGTTGGCTGGTAATCTCGTTCACTCCCACGTGCAGTTCTTTGCAGCTTGTGGTTTTCAGGTGGGATTAATTTGTCTTCCTGAGCTGCTGCTTTCTTTGGGAAATAAAAACTTGTGTTCTCGGGCATCCTCACCGGTGCTGTCAGCCATTAGAGGAGCACACACTCGCTTTGTCATTATCCTTCCTGTGTGTGTGTGTGTGTGTGTGTGTGTGTGTGTGTGTGTAAGTACGAGAGCTTTAATGGCACTGTTCACCTAAACACACTGCAGCTTCATCTCTCAGTACTCTAGATGTACAGCATGCAGGGTTTGATGAAGCTGTTTTTCTCTTTCTTATTTTAGGTCACTGTAGGCTAATAGTGTTATGCAGAATTAGGAAATGCTGGTTAGAGGACCATTTTGGACACGGCCCCAAGTCGAAATATCATTCCGTTAACATGGGACAACTTTTTTAAAGTCATGCCTTCTTAATGAGTTAAACATTCGTTTTTTTTGTTGTTGATCAGAGGCCCCCTTTGGCGGTCACACCATGCCGCTGCCAGCAGGAGGACTTTGAGGGGGTGCTGCAGAGACGAGAGCAACAGGACAAGGGCACCCAGACCCCATTGAGGGTGCAAAATGTGAGTGCAGAATAATCGTAGCTTATCCCTGGGTTCATTAGTGCATGTGGAATAATAATAATAATAATAATAATAATAATAATAATTATAACCATAACAAAAATGTTATTAATAACAACAACAATACTATTGATGATGATGATGATGATGATAATAATAATAATAATAATAATAATAATAATAATAATAATAATGGCAACAGTTATAATGATGATAGCAACAAATTCAATAATAATAATAATAATAATGTATTATTTATTTTCATTATTAATGTTGTAGTAGTAATAATAATAATAATAATAATAGCACTATAACAATAATAATAATAATAATAATAATAATAATAATTATAAAAAAACCTGATGAATGGTATGAATAATAATAATAATAATAATAATAATAATAATAATAGCATTATAACAATTATAATTATTAAAAAACTTGATGAATGGTATGAATAATAATAATAATAATAATAATAATAATAATAATAATAACAGTAGTAAGTTAAAATAAATTACATACAATGATAATAACAAAAATATGAATAATAATAATAATAGCAAGAATTTGAATAACAATAATATAATAACATTTTAATAATACTGCTACTAGTAATTTATAATTTATTATTTTGAAATCAGTAATATTAACAGTAATTTAGTAATAATTATAAAAAATGGTCAATTGATAAATAATAATAAATAATTATTTTTTAAATAATCATCATAATAATAATAATAATAAACAGTTCTTCCAGGTTGCAAAAGCATTTTTAAAATTTTTAATGAAATGGCAGAATCAAGGTAATGAAACGTGGATAAAGTTAAGCCTTAAACTGTCTTCTTTTGTCCTTGTGACTTTAGAAGGAAGTCGCTCATTCTTTCCGCCCTTGTTGACAAACAGCGGGCACTGTTCTGGCCTGGCAAGCTCTTGGCAGCTTCAGAAGTGCCCTTCTCCTTTTATCAGCTGGTACCCAGAATGCCAGGGCAGGTTAATAATTCTCCAGCCATTCTTACTCTCTCTCTCAGCCAGTCATTCTCCTCTTAAAAGCAGTGTTTGTGCTCTGATGAAGATAATGGGGTGTCTCAGCTCCCCTCTCAGTTTTGGAGAGTGGCTCGAGGTGTTGTGATGGAACGCTGCAGTAGGACTGGCTCTCAGAGGGAGGAGAGAGACGCGTCTCACAATAAGCAGCACCTGCAAACGGAGGCCGGACGGGCAGAAGACGAATGGAGGGACACGCTGGACGCTCAATCACAGAATCACTTTGTTTTTGTCTCCTGTTCCGGGTTTAGCCTTTAGGGGTCATGCTTGGTGGAATTGGTTTAGATCTGAATCCCGTCGTCTGGCCTCAAATGTTAAAAGTAGGAATGATTTAGAGCTGAAACTTTGATTTGGCTTTTCCAATTCACAGTCAGCAGGCTCACCGTGTAACCCCATCAGATCTGCTGCTCTGCTGACGGGGCGAAACACCATGTCGTCTTTGGAGCGTCGCTTTTTATGTTTCCTAATCTGATTTTTTTTATGACTGGCACTTGTCGCACAGCGGTCTAATGCCCCAGGCCACCACTTTGGGTCTGGGTTTGAGTCCTGGCAGAGTTTTCTGACCCACTATGGCATCACATGCAGGGATTAAGCCCTCTATTAGAGTATAAGCGCTCTGCGATGATAAAATAATTAAGCTCATGGTTGTAACACTCAGACTTTAATGCCTTATTTCTCACTTAAGAACTTCGTTGGTATTCCGGTTTGAAAGCTCAGCTCTTTTCTTATCGTGTGGTTTTTTTTTTCCTTCCACTGACTGACTGAAACTGTACGAACAAGTCGATGCTAATTAATTCTCATTAGCTCAGATGCTGTTGCGCTGACTGATTGTTGTCTGATTCTGTGACCTGCTTGCGTTATCGACTGGAACCTTAAAGGGTGTTGCATATTAATAAGATCTATAATCATCAGACAAAGTCTCTTAAATAAGCAGCCGCCGAGCCCAGAGCCGATTTCACTTTGGTCTTCGGTTGTTAATTCACTCAGATAAAGAAAGTAAAGGATTAAGACTGTAGGAGGTAACGGCCTGCCAGGTTACAGACCAGTCAGTCCTCATCATGCCAACCGCTCACAGCGGGCATGGGAGTCAGAACTGCAGATAGGAGTGATGATAGAAAGAAGTCTGGTTCAATAGTAACGACGTATAATATTTCGTAATAATATGCATTGTTCATCTGACATGCTATCTTATAATAACATACTTTCTCGTAATAATGGTGTTATATTGTAATAACATATCATTTTTATGATGTACATTTTTACATTTTTATGGTAACAATACCTGCGTCAGTTTTCAGACAAACTTTCTCGTAATGTTGACATACCGTAATAACGACGTACATCATTTTGATATTTCTTTTCGTAATAATGGTGTAATATTGTAATAACATGCGTTATTTTTATGCTGTGCTTTCTCGTATTGATGACGTAATATCGTACTAATGATGTACGTCATTTTTATGACATACTTGTAATATTGACGTCATATCGTAATAACGACATCACTTTCTCGTAACAATACGTACGTCAATTTTATAACAAACTTTCTCGTAATGTTGACATATCATAATAACTTACATCATTTCTCGTAATAATGTAGTAATATTGTAGTACGATGT
This sequence comes from Ancistrus triradiatus, assembly GCA_025084515.1. Classification (NCBI taxonomy): domain Eukaryota; kingdom Metazoa; phylum Chordata; class Actinopteri; order Siluriformes; family Loricariidae; genus Ancistrus; species Ancistrus triradiatus. The sequence continues at coordinate 192,390 of JAJAGP010001370.1, forward strand.
ACGCCATGTTTACGCCATTTTTTTTCTCGTAATATTGTAATAACTATGTACGTCATTTGTACGGCATACTTTGTCGTAATATTGACGTAATATTGTAATGACATCACTTTCTTGTAACAATATGTAGGTCAGTTTTACGACATACTTTCTCATAGTATTGACATGCCCTAATAACGACGTACATCATTTTTACAACGTACTTTCTATGTACTTTGTCGTAATAGTGACATCATGTCGTAATGACATACGTCATTTGTAGTACATTTTTCTCATAAGGTCGTAATATTGTACTAAGGATGTATGTCATTTTTACAACAAACTTTCTTGATAGTGACGTATCGTAATAACGACGTACGTAATTGTTACGATGTCTTTTGTTGTAATAATGACATCATTGTCATAATAAATGTAATTTTTAATACATATTTCTCATAAATAATGATGTGATATTGTGCTAATGATGTACTTCTTTCTTGTAATAGTGACGTAATATTGTAACGATGTGCATCATTTTTACAACGTAGTTTCTTGTAATATTGTACTAATATTGTACTAATGATTTACATCATTTGTACGTCATACTTTCTTGTAATAATGACATATCGTAATAACAACAAAGGTCATTTTTATGACTTTTTCTTGTAATAATGCTGTAATATTGTAATAACAGCATACGTCATTTTTCTCGTAGTAATGACGTAACATCGTAATACGTTTTAAAGTACGATGTACTTTTTCGTAAAAATAACATAACGTAATACGTCATTTTACAACATGAAAAACGCACATAGTTTTTAGAACGTACTTTTTTTGTTAGATTGGCATAACTTCTTATAATACCGTCATTTTTCCGACGCACTATCTTGTAATAACAATGCGACATCTCATAACGACACATGTGGACGTCGTGACAAACTTTCTCGTAATATTGACATATCGTAATAATGGCGTATATCATTTATACGATGTACTTTGTCATCATAATGTCATATCATAACATATGTCATTTTTAATACATATTTCTCGTAATAATGATGTGATATTGTACTAATGATGTACGTCATTTTTACAACAGACTTTCTCGTAGCAATGACGTAATAATGTAGTAACGATGTGCATCATTTGTACAACGTACTTTCTTGTAATAATGCCGTAATATCGCATAGCATACGTCGTTTTTCTCGTAGTAATGACGTAACGTCGTAATACCGGCATGCGTTATTTTTACGATGTACTTTTTTTGAAAAATAACATGACGTAATACGTCATTTTTACAACATGAACAATGCACAGATTTCTTAGAACATACTTTTTCGTTAGATTTGCAAAACGTCTTGCAATAGCATAATTTTACCGACGCGCTTTCTTAAAATAACAATGTAACGTCTCATAACTACACGTGATGCTCTGGGTAACGTTCGGCTCCGAAGCCCTCGAGTCCGGATGTTAATTTGATGCTCCGACCTGTACGTCGTTACGGAGCAGCTGGTGGGAATGTTTGGGCCGATCTACATATAAATAATTGGGAGTTGCTTCCGTATTCGGAGAGTATTTTTGTGAATCCGTTATTTATTTCTCGAGAATGTGTCACATCATGGTGTAAAAATGCAGGTGGTATCCGTGGGTGTGTGCTAATCCCGGAGCGGGGCGAGTGTCTGAGCTGTGTGATCTGTGGTGTTGGGTCAGTGTGCATCTCTCTCTCTGCGCAGGGCGTGGCGACGCCTCCCGTGCTCTCGGCGGACGCTCGGCTCCTGTGCGTGCCCCTCCTCTACAAGCAGAGTGAGTCTCGAACCCCCGTTTCCCACCCCTCGAGCCGTCCGTCACCTGCCCGCATCACCCTGTAGATCTGTCCCGGCGCACCCTTCTCTCTCCATCCCTTCCTCTCCCCGGTCATGTGATCATTTCATTGTCCGTGCCGGTGGCTCCACCCCTTGATTATCCATTCTGTCCACTGCTGCTTTTCCACCACGCAGTCCAGTACGGTGAAATCAGGCCACTGGAATCAACTTTGTACCGAAAAATTAAAAGCACAGCGCTTCTGAACAGCTTTAGTGAACCAAAATCACAATTTAATCTTAAAAGTCACTTTATGCGTAGTAATTTGACGCAGTTTGTCATTTCACAACATAATTCTGCGTAATAATGATGTACTTTCTCATAAAAACAAGCTTGCGTCATAAAACCATACATTGTTGTTACGACGTACTCTCCTAACGAACTAATATCGACATATGTAGTTTTTACAACATAATTTCTCGTTATAATGGCGTGATATCTCGTAATAACGTGCATTTTGTTTTGTGAGATACTCTCTTATAATAACATACTGGCTTGGGATAATGACGTCATATTGTCGTCATGTGCGTTATTTTTAGGGTGGATATTTCCGTAATAATAACGTAGTATCTTGTAATTTCTTGTAATAACAACATAAAATCAATGTAGCTAGTTTTTCTGACAAACTTTCTCGTTATAACGGCATAATATCTCGTAATAAGTTGCGTTATTTTTTTTTATTGCATACTTTCTTATAATGACATACTTTCTCGTAATAATGATGTCTTTAAATAACAACAGGTATTATTTTAGGGCGTACATTCTCGAAATAAGGACCTAGCATCTCAACAAGAACGCGTCAACTTTCCGACGTACTTTCTTTTAATAGAAACCATGTCGGTAATTTTTCGGACAGACTTGCTTGTTATAGCAGCATAATATCTTGTAATAGAAGCATTATTTTTACAGCATGCTTTCTTATAATGACATGCGATAAAGACGCGATATCTTGAAATAACGCACTATTTTTAGGGCGTACTTTCTCGTGATAACAGCAAAACATCTCGTAAAACCTCAGTAGTGAAGAAACGTCTTGTAATAGCGTCTTTTATTAACAACATAGAAGGAACATGCGTAGATTTTATGACATATTATTTTTATGACACACTTTCTTGTATTAACAGTGTCATAAAATCTTATCATAACACGTAATTTTTATGACGTACTTACTCATAATAACAACGCATGTCAATTTTATGACTTGCTTTCTTGTAATAAGAACATAAAAACAATGTCGGTTAATTTTAATTGGACAGACCTTGTAATAGCAGCTTATTTTTACAGTATACTTTCTTATGTCATACTAATAATGATGCCCAATACCTTAACTAATGAACAGCTGCATGTATTTTAGGGCATACATTCTCGCAATTATGACACAACATCTCTATAACATACTTCAATTTACGACATCCTTTCTCATAGTAATGAAGTAACTCATTGTAATAACCACATACATCATTTTTACAAAATACATTGGTGTGAACCAGTGTTTGCCTCCTTCCCGATTTCTTATTTTTTTTTGCATGTTTGTAAGTAAACACAAAATGCAGTTTTTAAATGAAGGTGTTTATTATTAAGGGAGAAAAAAAATCCAAACCTACATGGCTCTGTGTGAAACAGTGAATGCCCCCCTTATTAAAACATAACTATTTTATCACACCTGAGTTCACTGTCTCGAGCCACACCCAGGCCTGATTATTGCCACACCTGTTCTCAATCAGGACATCACTTAAACAGGACCTGCCTGACAAAGTGAAGTACACCAAAAGCTCCTTAAAAGCTACACATCATGCCGAGATCCAAAGAAATTAAGGAACAATTGAGAAAGAAAGTCATTGAGATCTATCAGTCTGGAAAGGGTTATAAAGCCATTTCTAAAGCTTTGGGACTCCAGCGAACCACAGTGAGAGCCATTATCCACAAATGGAGAAGACATGGAGCAGTGGTGAACCTTCCCAGGGGTAGCTGGCCGACCAAAATTACCCCAAGAGTGCAGCGACGACTCATCCAAGAGGTCACAAAACACCCCACAACAACATCCAAAGAACTGCAGGCCTCACTCGGCTCAGTTAAGGTCATTGTTCATGCCTCCACCATAAGAAAGAGACTGGGCAAAAAAGGCCTGCATGGCAGAGTTAAAAGACGAAAACCACTGCTGAGCAAAAAGAGCATTAAAGCTCATCTCAGTTTTTCCAGAATACATCTTGATGATCACCAAGACTTTTGGGAAAATATTCTGTGGACTGACGAGACAAAAGTTGAACTCTTTGGAAGGTGTGTCCCATTACATCTGGTGTAAAAGTAACTCAGCATTTCAGAAAAAGAACATTATAGCAGCAGTAACATATGGGGGTGGTAGTGTGATGGTCTGGGGCTGTTTTGCTGCTTCAGGACCTGGAAGACTTGCTGTGATAAATGGAACTATGGATTCTGCTGTCTACCAAAAATCCTGAAGGAGAATGTCCGGCCATCTGTTTTTGACCTCAAGCTGAAACGAACTTGGGATCTGCAGCAGGACAATGGTCCAAAACACACCAGCAAGTCCACCTCTGAATGACTGAAGAAGAACAAAATGAAGACTTTGGAGTGGCCTAGTCAAAGTCCTGACCTGAATCCTACTGAGATGCTGTGGCATGACCTTAAAAAGGCCGTTCATGCTCAAAAACCCTCCAATGTGGCTGAATTACAACAATTCTGCAAAGATGAGTGGCCAGAATTCCTCCACAACGCTGTAAAGGACTCTTTGCATGTTATTGCAAACACTTGGTTGCAGTTGTTGCTGCTAAGGGTGGCCCAACCAGTTTAGGGGGCAATCACTTTTTCACACAGGGGCATGTAGGTTTGGATTTTTTTTCCCCTTAGTAATAAACCCCTTCATTTAAAAACTTTAAAAACAACTTACTTGGGTTGTCTTTGACTTATATTTAAATCCTTCGTGAATAACGACTCGTAATAATGACGTACAATTACCGTGCTTTCTTGTAATAACAGCGTAACATCTCGTAATGACAGCGTACCCTGTTTTATGATGTACTTTCTCTTCATAATGACGTAACGCCTCCTAATAACAACGTACATCATTTTTACAGCATACTTTCTTGTAATATCAATAAGCTTTTGCGTCGTAGTGATCTTTAGCTTTAGGGTTTTCTAATCCCGAATATCCAAAAGGGTGTAAGATACTGATACTGCAGGACCTTCGTACTTATACAGGACCGTGTCATTTCTTTACTAAAAACTCTACATATCATACAGAGAATTTCGAATCTTACCGTAATCCTGTCTGAAATACTCGTCTCATGCTCCTACTGTTAACAGTGCGAATAAGGTAAAGTAAACCTCTGCAGACGTCCTATGAACAGGTCGTGATAAGAAATAGATGCCACATTCCATGCGTACTCCTCCGGTACACATCTGGATCACCTCACGCCAAGAACGAAGGGCAAAAACGGCGACCTTACGCCCTCAGATGTCGCCTCCCCAGTCACGTATCTGTCATCGCTAGAGTGCTCGCCATGAAACAAAGCACTGAATTAAAGCGCCATCCTTCTCCTCTGTGCCAGGCCGGATTAAAGAGCGGCACGCTGTGAGGCGGCAAGAGCTGATACAGCTGTGGAAGTGCACAGAAGTGGCGCTCACACTACACACTCACACACATACATGCAGGCTTATTCATTACAGAACGTGACTTGATGTGCGAGTAGGAGATTACAGCGTGGCGTTTCAGGTGGCACAGTGGGTCTGCCGTGCCCCCGCTGCCTGTAATAACAGGGGCTTCTCACGCTCACAGCGCGTGCTTTTCACTAAAAGTTAGTGGTCGTACCATCAAACGGATTAGCGTCTTTTAATCCTCTGACTCAAAAACCGCAATAAGGGTTGGCGATCGGTAAATAAGGTCTCAAACAATGCATTCCTCGCAGCATGACGCAGTGAAGTTTGCCTCTACCTGCACCCTCCCCTTCCCTCCTTGCAGTCAGTTATAATTCATGTGTTAAGAGGGTGAACAGAAACGTAGTCCTGATTATCACACAAAATGGAGGGGCCAATCCACAGCGATACAGGATTAGGTTGTGAGTATGGTGGGCTAATATGCCAGCCTACCACCACAGGGACCCGGGATCGAGTCCCCTGGTGCCCACTGGTCATATCAGGTGCCAAATGCAGACACAATTTCCCAGTGTTCGAGGGAGGTGATCGAGGCTTGGCAGCTCTCAAGCTTAATCCAGCTTTAAGGGGGTCTGGTGCCCCCTATAGGGCACCTCGTGTTCTTCAGGGACGGGCACCAGAGCCCTCGAACCAGTATAACCTGGTCTAGTTGTTTAAGAGGATTGAATACAAACCAGAACCGGGAGTTCCTGCATGGCTGGTGGAGTGGGAAATCTCTCTCAAACACACACACACACACACACACACACACACACACACACACGTGCACACAGAGGTGTTGTAAGCAGCTGGTTTTGCTCATCTCTCTGATTTTTTAAAGATGTTTGCTTGTTTATCTCCTGGCATGGTGTGCATGAGACCTTGGCACCATCTTTGAGGCTGAGATTTCTAAAGCTGTACACAGTGTGTGTGTATGTGTGTGTGTGTGTGTGTGTGTGTGTGTGTGTGTGTGTGCGCGCCCCGATCTCCCCACCCTGGGTCCGTTGTTTGCTCCTGACTGACAGATCTTTCCTCTCCTTGTTTCTCCTTCTGCCTCTCCCAAACTGCCCTTGGCACAGGAGTGGAGGAGCTTGTGCATTACTTCAGAGATACAGCGTGGTACAGTACTGCCTGTCTTTTCTCTAATTATTCTCAAATCCCCCCATTTAGGGTTCTTACAGTGTCACGGTTTGACATTTCATCACCTGGTTGGGTCCTTTACTCAACTCGACTGAGTGGTCTAGAGATCTCGGAATATTAGATAACCGGGACTTATACGAAGGTTGTGCGTAAAATCTTTAACTATTTAAATATCTATAATATTATGTAATTTAATTTAATGTGCAGTAGTATACATTAAAGCTTGGGCATGTCTAGTCGCCAACTTTCCAAATGACATAGGCTTTAGCGACTGATCATTTTTGGTCTTTGTATTTTCTAATGTTAATGTGTTAAATAAGGATGGTTTTAATCAGGTGCCCAGGTGGCACAAGGCTGGGAAATGGAATCAAATCATGGCATGCCTTCCAGTCTAGTCGGGCATTTTATGCAGGCACGATTGCGCTGTGACAGACTGGCATTCCATCCAGAGCACGCTTACATTTTGTGCTTTGTATTCACCGGAATAGGCTGTCTCCAAAAACAAGGATCAAACGTGAAGTGAAAAAAGATTAAAAAAAAAAATAGAATAATATTTTAAAAAGATTTCAAGTCACCGATTTTACCTCGTATTGTTGAAGAAAAAAATTATTAACACAACACTTTGATTTTTCATATAAACCCGTAAATACGCTGCAGGTTTAGAGCACAGGGCAAAAAAACTGTAAAAACAAAAAACTGGAACTCTGAGGAGTTTGTATGTTCTCCTTCTCCTTTTTCTTTCTATCCATTTTTCTTCCTCATTTCTTTCCCTTCCTTTTGCGTTTCCATTCTCATCGTTTTCCCTTTTGTATTTTTTTTTCTTTTCGGTCTTTTTCTCCTTTGTATCTCGATCGTTTCTTGTCTGCTGCATTGTTCTTTTCATTCCTTCTTTTTCATGTTTTTTTGTATTTATTCTGCCTCTGTCATGTTTACTTTCTATTCCATTGTCTTCCTTCATTCTTTCTGACTTCTGTCTCTTCTTCGTCTTTGTTTTTCTTTCTGCATTTCTGTCTTTCTTTTTAGTTTTCTCATGGAGGCAGAACTTAGTAACGACTTAATGCAGGGTTCAGACTAATATTTTTAAGTTTTCCGACAATTATTATTGACCTCCAGAAGCAACATCTAAAAGTAGGTGAGAATATCTGAGTGTTTTAGGAGCTCTTAAGCTGCCAGAAGAAAGTCGCTACTCAAAAGGTCTTATTTATTTAGGCTTTACTTTCTGCTTGTATGTGCGTTGTATCTTAGGGCCCCATGAATGTTTTTGACGTCCTTATTTTGTGAAAATGTCAAACCGTAGCATTCTCATCCCAATATGTTCTCTCTCTCTTTTGAGGAATGCATG
>JAJAGP010001371.1:0-20790 GCA_025084515.1 Ancistrus triradiatus
AGATGGTTTTGTAACCTTTTCCAGCCTGATGAGCATCAACAACTCTTTTTCTGAGCTCCTCAGAAATCTTCTTTGTTCGTACCATGATACACTTCCACATACTTTTTTTCACATACTTTTGCCACTCACTAATATGTAATACTGGATCATTTCCTCAGTAAATAAATGACCAAGTAATATATGTTTGTCTCATTTGTGTAACTGGGTTCTCTTTATCTACTTTTAGGACTTGTGTGAAAATCTGATGATGTTTTAGGTCATATTTATGCAGAAATATAGAAAATTCTAAAGGGTACACACACACCATACCAGCTTAACCCAGTTTAGGTTTACAAGGGCCCAGAGCCTATCTGGCAGCACAGAAGGCAAAATGGAAAACCATCCCTGAACAGGGTGCGAATCCAACATCTCACATTTAGAAAGTTAATGTCTTTGTGGACCTTTACGAATATTAGTTATATAACTTGTCAAAGTGAGAACCCAAAGTAAGGCGTGATTGATTTTTTATTTTTTGTTCTCGAAACAGTGTCTCAGTTATAAATGACAGCTTCATGTAGCATTTATTTGATGCCCTCAAGCAGATAGCCTTAAATGAAGCAGAGCAGTTGAGAGTTACGGCAGTTGCTCAAAGCCAGTCAGTGGCACTCCAGCAGAGGTAGGACTTCAATTACTAGTCCAGAAGAATTTAAAGCTGCACCAACAAAATAAGTCTGTACTTTTCTATGATTCATGAAATATCCGGTCACCTGATTGGCCTCCCTCATTGTGCATTCTTCTTCTCCTTCTAACACTGCCTGTGGAATGACACCATTCCATAGGCAGGATAACAAGCTAACATCCCTAACAAAGGATAAAGGGCTACATACATCGGTATACAGGATCATAAATAACCAGAATTAACCAACCAAGACGTTGTAGCGATTTCTAAATCTATTTAAGTTAAACAATATTGAGCAAGTTGGTTCTTTCTCTCTCTTTCCCCTCTCTTATCCTTAGTACTGCTCAATAATGTCCTTGTTAATTCCTAGCCCATGTTTAATCCGTGTTGGGTTCCAGGTGTAAATTTGGTAGTTTTGTAAATAAAAGGCTTTGTTTCAGGTTGGCAACAAGTCAAAAATCAAAACTGGTGATGGATTTCTTTATTCTACTGCTGGTTCCTCTCACCAATTGTTGTCCCAATTGTTTTCCAATCACCTCTGACATTACACGTCCGAAATGTGTGTGTGTGTGTGTGTGTGTGTGTGTGTGTGTGTGTGTGTGTTTTCCCCAGGGGCTTGGTCAGGTCCTCAATTACACGCTCTGGGTGTATGACCTTTAGTGTCTTGCTCTTTCTATACTCTAAGCTGCCCATCACACACATGGCTCCGTTTGATAGATGTCAAAAGCTAAATGTGTCCGGTTTGAACAGGATTGGAACAATTCTATTAGTAATTGACTGACTTTCTTCATCAGAATCCTTGGTACAGATGGACCTGAGGCACAGACAGAACACAAAGGCCAGCTTGCTGTTACATTATTCAATCAGGCGCTATTCAGAAAGGTCCAAAGTTATTGATTTTATTCTTTCAAAATTTTGTTCAAACTTCCTACCTTCAAGAAAAGAATATACAAAGTTCAAAACTGGGCTTAAACATGGATGCCCTCTTACCCAATTTGTGCTGTGCATGAGCACCAGGAAGTTCAAGACTTATGAAATGAACTATACTATATATTCACACTCTATATTGACAAAACAATAAAGCACACAGATAGAACTGTAGGATTGCTGCAAACCTTGGCATGCAGACACTTTGCAGGGAGATATGTAACTGATTATAGGTGCAGTCTGATCAGACACTGGGTCTTGCCACAAGAGGATATAAAATTGCTTCTCCTGCTGTTCTATCAACATGCTCTCAGAGGCTACCTTTGGGTAGTATACCTCTTGGTGAGAGAACGTTGACTGCTAGACATGCCTCTTTGACACATTCGCCCACATCTGGGCCTGTAGATCCACAATATGCATAGTTTGGTGGAGACATTCCTGGGAAACCCATGCTGTTCTTGGGCACACGTTATCCTGCTGGAAAATGGCAGTTGGAAGCCCTGCCATGAGAGGCAACACGTGGATGTCCTGCACATATTGCTGACTTGTTAGTGTCCCTTTTATCACTACTATTGGTGAACGGGCATCACACCAGGAGTTGGGACAGTGTGTTGCTCCACAAAAAATGCAGGATTGAAACGCTCACCACGAGGCCTCCATACTCGAATCCAACTGTCATGGGATCCCAAACAGAACTTGGATTAATCATTAAAGAGGATACGGTTCCAGTCTGTAGCAGTCCAGGTTTCTCATTCAGAACACCAATGCAAATGAAGGTGATGGTGGCTGGATGCCTGTTAATGACAGGACACGTAATAGGCTCTGTGACAACAAATTTCCTCCTGCTAAGTGCCTGGAAATGGTTCGATCCGAGACAGGGGTGTGTAGTGAAGCTACCAACTGTGTCTGGGTTTTGGATAATGAAATTGAGGGAGCTGCTCGTGCTTGTCGGTGGATCAAACGATCCTCTCTACTGTTGGTCTGTCTGATCCATCCAGACCCTGTTTGCTATGTGTGTGTGCCCTCACAAAACCACTGCTCCCAACAGCTATGGTCAGAATGGCCTAGATGATGGGTAATTCGTCAAAATGACCATCCTGCATCTCTCAGTCCAATGATGCGCCCGCTCTCAAAGTGCATCATAGAGGCATGTCTAGCAGTCAATGATCTTTCGTCAAGAGGTACACTACCCAAAAATAACCTCTGAGAGCATTTTTATGGGGCAGCGGGTGAAGTACTTTTACGCCCTCTTTTGGCAAGACCCAGTGTCTAATCAGGCCACACCTGTAATCATTTACATATCTACCTGAGACAGAACTGCATGCTGAGTTTTGCAACAATCTATACCTAAAACACCCACTACAAGGACCAACTGTCCCATTCCTGTCCATTATATGCAGCAGAATGAGGCAGTTAGTCCATGATAAGACTAAGATTTTGAACAGGTGATTGATGGCTTCACGTGCTGTACACCGGCGATCAGGGTAACCGGTGCTGGTCCTCTTGGGGATCAGCGCTGCTACACAGCACTGTTTCTGTGTCACATACAATGACTTGCACAACCCATCCAATTTCTTCCGATCCTCTCGACCCTCTGGGTGACATTGGAGTGGCTTTGCTCAAAACCCCAACCACTTCTGCTCAGGAAATGAGATCAGTCTGGCTCAGTGGCTTGTTCTGAGCCAATCTCAGCTGTTGTCATGCTTTATTAACTTATGCCTGAGATCACTCAGAAGAATGAAAACTGAATGTCTGGCTGGTTGTCTGGATTAGTATACAGTGCTGTCAGAAAGTCTTTGTCTCGTCTGAAGTCGTGCACATTTTTATCACCTGTGCACTTTATTATATATTATATGTATACCGAGTCATTCGTGCAGTCTAAACAGCCTTTCTTTGGACTGCAGTGCAGCTGTATATAGATACATGATAACAGTTTCTGCTAATATTCACATCAACCATAAGAATGGGAGAAAATGAGATCGCAGTGATTTCCACCATGTAGTGTTAGGCAGGCTGGATTGAATACAGGTGCCCTGTTTCACACTGGGAATATGTTCAATGGGGATTGTTAACTTGAGACTTTTTTTTGCACAGTAACGTTTTAAGTGGCGTGTGGGACTGTAACTACATAGTGCTTGATAAAGTAATCCCTTGCCCATGTGGTTCTATTAGCTACTGATGAATGATGGCTCTTGATGCAGTGATGACGCCTCTTCAGCTTAAGCTTGTGCCCTTACCCTTTATGCGCTAAAATTCCTCCAGATTTCTTGAATTGTTTAATTATATTATGCACGGTAAAGCAACAAATAAGTAAATCCATTCCTATATTTCTTTGAGGAACATTGTTTTAAAACATTTAAATAATTTTCTCATGCATTTGTTGACAAACTGGAGATCCTCTGCCCATCTTTACTCCTCAGTCTTTTATGGATACTGCTTTTCTATCAAATTATGATTATAATCATCTGTTTACATTTACATTTACAGCATTTAGCAGACGCCCTTATCCAGAGCGACTTACAATTGATATATTCTTACAGTCCAAGCAATTGTGGGTTAAGGGTCTTGCTCAAGGACCCAACAGTGGCAGCTTGGCAGAGGTGGGATTTGAACCCTGGACCTTCTGGGTACTTTACAGAAATGAATACTAAATATAGTTCTGTTATAAGTTCTGTTACTCCCCAGTCTATGTTTGGAGCAGGAAAATGAGTACAGGATTAGAGGTAAATGGGAAATTACAACAATAAAACTACACCCACCACCATACACACAGTACAAGCTCTATACAAGGAGCATCGGGAATCAATGGGCAAAAAACGACATTCAGTGTCAGGCAAGGCAAGTTCGATAACCAGAATAATCCAACATTTAAACAAAGCGGCAGAAATAAAATGATCAGAAAGCTACATTAAACAAGCCTAACAAGATTAGCAGCATAACAAGCATTAAACAGACAACATAACAATGATTAAACAAGCCTAACGAGCATTCAATGGGCGCAGGAAGCATTAACAGGCAAAGAACATGGCAAACTTAAATGAAGATTCAAAGGAGCATTACAACAAACCAGTATCAACCTGAGCATGAAAAGAATATTAAAATGAAATTCCATGCCTTTGTAATTTACAAAGATTTAATTCAAGTGTTAAATGGCAATGTAATATAATCGGAGTCACTGGTTAGTGGCAGAGTAAAATCATGTAGAGAATTATTATATTGCACACGCCTAGCAAAGAGCCCCGGCTCCGTCCTGTGTAGAATCCATATTCCAAAGACAAGTTTTGTTAGGTTATTCTATTTCTAAAATGCCCTTAGAGTATGAGTGTCTAGGGATGATTCTAGCATGGTGAGACTGGGATTTGGTAGGGTAATGGTTAAAGTAGTGGCCTATGAACCAGAAGGTCTAGGGTTCAAATCCCACCTCTGCCAAGGTGCCATTGTTGGGTCCTTGAGCAACACTCGGACTGCAAGATTGTATCAGTTGGAAATCACTCTGTATAAGGGCATCTGCTAAATGACTGAAATGTAATACTGCATCATCTGTTCTAGGGCGAGTCTAGGATCAGAGCTTTTGGGATGCTGAGGACACAATGAGTACATTTTAACCTAATTTTGGGCTGTCATTTCCTCACTTGTGAAGGAGGAACATCTGACTTTTTGGGTAGAGGAAACAGTGTAATCTGAGATACACCAAGAAATATGAGAAAACGTCCATTAATTACGAGACACAAAGCCATCACTTGTATCATAACATTTGCAAGGTGCGATCAAAAACCAACTTTTTACTTTCAGGGTTTTTTTAAAGGGTGCTGTCTTGTCAGCAGTAGCCTAGCGGTTAAGTTACTGTACTCTGGACCAGAAGGTCCAGGGTTCAAATCCCACCTCTGCCAAGCTGCCACTGTTGGGTCCTTGAGCAAGATCCTTAACCCACAATTGCTTGGATTGTAAGTCGCTATGGATAAGGGCGTCTGCTAAATGCTGTAAATGTAAATGTCATTAAGGTTGTCTTGTTGTTTCTGAGCCATTCCACCAAAAGGGTGCCATTACCGTCCCCAGGGCATTACACGCATATGTAAGTAATATAATTAACTGCATGTTATTATTAAGAAAGGTGTCCTGCACAGTGACGCTACTGCAAATTTAAGGTATACTATTTAAAACATTAATAAAAACTACCTAGAACAGTGAAAATTGCATTTCTTAGCTGTCCCTGACTTCTAATATTACACTTTACAATGAAATATAAGAATTAAAATCCTTTAGAAATTTTTGGGTTTTTTTTGCATTTTGTGTCTCTCCATATCCCATCTATGCCTTAATTTTTTTAATAAGAAATACATAATAATTTGCTTTAAAATACATATTTTAGTCATGTCCCCAGGTTTTCACTGTGTCCTGATATCCTAACATATTCCAATATCAGTCAATAGGAAGCTGGATCATCTGGATCTTCTGAAGATCATGAGAGGATCTAAAGTAAGTTCTCTCTATTTTGTTTGTATTTGATGATATTGTATCTATGAGAATCAATATCAGCTTACTATCCTTTACCAAAATTATTTTTAGATGTCATTTGCTTATTGTAAAAATGCAATTTGTGTTTGGAAAACATCAGAATATTCTCAATGTCCTAATGGTATTAGTATGGATTCCATGTGGTTACATTTGTGTATTTGCTAATTATGAGCTGAAAACTCATATAAACAGTGACAGGACTGAGTAACAATATCAGGAGAAACCATGTAAATAATGTAATTATTGTAAATTAATGTAAACTACAGAAAATAAAGTGTAATCTTGAAGAGTCACAACAAACAAATGGCACCTATTCGGCAGAGTGTATCATTAGCATTGTCCAGTCCTGTTAATAGTGCTCTTAGCACCTGTCTTGTTATTTGTACAACAAATACACAGTCCTGACAGTCCTCTTCATCCATGTAATTGTGCTATTGACCTTGTGCTCTTCAGACCTCAAGAATATTCCTCTGTCCTTTTGCAATCACCTCATCATGTGGCTTCATGTCTCGTTATGCTCTGGCCACCTTGGTGAGAAGCACACCCTGCAAATGTTTGCAACTGTTTGCCAGATGGTACTGGTGAGAACCCACGTATGATAATATTTGTTGTTTACTCAAATGACACCCAAATTCTTGAGGACAACAAAGTATAAAAATGAGGGATGATCATCTACCCAAACCTGTTATCTAGTTCTTCATTTAAAAATCATTGTGTTTGTTACTTGAATGTTGTATGACAAAATGCGTAAATAATCCTGGAAAATTTTATTCTGTGTTTGATTTCAGGATCTGAAAAGTGTCCATTCCAAAGCAGTATGATGACTCTCTATAGGCACTGTAAATGTAACTTTACACATTGAACTAAGCTATATTCCTCCATAGACACTACTCAAAATTCTCCAGAAGGTCTTTGGATGTTATTATTGCTGCTAAAGGGAGTGTAACTGCAGTAGTTTTCTTACTGGGTGCTGCAGAAATGCTTATAAAACAAAAAATACACGTAATAAACACCATGTTGATGTGTTCATTGATCTAAATTATGTTTTGGTTGAAAATTAAACAAGGTAAAAAATGTCTTGTTTAAGTTATAAGGACTTCCTCCTCCTTCCGAAGCATCAGGGGGCCATCTGCCTATAGTTCATATGTAGATTCATTTATATATATATAAATATGAATAAAACATCATCAAATTTTCACACAAGTCCTAAAAGTAGATCAAGAGAACCCAGTTAAACAAATGAGACCAAAATATTATACTTGGTCATTTATTTATTGAGGAAAATGATCCAATATTACATATTAGTGAGTGGCAAAAGTATGTGACCCTTTACTTTCAGTATCTGCTGTGACCCCCCTGTGCAGCAATAACTGCAACTAAACGTTTCCTGTAGCTGTTGATCAGTCCTGCACACCGGCTTGGAGGAATTTTAACCCATTCCTCCATACAGAACAGCTTCAGCTCTGGGATGTTGGTGAGTTTCCTCACATTAGCTGCTCACTTCAGGTCCTTCCACAACATTTCCGTTGGCTTGGCCATTCCAAAACATTAACTTTATTCCATTTAACTTTAACCATTCTTTGGTAGAACGGCTTGTGTGCTTAGGGTCGTTGTCTTGCTGCATGACCCACCTTCTCTTGAGATTCAGTTCATGGACAGATGTCCTGACATTTTCCTTTAGAATTCTCTGATATCATTCAAAATTCACTGTTCAATCAATGATGGCAAGCCGTTAACATTAGCCAATGTGAGAGAGGCCTTCAGTTGCTTAGAAGTTACCCTGGGTTCTTTGTGACCTCGCCAACTATTACATGCCTTGCTCTTGGAGTGATCTTTGTTGGTCGACCACTCCTGGGGAGGGTAACAATGGTCTTGAATTTCCTCCATTTGTACACAATCTGTGTGACTGTGGATTGGTGGAGTCCAAACTCTTTAGAGATGGTTTTGTAACCTTTTCCAGCCTGATGAGCATCAACAACCTTTTTTCTAAGGTCATCAGACATCTCCTTTGTTCGTACCATGATTACACTTTCACAAACATGTTGTGAAGAGCAGACTTTGATAGATCCCTGTTCTTTAAATAAAACAGGGTGCCCCCTCACACCTGATTGTCATCCCATTGATTGAAAACACCTGACTCTAATTTCATCTTCAAATGAACTGCCAATCCTAGAGGTTCACATACTTTTGCCACTCACTAATATGTAATATTGGATCATTGTCCTCAATAAATAAATGACCAAGTATATATTTTTTGTATTAATTGTTTAACTGGGTTCTTTTTATCTACTTTTAGGACTTGTGTGAAAATCTGATGATGTTTTAGGTCATATTTATGCAGAAATATATAAAATTCAAAAGGGTTCACAAACTTTCAAGCATGAATGTAGAGCTCATCACTGCTTTTATGCTTAATTCCAGACATTCTAGGTTTAAAATAGCGCAATAATTCCACCAAAAGGAAGTATGTTCTGTACACAGTTGGTATGACGACCACGGTCCTACAGGACTACACTTCCTACTCCTTCCACGTCATTCCTGCACAGTGCATCACCCCTGTGTGGTGTGAACTGAGTACATTTATCTTCTGTGTGGTTTGTGCTGTTACCATTACGGTTTCCCTTTTCCTCGTGCACTTATCATGCCATTCCTGTTTGTTGCTTTTTAGACAGTTTGTGGTGTAATTTTCAGTGTATTGCTCACACATGTTTGCATCGTTGAAAGTATATATATATATATATATATATATATATATATATGTATATATGTATATATGTATGTGTGTGTGACATCCAGTGCATATGATGCATTCCTTACCTCCTGCACTGTCCTTCTCCTCTTCCTCAATGCTGCTCTTGATGCTCTCATACTCTTCGTCTATGTTCTGGTTTCCCCGGATCTGGCTGAGCATGCGCCGGGCTTTTTGAGTGAGACCCCTTTGTATGAGCCAGCGTGGACTCTCAGGCAGGAACAGGAAACCGAGGAACTGCACCAGAGCTGGAAGAGATGATAAGCCCAGCATGTACCTGCACCGAGAGTAAGAAAGGAAGAGGTTTAAGCAATGAGACACGTCAGTCCACAACCACTTTAAAAAATGGTGGTCAATCATTCCGGAATATGGCAAAAGTGCTGAAAGTTTCAGCAGGTGCAGTGGCCAAAACCATCAAACACTACAATAAAACTTATGAAGATCGCCCCAGGAGAGGAAGATAACATGCTATTTTTAGCCTAAGAAATTGACAGGTAACAGTGCTACAGATTACAGCTGAAATAAATGCTTCACAGAAAAGAAAGTATGCATTAAAGTCAGGTGTGTCCAAAATGTTGCCTTGCAAAAGAGATCTGTTATCTCAAGCCCTCAGATGGCACTGCATCAAGAACCGTCATTATCAATAGCTGATAGAACCACATGGGCAAGGTATTACTTTATCAAACCTTTATCAAGCTCTACAATACAGAGTTACATTCACAAATGCCGCTTAAAACATTACTGTGCAAAAAAAAACAAGCCTTATGTTAACCAGGTCCAGAAGTGGTGATGACTTCTCTGGGCTCTGGGATGAACCATCACACAGTGGAAACATGTATTGTGGTCAGACCAAAAAATGGACGCCGTGTGCTCCAGACCAAATACTCTGAATCCAGACTGTTATCAATGACAGGTCCAAAAGCCAGGCTCTGTCATGGTATGGGGTCGGGTCAGTGCCCATGTAAAAGTTCATTTACACATCTGTGATGGCAGCATTAATGCAGAAAAGTACACTGATATTAGCTGTCTTCAAGACAACATCTTTTCCAGGGACAGCCATGCATTTTTCAACAAGACAATACAAAACCACATGCTGCACACATTACAAAGGCATGGCTGTGGAAGAAGAGGGTACATGTACTGGACTGGCCTGGCTGTAGTCCTGACTTGTCCCCAATAGAAAATGTGTGGAGAGCTTTGAAATGAAAAATGCCACAACTACAACTTTGTACTGCTGCATGCCTTAAGACGTGTTTGCAGGAAGAATGGGACAAAATAACCTGAAACACTAAATCGCTTAGTATTCTCTATGGCAAAACATCTTTTAAGCGTGGTGAGAAGAAATCTCAACATTACAACGTGGTAAACCTCTTTTGGAATGTGTTGCAGGACTGAAATGCAGCAATGAAAGTTTATTAACAAATGAAATGAAGTTGACCAGAAAAAAACATGAAATATCTTGGGTTCATACTGTCTGAAATGAAATAAAAGTAAAAGGAAATGTGAGAAACACTGTCTTTTCCAATCTGCAGTTTTTTTCTGATTTGGGGTTGTACAATCAAGCAAATCCACTTCAACAGCTGCTTTTAAAACCGAACATGCAAATAATTAAAAATTATGAATTAATAAAGCAAGTAGTTGTACGTTTGATAAGGAAGTAGTATCACTCCTTCACTAACGACAGATGTAGCAATTTGCCAGAGGCGTCTAGTAACTGACTCACACTGTAAAAGGATCTCATACTGCATGACTCATCCAATCATCCAAATTTTGACAGCAAAATAATCAGAGTAGCAATGCATAACTTAATCAACATTAATTGTTAGTCTCTCTCATCCAGAGGGACTTACAGCTGATACAGTCTTACAATCCAAGCATTTGTGGGTTAAGGGTCTTGCTGAAGGGCCCAAGCAGTGCTGAGACCTGAACTCAGGACCTTCTGGTTTACAGGCCTGTATCTTAACCAATGCACCACCACAGACCAACAGGCAAGTCCAACCAACAGTACAGTGGGGTAAAATATTATTTAGTCAGCCACTGATTGTGCATGTTCTCCTGCTTAGAAATCACATTGTAGGATTTTTAAAGAATTTAATTGTAAATTATGGTTGGAAATAAGTATTTGGTCAATAACAAAAGTTCAACTCAATACTTTGTAACATAACCTTTGTTGGCAATGACAGAGGTCAAACAGAGTGTCTTAGTGATGGCAGCCTTTGTTACTTTGGTCCCAGCTCTCTGCAGGTCATTCATCAGGTCCTTCCGTGTAGTTCTGGGATTTTTGTTCACCGTTCTCATGATCATTTTGACCCCCCCATTTTTTTACAATTGCTCCCACAGTTGATTTATTCACACCACCCTGCTTGCCTATTGTAAATTCCCTCTTCCCAACCTGCTGCAGGTCTACAATTTTCTTCCTGGTGTCCTTCGACAGCTCTTTGCTCTTGGCCATGGTTGAGTTTGGAGTCTGACTGTTTGAGGCTGTGGACAGGTGTCTATTATACAGATAACGAGGTCAAACAGGTGCCATTAATACAGGTAATGAGTGGAGGACAGAAGAGCTTCTTAAAGAAGAAGTTACAGCTCTGTGAGAGCCATCATTTACAATTAAATTCTTTAAAAATGTGATTTCCTGGATGTTTTTTCTCATTTTTTGTCTCTCATAGTTGAAGTGTACCTATGATGAAAATTACAGACCTCTCTCATCTTTCTAAGTAGGAGAACTTGCACAATCATTGGCTGACTAAATACTTTTTTGCCCCACTGTATGTAGCCCTCATTAACTTACTCACTCTCTCACTCCTCTATTAAACAAATTGCAAAACGTCTGTAAAACAACAACTGGGCATCCTAAGCCCGGGATGTTTGAGGTATTGAAATGCTTTATTTCAGTAACTCCAGTAAATATGATTATGGTAAATGTGAGTCCTAACCTCCATCCTCCACGTTGGACGTAGCTGAAGGCCCCGTCGATGAGGCTCGCAACACACTGGCCGGCTGTGATGAAGAGCGTGTTGATAGTGACCAGCTGCCCTCTCATATGCGGTGGTGACGCTTCAGCAATGTAGACAGGCACGGTCATGGAGCCGATCCCTGCATGAAGGAAGACATGAAGACATGCATAGGTTTGTTTACAACATAGCCGAAGAAACATCTCATTAATGCACAGTGAGGGATTATGAAGGTATGAAGGACAAGGCAATCACAGAATTGAGATTACACAAATAAGTACTGAAATGAAAGACAGTAATTGGAGAACTACAAAGTGCAGCTACAGTAGTGCTTGAAAGTTTGTGAACCCTTTAGAATTTTCTGTATTTCCGCATAAACATGAGCTAAAACATCATCAGATTTTCACACAAGTCCTAAAAGTAGATAAAGAGAACCCAGTTCAACAAATGAGACAAATATTATACTTGGTCATTTATTTATTGAGGAAAATGATCCGATATTACATATTAGTGAGTGGCAAAAGTATGTGAACCTCTAGGATTAGCAGTTAATTTGAAGGTGAAATTAGAGTCAGGTGTTTTCAATCAATGAGATGACAGCCAGGTGTGAGTGGGCACCCTGTTTTATTTAAAGATCAGGGATCTATCAAAGTCTGCTCTTCTCAACACATGTTTGTGGAAGTGTATCATGGTACGAACAAAGGAGATTTCTGAGGAGCTCAGAAAAAGAGTTGTTGATGCTCATCAGGCTGGAAAAGGTTACAAAACCATCTCTAAAGAGTTTGGACTCCATTAATCCACAGTCAGACAAATTGTGTACAAATGGAGGAAATTCAGACCATTGTTACCCTCCCCAGGAGTGGTCGACCAACAAAGATCACTCCGAGAGCAAGGCGTGAAATAGCTGGCGAGGTCACATTTTAGGTCATAATTATGCAGAAATATAGAAAATTGTAAAGGGTTCATAAACTTTCAAGCACCACTTGAAAAAAAAAATACAATATAATATATATATACAAAAAAGTTATAATAAAGACCAAATTATATATAGCCACCACTATTTCAATTACTAACATTGTCCACTTCGCTGTTGTTAGTACAAGCTTCAGAACTTCATAATTTATAACTGACGCACTTCATAATTTATAAATTGCTTACTTCAATCATAAGTCACTTTAGATAAGGGCCTCTACTAAATGCTGTGAACATTAAAGATTTAGGAACACTTAAGAAAGAAATGGACGAGGTAGGCTGAGTGAAATAAGGTCATCTCTTTGGGGTTAAACAAAGTGCAAAATGTCTGTAAAACAATAACTGTATATCCTAATCCTGCGCTGTTTTGAGATAATGAAATGCTTTACTAGAAGGCAACCAGATAAAAAAATTAGGAGGCCACAGTTCAGGGTGCAGGTGAGACATGATTTATCCCAATACGACGCCATTAATTGAAGGACAAGGCTGAAGTGGAAGCTCTTATCAGGAAGGTTTCTTCTGAGACATGTCCTTGGTTAACGAGGTGAGGCTTGGGCAGACAAGGGTTATGAGACCAATCAATCACAGTCGGTTTACTAGTGCAGCTGTGCACCTGCTCATAAAACTCTCAAGCACTGAAATCGCCTAAATGAATTGCCATGCAAGAGTTTCGTTTTTTCTTCCTCTGCAAATTTGCCGTGTCTGATTTCGCCAATCTTTTCGGTCTTCTCTCTCACCCTGTGCCCAAAGTACTGAGGAAGGAAGATACTGACTGCTTCTTATCACAGATTACAGACTTCTGAGAGTGAGTCCACATAATGGAATGGACTAAACATACTCTGTCCATCCACCATATTTAGGGCGACTGTTGCAGGACCCTAAATATATTTGGGAAGGGTTTGCTTTTCCATCACCAGGGGATGATTCCCTGACCAGTTTCCTCTTCCTTAGACACAGCCAATAGAGTCTGCAAGTGACGCATCCATTCATTCATTCTTTCATTAATTTTCTTAATCACTTAACCCTGGTCTGGGTCAGGGGAAATCCAAAGCAGGCAGCACAGAGACCAAGGCAGGAACAACCATAGACAGGGCAACAATCCATTCTAGGGACCACACACCCATTCACATGCTCACACACTAAGGGCACTTTAGAAACAACAATTAACCTAACTCACATCTTTAGAATATGGGAGAATACTGGAGTACCCAGACATGTGTAGGTTAATGTGTTGGTTAATCATTACTCTGAATCAGTCTCCAGAGTCACTGCGTTCATAATGGGGGTTCTTTTATAGCAAAAGAAGAACCCCCATTATGAACGCAGTGACTCTGGAGACTGATTCAGAGTAATGATTAACCAACAGAATTCAGGGGATGTCTTACTGGAGCGAAAAAACATTAGCCAAACATAGGCACCTCTCTCTTTTTAAGCTCTGTCTTTTAAGATCAGAGCTCACACAATAAAAATCTGTTTACATTCGACAACTGTTTCATACATTCTGATTTGTGTAATTTTGTATTTCGGCTGTGTTTTGAGTGTTACTTAGCAACTCAACTAGATAGTGTCCCTAAATTACTCCTGCATTACTGATGATGGACTAGGGATACTACTAAGGGGTTAGTTATTCAGTTTGAACACAACCATGTCTCCAACTTTTACAGCGTGCTGTTTGGATTACATACAATTCGAAAATACACCATGAAGGATCAACTCTGAAAACAATCAGAATAACGGATTTAATAAGACGTTTAAAACAACATCACCTCGCTGAATATGCAGAGTTTGACAAAGCAAACCAAGTCAAAGAGGCCAAATCTAAAGCTAGCAACAACGCAGAGCCAGACACAAACCAGCAGCCCCTGCTATCTTTATTAACAGAGCATCTGCAATAAAATAAACAGATACACACACATATACAGTGGGGCAAAAAAGTATTTAGTCAGCCACTGATTGTGCAAGTTCTCCGACTTAGAAAGATAAGAGAGGTCTGTAATTTCATCATAGGTACACTTCAACTATGAGAAAACACAATGAGAAAAAAATCCCAGGGAATCACAATTGTAAAAGGTTTTTAAAAAAGAATTTAATTTTAAATCATGGAAAATAAGTATTTGCTCACACCCCAAAATAAGCAAGATTTCTGTCTCTCACAGAACCTGTAAAACTTCTTCTTTAGAAGCTCTTCCTGTCCCCTCCACTCGTTAAACCTGTATTAATGGCCATATTTGACCCCCTCGTTTCTGTTTAAAAGACACCTGTCCTCCACACACAAGCCTCAAACGTCAGACTTCCAAACTCAACCATGGCCAATACCAAAAGCTGTCGAAGGACACCATGAAGAATAATTGTAGACCTTCCACCAGGCCTGGGAAAGTGACTCTACAATAGACAACGCAGGTTGGTGTGAAATGGCTGATGGAATTCATTGTGGGAGCATTGTAAAGACAATGGAGAACATAAAGACCATTGAGAATCTCCCTCGATCTGGGCTCTACGCAAGAATCTCATAATCCCGTGGGTCAAAATGAGATGAGACGGTAAGCAAAAATCCCAGAACTACAACTGAGGGCCTGATGAATGACCCTGCAGGAGCTGGGCCCAAAGTAACCAAAGGCTACCATCAGTAACACAAACCACTACTCCAAGAGTGACTCCCAGATCTGCAGTGGCCAGCTGTCGCCCCCCTGCTAAGCCAGTACAGTACAATGTCCAGGCCCGTCTGAAGTTTTTGCCAGAGAGAAAAATATTGATGAATCCAGAAGAGGATTGGGAGAATTCATGTTGTCAGATGAAACCAAAGTAAGAACTTTTTGGTAAAAACTAACTCAACTGGTCATGTTTGGAGGAAGAATAATGCAGAGTTGCATCATATCTACTGTGAAGCTTGGGGGTGGAAGCATCATGCTTTGGGGCTGTTTTTCTGCAGAGGGGACAGGACGACTGATCTGTGTTAAGGGAAGAATGAACGGGGCCATGTATTATGATATTTTAGACCAAAACCTCCTTCCATCAGTGAGAGCATTGAAGATGGAACATGGCTGGGTCTTCCAGCATGACAATGATCCCAAACACACCGCTCTGGCAACGATGGAGTGGACCCGTAAAAACATTTCAAGGTCCTGGAGTGGCCTAACCAGTCTCCACACCTCAACCCCACAGAAAATTTGTGGAGAGAGTTGAAAGCCCGTGTTGCCCCAAAACATCACTGCTCTAGAGGAGATCTGCATGGAGGAATGGGCCAAAATACCAGCTACAGTGTGTGCCAACCTGGTGAAGATTTACAGGAAATGATTGACCTCTGTCATTGCCAAAAAAGGTTATGTTACAATGTATTGAGTTGATTGTCTTGTTATTGACCAAATACTTATTTTTCACCATAATTTACAATAAAATTATTTAAAAATCCTACAATGTGATTTCCTGGATTTTTTTCTCATTTTCTCTCATAGTTGAAGTGTACCTGTGATGAAAATTACAGACATCTCTCATCTTTCTAAGTAGGAGAACTTCACAATTCAAGTTGCTGACTAAATGATTTTTGCCCCACTGTATGTATGCAGAAATATAGAAATTCCTAAAGGTTTCACAAACTTTCAAGCACCACCATATTCATATATGAAAATCTGGCTGGCTTTGCCAAGAAGATATAACTGGGTTGTGGTTGAATAGTCCAGCAGGATGATGATCCAAAATCCAAATGTCCAAATCCACAATACCGGTTCAGTGAGTACAGAACCAAGTGACATGACCTAAGCCTCATTAAAACCTGTGGTTATGTTAAAGAAGAGTCCACAAGAGAGGATCCAGAAGCAAGTAAAATTCAAAGGAGAATAATTAAGTGCCGATGACGTCTGTACCGATAACATCTGTAGTCTGGATAAAACTGTACATAATCTTTGTATGCTACTGTTATGTAAATATAAAGGGTATTTTCACTAGAAAACTGTGCAAACGATACGTAAATGCATCAGAGATGCCGCTGAAATACGAATGGAACGCTACCATCTGCACAGCATCCGAAGCCTAAACTGTTATATATATCGCTATCACAAATACATATTTCATATACATCTGCACGTCTAACATATCACAAATGCACAACACCTGGTTCTTTTCGTGCGGTTTACAAGCCCACACTAACATCACACACACAACTGTAGAACCAAATAAAACCATTACATGATGGACTATGAACAAAATAAACATTCTTTAAATAAACTTTCATTCTTAGATTTATCCTCTATTGCCCGCCAAGGAGGTTGGGGGGGCCTTTTTTGAGTCTGGTCCTCTCCCAAGGTTTTTCTTCCTGTAACATTTGGGGAGTTTTTCCTTGCCACTGTCGCCCCTAGGCTTGCTCAGTTTTTGGGATGGACGTAGATATTAGAGATAATCTAAACTTGTAAATGCTTTTTAGATAATGCTCATTGTAAAAAGCGCTAATAAACACCGATCCTGACTTTGACTTGACTTGATACCTCGCTTGCTGCACACAAGGCCAAAGGGATTAGTCCACTTTGAAAAACACGATTTTCAGAACAGGCAATGCAAAATCACTTTTTAAAAACAAAATAAAACCCTTGAAATAAACCTTTCAGCACAGTACAGACTTTTCATTGCTCCTTGCAAAGAAAACTGTGGGGTCCCAAGCACAACACGAATCATAAGTAGTTTGTAACTATGCACATAAGTTAATGAAAATAAATCAATCTCATGAAATTAAGTGGAGGAACTCCAAGACCAAGAAATTTGTTTATCTCCCCAGGAGTGGTCCCCGACCAACAAATATCACTTAAAAGAGCAAGGCGTGTAATAGAACACTGAACAACAATGTGTGGCATGCAGGATTGCAAGGAGAAAAAGCCAAAAAGAACATTCCTGCTCGTCTGCATTGGCTAAAATCACGTGGACAAGCCAAAGGGGCTATTGGAAGAATTTTTGTGGACATATTGAACCACATAAGAACTTCTTGGTTTAAAAAAAAGCGTTATGTTTTTCGTTTTCGAGAAAAGGACAACACTGATTCCGCATAAGACCTTATCCCATCTGTGAAACAAGGTTTGGGCCCCTGTTTTGCTGCATCCCTTCTGGGGCCAGGACGGCTTTGCCATCATTGATGGAACATGAATTCTGAATTTATATCAGAGAATTTTATAAAGACAAATGTCAGGACCTTGTCCATGAACTGCAATCTCCAGAAGAAGGTGGGCTGCAAGCAGACAACGACCCTAAAGCACACAAGCCGTTCTACCAAAGAATGGTTAAAGAAGATAAGGTTCATGTTTTGGAATGGCCAAGTCAAAGTCCTGACCTTAATCCAATAGAAATGTTTTGTGGAGGACCTGAAGTGAGCAGCTAATGTGAGGAAACCCACCAACATCCCAGAGCTGAAGCTGTTCTGTATGAGGATGGGCTAAAATCCTCCAAGCCGGTGTCCAGCTGATCAACAGTTAATTTAAAAAAACATCAAAGGTAAATATTTATGCCTAAACCTTTTTTTAATTGGCCAGAGGTCCAAGTTAAGGAGGGGGATTTTTTATTTCCTATTACAAACTTTTTATAATTTTGTTAATGGCCGGTGGTCCGATAAACAGCTCTTTATCCCTGTAATTAAAATGGACACAGCGAGCATGTTTTACTACTCAATTCCAAATACCTGTGGAATAGTTACTTAGTGTAGAAACATATCACTGCAGTGACAGTAACAAGATACTGGTAATTTTCCATCCACCCTGCTGTCATCAGTGGCCAACTCGAGTCAGCTTTGATGTGACTTTATGGTCAATCCTGAGGAGACGTCATATGTTTACGCCCGATGATATTTAGATATGAGACCAAACAAAACATCCCGCTTTATTTCCCCCAAGGCCCAGGATAAAGGACATTAGGCGGAGGGGGCTTGTCTGATGGGGACAAATGTCTACATGATATTTACACAGCAGTACAAACACCATGTGTTTGCCCAGATCCGTATGACAAGGTGTCGCGGCATCCTCACTCGCGCTGAGGCCTATTAATAGCCGCTCGTCCCTTCTTCCTGTCTCTCCCGTTGCCCGGCCGACGACGCACCTGTTGCCATGGGAACGCCTCAGCTCCTGCTCACATGAGGCTGATCAATGCTGCGTGTCGACACTGATGTTTGGTTAGACTTTTTAACAAGTCTGTGACTTAGAGACACCAGATTCTGATATTTAAAGTGAAAAACAAGCAAATAATAGCCAAATGTCTAACAGCGTTGCTCTACAGTCAGCTCTTTTTTTTTTTTGTACTGGATTTTTTTGTAACGCTACCATCTACACAGCATCTGAAGCCTAAACTGGTATACATGTCACTCCCTCCAGGAAATACACAACACTGTGGTTCTTCAGTTACAAACACATATTACCAATCTCTCTCACACACACACTGTAGTACCAAAATATAAATGCACACAGTGGTATATAAACATAAATAAACATGCCTCACTGGCTGCACACAACCAAGACTGTAATTTGAAGGATGTTTGTTACCCTACCCGTTTTCGTTTTTGTTTCGTGCCCGTTTTCCGGCTTCGGCCTGGTTATGTTTCACACCCCTTTTTGGTCCTCGACGTTTTTCGTTCGCTGTGTTTCTTTTTGTTATTTCTCTTATTAATAAACACCCCCTTTTTTGAAGAACCTGCGTGCATCTCACCTTTCCGTTCCTCGCCACTCGGCGTTACAGAATAATCCGCCGATATGGAGACGGCAGGTTTTCCTGATTTTTCGTTTCTCCCCGGCCGTTTCAACGGCGATCCGGCCTGTTGCCGGCCATTCATCGAAAATTGTTTTTGTTATTTCAGTTTATATCCCATGGAAACCGAGTATGCCAGGGTATCTTTTGTTGTTCTTCACCTAACTGGTGAAGCCCTTAATTGGGCCACCCAGCTATGGCCGATGCTCCAGGCTGGAACCTTGGGGCAGCTTTTTGAAAGGCTGGAGTTTTGTTTTGGCTCCCCACGGGGCTTCCCGGACACCAAAGCCGCAGGTTCCGGTGTTTCCGAACCCGCTCGCCCCATAAATGAACCCATGATGCTGGATACAGCTCCCTCTAACAGGGACAAGCCGGGGTTTGTCTCTCTCCCTTTCTGGTCTGCCTTGGCTGGTCATGTGCTGGATCCCCAGCTTGCCAAAAGCCAGACCACCTTGCTCAAGCATCGGCGAGCGCATATAACGTCCGGTAACCCGGTTTCTAACCACACCAGTTCCGTGTCTGCACCTCTGATCGTCGATAGTCACGATTCAGACCACACAAGTTCCGTATCCGAACCTCTAGTTGTCAGTAATCGCGCCTCTAACCACACCAGTTCCGTGTCTGAACTTCTAGTCGCCAGAAGTCGTGATTCAGACCACACTACCACCATAGTCGAACCCCTAACAATAGGTATTCGTGACCCAGATCAGACCAAGTCTTTAGTTGAGCCTATGGCGCCCCCTAGACCTACACCTGGGCCCGCCACGCGTGTTAGTCCCATGTTAGAGCTGTCAGTCTCCACGGTTGCACAGTTAGCGCCGCCTGGCCCCATACAGGAGCTCACTGTGCCTTCTGACCCTGCATCTGAGCCAGAGAGCTATATGCTTGGGGATTATACGCACCGGTCGTTGCCGCCGACCCCTGCGTCTCGCTCTAGACCGGTTTCAGCGCCACGATCGTCGGTCCCGATTCCTGTACCATGGACTTTCACAAAACGGACAGTTTCTTCACTCCCACTCACGCCTACTCCTGCACCACGGACAATCGTGCCTATTCCCGCGTCTCGAACATCCGTGCCAGTACCTGCTCTGAGGCTATCTGTTCCAGGAACTGTGTCAGCCCCAAGAGCTACAGATCCAGTGCCAGCACCGAGAGTGAAGGCTCCTGTGGCTGCACCGAGGGCGTCAGCAGTTCCAGTGGCTGCACCGAGGGTGTCAACGGTTCCAGTGGCTGCACCGAGGGCGTCAGCAGTTCCAGTGGCTGCACCGAGGGCGTCAGCGGTTCCAGTGGCTGCACCGAGGGCGTCA